>OY754983.1:27590149-27892649 GCA_963576475.1 Molanna angustata
TTCTCACTACATTTTAATAATGGCAGGTAGTTTGTTAAAATATTGTATACCCAGGTAGGTATTTATAGTGATGTTGGGCATGCGTCTTATTACATTTCGGTATCATCATATTTCCTATGAGATGCCGTCTCTGTGTTCTCACTACATTTTAATAATGGCAGGTAGTTTGTTAAAATATTGTATACCCAGGTAGGTATTTATAGTGATGTTGGGCATGCGTCTTATTACATTTCGGTATCATCATATTTCCTATGAGATGCCGTCTCTGTGTTCTCACTACATTTTAATAATGGCAGGTAGTTTGTTAAAATATTGTATACCCAGGTATTTATAGTGATGTTGGGCATGCGTCTTATTACATTTCGGTATCATCATATTTCCTATGAGATGCCGTCTCTGTGTTCTCACTACATTTTAATAATGGCAGGTAGTTTGTTAAAATATTGTATACCCAGGTAGGTATTTATAGTGATGTTGGGCATGCGTCTTATTACATTTCGGTATCATCATATTTCCTATGAGATGCCGTCTCTGTGTACTCACTACATTTTAATAATGGCAGGTAGTTTGTTAAAATATTGTATACCCGAGGTATTTATAGTGATGTTGGGCATGCGTCTTATTACATTTCGGTATCATCATATTTCCTATGAGATGCCGTCTCTGTGTACTCACTACATTTTAATAATGGCAGGTAGTTTGTTAAAATATTGTATACCCAGGTATTTATAGTGATGTTGGGCATGCGTCTTATTACATTTCGGTATCATCATATTTCCTATGAGATGCCGTCTCTGTGTACTCACTACATTTTAATAATGGCAGGTAGTTTGTTAAAATATTGTATACCCAGGTAGTTTATAGTGATGTTGGGCATGCGTCTTATTACATTTCGGTATCATCATATTTCCTATGAGATGCCGTCTCTGTGTACTCACTACATTTTAATAATGGCAGGTAGTTTGTTAAAATATTGTATACCCAGGGTATTTATAGTGATGTTGGGCATGCGTCTTATTACATTTCGGTATCATCATATTTCCTATGAGATGCCGTCTCTGTGTTCTCACTACATTTTAATAATGGCAGGTAGTTTGTTAAAATATTGTATACCCAGGTGGTATTTATAGTGATGTTGGGCATGCGTCTTATTACATTTCGGTATCATCATATTTCCTATGAGATGCCGTCTCTGTGTACTCACTACATTTTAATAATGGCAGGTAGTTTGTTAAAATATTGTATACCCAGGTATTTATAGTGATGTTGGGCATGCGTCTTATTACATTTCGGTATCATCATATTTCCTATGAGATGCCGTCTCTGTGTACTCACTACATTTTAATAATGGCAGGTAGTTTGTTAAAATATTGTATACCCAGGTATTTATAGTGATGTTGGGCATGCGTCTTATTACATTTCGGTATCATCATATTTCCTATGAGATGCCGTCTCTGTGTACTCACTACATTTTAATAATGGCAGGTAGTTTGTTAAAATATTGTATACCCAGGTATTTATAGTGATGTTGGGCATGCGTCTTATTACATTATTTCGGTATCATCATATTTCCTATGAGATGCCGTCTCTGTGTACTCACTACATTTTAATAATGGCAGGTAGTTTGTTAAAATATTGTATACCCAGGTATTTATAGTGATGTTGGGCATGCGTCTTATTACATTTCGGTATCATCATATTTCCTATGAGATGCCGTCTCTGTGTACTCACTACATTTTAATAATGGCAGGTAGTTTGTTAAAATATTGTATACCCAGGTAGGTATTTATAGTGATGTTGGGCATGCGTCTTATTACATTTCGGTATCATCATATTTCCTATGAGATGCCGTCTCTGTGTTCTCACTACATTTTAATAATGGCAGGTAGTTTGTTAAAATATTGTATACCCAGGTAGGTATTTATAGTGATGTTGGGCATGCGTCTTAGTTACATTTCGGTATCATCATATTTCCTATGAGATGCCGTCTCTGTGTACTCACTACATTTTAATAATGGCAGGTAGTTTGTTAAATGTATACCCAGGGTATTTATAGTGATTGTTGGGCATGCGTCTTATTACATTCGGTATCATCATATTTCCTATGAGATGCCGTCTCTGTGTACTCACTACATTTTAATAATGCACAGGTTAGTTTGTTAAAATATTGTATACCCAGGTATGTTATAGTGATGTTGGGCATGCGTCTTATTACATTTCGGTATCATCATATTTCCTATGAGATGCCGTCTCTGTGTACTCACTACATTTTAATAATGGCAGGTAGTTTGTTAAAATATTGTATACCCAGAGTATTTATAGTGATGTTGGCATGCGTCTTATTACATTTCGGTATCATCATATTTCCTATGAGATGCCGTCTCTGTGTACTCACTAGCATTTTAATAATGGCAGGTAGTTTGTTAAAATATTGTATACCCAGGTAGTATTTTATAGTGATGTTGGGCATGCGTCTTATTACATTTCGGTATCATCATATTTCCTATGAGATGCCGTCTCTGTGTTCTCACTACATTTTAATAATGGCAGGTAGTTTGTTAAAATATTGTATACCCAGGTATTTATAGTGATGTTGGGCATGCGTCTTATTACATTTCGGTATCATCATATTTCCTATGAGATGCCGTCTCTGTGTACTCACTACATTTTAATAATGGCAGGTAGTTTGTTAAAATATTGTATACCCAGGTATTTATAGTGATGTTGGGCATGCGTCTTATTACATTTCGGTATCATCATATTTCCTATGAGATGCCGTCTCTGTGTACTCACTACATTTTAATAATGGCAGGTAGTTTGTTAAAATATTGTATACCCAGGTATTTATAGTGATGTTGGGCATGCGTCTTATTACATTTCGGTATCATCATATTTCCTATGAGATGCCGTCTCTGTGTTCTCACTACATTTTAATAATGGCAGGTAGTTTGTTAAAATATTGTATACCCAGGTAGGTATTTATAGTGATGTTGGGCATGCGTCTTATTACATTTCGGTATCATCATATTTCCTATGAGATGCCGTCTCTGTGTTCTCACTAGATTTTAATAATGGCAGGTAGTTTGTTAAAATATTGTATACCCAGGTATTTATAGTGATGTTGGGCATGCGTCTTATTACATTTCGGTATCATCATATTTCCTATGAGATGCCGTCTCTGTGTTCTCACTACATTTTAATAATGGCAGGTAGTTTGTTAAAATATTGTATACCCAGGTAGGTATTTATAGTGATGTTGGGCATGCGTCTTATTACATTTCGGTATCATCATATTTCCTATGAGATGCCGTCTCTGTGTTCTCACTACATTTTAATAATGGCAGGTAGTTTGTTAAAATATTGTATACCCAGGTAGGTATTTATAGTGATGTTGGGCATGCGTCTTATTACATTTCGGTATCATCATATTTCCTATGAGATGCCGTCTCTGTGTTCTCACTACATTTTAATAATGGCAGGTAGTTTGTTAAAATATTGTATACCCAGGTAGGTATTATAGTGATGTTGGGCATGCGTCTTATTACATTTCGGTATCATCATATTTCCTATGAGATGCCGTCTCTGTGTTCTCACTAGATTTTAATAATGGCAGGTAGTTTGTTAAAATATTGTATACCCAGGTAGGTATTTATAGTGATGTTGGGCATGCGTCTTATTACATTTCGGTATCATCATATTTCCTATGAGATGCCGTCTCTGTGTTCTCACTAGATTTTAATAATGGCAGGTAGTTTGTTAAAATATTGTATACCCAGGTAGGTATTTATAGTGATGTTGGGCATGCGTCTTATTACATTTCGGTATCATCATATTTCCTATGAGATGCCGTCTCTGTGTTCTCACTAGATTTTAATAATGGCAGGTAGTTTGTTAAAATATTGTATACCCAGGTAGGTATTTATAGTGATGTTGGGCATGCGTCTTATTACATTTCGGTATCATCATATTTCCTATGAGATGCCGTCTCTGTGTACTCACTACATTTTAATAATGGCAGGTAGTTTGTTAAAATATTGTATACCCAGGTATTTATAGTGATGTTGGGCATGCGTCTTATTACATTTCGGTATCATCATATTTCCTATGAGATGCCGTCTCTGTGTACTCACTACATTTTAATAATGGCAGGTAGTTTGTTAAAATATTGTATACCCAGGTATTTATAGTGATGTTGGGCATGCGTCTTATTACATTTCGGTATCATCATATTTCCTATGAGATGCCGTCTCTGTGTTCTCACTAGATTTTAATAATGGCAGGTAGTTTGTTAAAATATTGTATACCCAGGTAGGTATTTATAGTGATGTTGGGCATGCGTCTTATTACATTTCGGTATCATCATATTTCCTATGAGATGCCGTCTCTGTGTTCTCACTACATTTTAATAATGGCAGGTAGTTTGTTAAAATATTGTATACCCAGGTAGGTATTTATAGTGATGTTGGGCATGCGTCTTATTACATTTCGGTATCATCATATTTCCTATGAGATGCCGTCTCTGTGTTCTCACTACATTTTAATAATGGCAGGTAGTTTGTTAAAATATTGTATACCCAGGTAGGTATTTATAGTGATGTTGGGCATGCGTCTTATTACATTTCGGTATCATCATATTTCCTATGAGATGCCGTCTCTGTGTACTCACTACATTTTAATAATGGCAGGTAGTTTGTTAAAATATTGTATACCCAGGTATTTATAGTGATGTTGGGCATGCGTCTTATTACATTTCGGTATCATCATATTTCCTATGAGATGCCGTCTCTGTGTACTCACTACATTTTAATAATGGCAGGTAGTTTGTTAAAATATTGTATACCCAGGTATTTATAGTGATGTTGGGCATGCGTCTTATTACATTTCGGTATCATCATATTTCCTATGAGATGCCGTCTCTGTGTACTCACTACATTTTAATAATGGCAGGTAGTTTGTTAAAATATTGTATACCCAGGTATTTATAGTGATGTTGGGCATGCGTCTTATTACATTTCGGTATCATCATATTTCCTATGAGATGCCGTCTCTGTGTACTCACTACATTTTAATAATGGCAGGTAGTTTGTTAAAATATTGTATACCCAGGTAGGTATTTATAGTGATGTTGGGCATGCGTCTTATTACATTTCGGTATCATCATATTTCCTATGAGATGCCGTCTCTGTGTACTCACTACATTTTAATAATGGCAGGTAGTTTGTTAAAATATTGTATACCCAGGTATTTATAGTGATGTTGGGCATGCGTCTTATTACATTTCGGTATCATCATATTTCCTATGAGATGCCGTCTCTGTGTACTCACTACATTTTAATAATGGCAGGTAGTTTGTTAAAATATTGTATACCCAGGTATTTATAGTGATGTTGGGCATGCGTCTTATTACATTTCGGTATCATCATATTTCCTATGAGATGCCGTCTCTGTGTACTCACTACATTTTAATAATGGCAGGTAGTTTGTTAAAATATTGTATACCCCAGGTATTTATAGTGATGTTGGGCATGCGTCTTATTACATTTCGGTATCATCATATTTCCTATGAGATGCCGTCTCTGTGTTCTCACTACATTTTAATAATGGCAGGTAGTTTGTTAAAATATTGTATACCCAGGTAGGTATTTATAGTGATGTTGGGCATGCGTCTTATTACATTTCGGTATCATCATATTTCCTATGAGATGCCGTCTCTGTGTTCTCACTAGATTTTAATAATGGCAGGTAGTTTGTTAAAATATTGTATACCCAGGTATTTATAGTGATGTTGGGCATGCGTCTTATTACATTTCGGTATCATCATATTTCCTATGAGATGCCGTCTCTGTGTTCTCACTACATTTTAATAATGGCAGGTAGTTTGTTAAAATATTGTATACCCAGGTAGGTATTTATAGTGATGTTGGGCATGCGTCTTATTACATTTCGGTATCATCATATTTCCTATGAGATGCCGTCTCTGTGTTCTCACTACATTTTAATAATGGCAGGTAGTTTGTTAAAATATTGTATACCCAGGTAGGTATTTATAGTGATGTTGGGCATGCGTCTTATTACATTTCGGTATCATCATATTTCCTATGAGATGCCGTCTCTGTGTTCTCACTACATTTTAATAATGGCAGGTAGTTTGTTAAAATATTGTATACCCAGGTAGGTATTTATAGTGATGTTGGGCATGCGTCTTATTACATTTCGGTATCATCATATTTCCTATGAGATGCCGTCTCTGTGTTCTCACTACATTTTAATAATGGCAGGTAGTTTGTTAAAATATTGTATACCCAGTAGGTATTTATAGTGATGTTGGGCATGCGTCTTATTACATTTCGGTATCATCATATTTCCTATGAGATGCCGTCTCTGTGTTCTCACTACATTTTAATAATGGCAGGTAGTTTGTTAAAATATTGTATACCCAGGTAGGTAGTTATAGTGATGTTGGGCATGCGTCTTATTACATTTCGGTATCATCATATTTCCTATGAGATGCCGTCTCTGTGTACTCACTACATTTTAATAATGGCAGGTAGTTTGTTAAAATATTGTATACCCAGGTATTTATAGTGATGTTGGGCATGCGTCTTATTACATTTCGGTATCATCATATTTCCTATGAGATGCCGTCTCTGTGTACTCACTACATTTTAATAATGGCAGGTAGTTTGTTAAAATATTGTATACCCAGGTATTTATAGTGATGTTGGGCATGCGTCTTATTACATTTCGGTATCATCATATTTCCTATGAGATGCCGTCTCTGTGTACTCACTACATTTTAATAATGGCAGGTAGTTTGTTAAAATATTGTATACCCAGGTATTTATAGTGATGTTGGGCATGCGTCTTATTACATTTCGGTATCATCATATTTCCTATGAGATGCCGTCTCTGTGTACTCACTACATTTTAATAATGGCAGGTAGTTTGTTAAAATATTGTATACCCAGGTATTTATAGTGATGTTGGGCATGCGTCTTATTACATTTCGGTATCATCATATTTCCTATGAGATGCCGTCTCTGTGTACTCACTACATTTTAATAATGGCAGGTAGTTTGTTAAAATATTGTATACCCAGGTATTTATAGTGATGTTGGGCATGCGTCTTATTACATTTCGGTATCATCATATTTCCTATGAGATGCCGTCTCTGTGTACTCACTACATTTTAATAATGGCAGGTAGTTTGTTAAAATATTGTATACCCAGGTATTTATAGTGATGTTGGGCATGCGTCTTATTACATTTCGGTATCATCATATTTCCTATGAGATGCCGTCTCTGTGTACTCACTACATTTTAATAATGGCAGGTAGTTTGTTAAAATATTGTATACCCAGGTATTTATAGTGATGTTGGGCATGCGTCTTATTACATTTCGGTATCATCATATTTCCTATGAGATGCCGTCTCTGTGTACTCACTACATTTTAATAATGGCAGGTAGTTTGTTAAAATATTGTATACCCAGGTATTTATAGTGATGTTGGGCATGCGTCTTATTACATTTCGGTATCATCATATTTCCTATGAGATGCCGTCTCTGTGTACTCACTACATTTTAATAATGGCAGGTAGTTTGTTAAAATATTGTATACCCAGGTATTTATAGTGATGTTGGGCATGCGTCTTATTACATTTCGGTATCATCATATTTCCTATGAGATGCCGTCTCTGTGTACTCACTACATTTTAATAATGGCAGGTAGTTTGTTAAAATATTGTATACCCAGGTATTTATAGTGATGTTGGGCATGCGTCTTATTACATTTCGGTATCATCATATTTCCTATGAGATGCCGTCTCTGTGTACTCACTACATTTTAATAATGGCAGGTAGTTTGTTAAAATATTGTATACCCAGGTAGGTATTTATAGTGATGTTGGGCATGCGTCTTATTACATTTCGGTATCATCATATTTCCTATGAGATGCCGTCTCTGTGTACTCACTACATTTTAATAATGGCAGGTAGTTTGTTAAAATATTGTATACCCAGGTATTTATAGTGATGTTGGGCATGCGTCTTATTACATTTCGGTATCATCATATTTCCTATGAGATGCCGTCTCTGTGTACTCACTACATTTTAATAATGGCAGGTAGTTTGTTAAAATATTGTATACCCAGGTATTTATAGTGATGTTGGGCATGCGTCTTATTACATTTCGGTATCATCATATTTCCTATGAGATGCCGTCTCTGTGTACTCACTACATTTTAATAATGGCAGGTAGTTTGTTAAAATATTGTATACCCAGGTATTTATAGTGATGTTGGGCATGCGTCTTATTACATTTCGGTATCATCATATTTCCTATGAGATGCCGTCTCTGTGTTCTCACTACATTTTAATAATGGCAGGTAGTTTGTTAAAATATTGTATACCCAGGTATTTATAGTGATGTTGGGCATGCGTCTTATTACATTTCGGTATCATCATATTTCCTATGAGATGCCGTCTCTGTGTTCTCACTACATTTTAATAATGGCAGGTAGTTTGTTAAAATATTGTATACCCAGGTAGGTATTTATAGTGATGTTGGGCATGCGTCTTATTACATTTCGGTATCATCATATTTCCTATGAGATGCCGTCTCTGTGTTCTCACTAGATTTTAATAATGGCAGGTAGTTTGTTAAAATATTGTATACCCGAGGTATTTATAGTGATGTTGGGCATGCGTCTTATTACATTTCGGTATCATCATATTTCCTATGAGATGCCGTCTCTGTGTTCTCACTACATTTTAATAATGGCAGGTAGTTTGTTAAAATATTGTATACCCAGGTAGGTATTTATAGTGATGTTGGGCATGCGTCTTATTACATTTCGGTATCATCATATTTCCTATGAGATGCCGTCTCTGTGTTCTCACTACATTTTAATAATGGCAGGTAGTTTGTTAAAATATTGTATACCCAGGTAGGTATTTATAGTGATGTTGGGCATGCGTCTTATTACATTTCGGTATCATCATATTTCCTATGAGATGCCGTCTCTGTGTTCTCACTACATTTTAATAATGGCAGGTAGTTTGTTAAAATATTGTATACCCAGGTAGGTATTTATAGTGATGTTGGGCATGCGTCTTATTACATATCGGTATCATCATATTTCCTATGAGATGCCGTCTCTGTGTTCTCACTACATTTTAATAATGGCAGGTAGTTTGTTAAAATATTGTATACCCAGGTAGGTATTTATAGTGATGTTGGGCATGCGTCTTATTACATTTCGGTATCATCATATTTCCTATGAGATGCCGTCTCTGTGTACTCACTACATTTTAATAATGGCAGGTAGTTTGTTAAAATATTGTATACCCAGGTATTTATAGTGATGTTGGGCATGCGTCTTATTACATTTCGGTATCATCATATTTCCTATGAGATGCCGTCTCTGTGTACTCACTACATTTTAATAATGGCAGGTAGTTTGTTAAAATATTGTATACCCAGGTATTTATAGTGATGTTGGGCATGCGTCTTATTACATTTCGGTATCATCATATTTCCTATGAGATGCCGTCTCTGTGTACTCACTACATTTTAATAATGGCAGGTAGTTTGTTAAAATATTGTATACCCAGGTATTTATAGTGATGTTGGGCATGCGTCTTATTACATTTCGGTATCATCATATTTCCTATGAGATGCCGTCTCTGTGTACTCACTACATTTTAATAATGGCAGGTAGTTTGTTAAAATATTGTATACCCAGGTATTTATAGTGATGTTGGGCATGCGTCTTATTACATTTCGGTATCATCATATTTCCTATGAGATGCCGTCTCTGTGTACTCACTACATTTTAATAATGGCAGGTAGTTTGTTAAAATATTGTATACCAGGTAGGTATTTATAGTGATGTTGGGCATGCGTCTTATTACATTTCGGTATCATCATATTTCCTATGAGATGCCGTCTCTGTGTTCTCACTACATTTTAATAATGGCAGGTAGTTTGTTAAAATATTGTATACCCAGGTAGGTATTTATAGTGATGTTGGGCATGCGTCTTATTACATTTCGGTATCATCATATTTCCTATGAGATGCCGTCTCTGTGTACTCACTACATTTTAATAATGGCAGGTAGTTTGTTAAAATATTGTATACCCAGGTATTTATAGTGATGTTGGGCATGCGTCTTATTACATTTCGGTATCATCATATTTCCTATGAGATGCCGTCTCTGTGTACTCACTACATTTTAATAATGGCAGGTAGTTTGTTAAAATATTGTATACCCAGGTATTTATAGTGATGTTGGGCATGCGTCTTATTACATTTCGGTATCATCATATTTCCTATGAGATGCCGTCTCTGTGTACTCACTACATTTTAATAATGGCAGGTAGTTTGTTAAAATATTGTATACCCAGGTATTTATAGTGATGTTGGGGCATGCGTCTTATTACATTTCGGTATCATCATATTTCCTATGAGATGCCGTCTCTGTGTACTCACTACATTTTAATAATGGCAGTAGTTTGTTAAAATATTGTATACCCAGGTAGGTATTTATAGTGATGTTGGGCATGCGTCTTATTACATTTCGGTATCATCATATTTCCTATGAGATGCCGTCTCTGTGTACTCACTACATTTTAATAATGGCAGGTAGTTTGTTAAAATATTGTATACCCAGGTATTTATAGTGATGTTGGGCATGCGTCTTATTACATTTCGGTATCATCATATTTCCTATGAGATGCCGTCTCTGTGTACTCACTACATTTTAATAATGGCAGGTAGTTTGTTAAAATATTGTATACCCAGGTATTTATAGTGATGTTGGGCATGCGTCTTATTACATTTCGGTATCATCATATTTCCTATGAGATGCCGTCTCTGTGTACTCACTACATTTTAATAATGGCAGGTAGTTTGTTAAAATATTGTATACCCAGGTATTTATAGTGATGTTGGGCATGCGTCTTATTACATTTCGGTATCATCATATTTCCTATGAGATGCCGTCTCTGTGTTCTCACTACATTTTAATAATGGCAGGTAGTTTGTTAAAATATTGTATACCCAGGTAGGTATTTATAGTGATGTTGGGCATGCGTCTTATTACATTTCGGTATCATCATATTTCCTATGAGATGCCGTCTCTGTGTTCTCACTACATTTTAATAATGGCAGGTAGTTTGTTAAAATATTGTATACCCAGGTAGGTATTTATAGTGATGTTGGGCATGCGTCTTATTACATTTCGGTATCATCATATTTCCTATGAGATGCCGTCTCTGTGTTCTCACTACATTTTAATAATGGCAGGTAGTTTGTTAAAATATTGTATACCCAGGTAGGTATTTATAGTGATGTTGGGCATGCGTCTTATTACATTTCGGTATCATCATATTTCCTATGAGATGCCGTCTCTGTGTTCTCACTACATTTTAATAATGGCAGGTAGTTTGTTAAAATATTGTATACCCAGGTAGGTATTTATAGTGATGTTGGGCATGCGTCTTATTACATTTCGGTATCATCATATTTCCTATGAGATGCCGTCTCTGTGTTCTCACTACATTTTAATAATGGCAGGTAGTTTGTTAAAATATTGTATACCCAGGTAGGTATTTATAGTGATGTTGGGCATGCGTCTTATTACATTTCGGTATCATCATATTTCCTATGAGATGCCGTCTCTGTGTTCTCACTACATTTTAATAATGGCAGGTAGTTTGTTAAAATATTGTATACCCAGGTAGGTATTTATAGTGATGTTGGGCATGCGTCTTTACATTTCGGTATCATCATATTTCCTATGAGATGCCGTCTCTGTGTACTCACTACATTTTAATAATGGCAGGTAGTTTGTTAAATATTGTATACCCAGGGTATTTATAGTGATGTTGGGCATGCGTCTTATTACATTTCGGTATCATCATATTTCCTATGAGATGCCGTCTCTGTGTACTCACTACATTTTAATAATGGCAGGTAGTTTGTTAAAATATTGTATACCCAGGTATTTATAGTGATGTTGGGCATGCGTCTTATTACATTTCGGTATCATCATATTTCCTATGAGATGCCGTCTCTGTGTTCTCACTACATTTTAATAATGGCAGGTAGTTTGTTAAAATATTGTATACCCAGGGTAGGTATTTATAGTGATGTTGGGCATGCGTCTTATTACATTTCGGTATCATCATATTTCCTATGAGATGCCGTCTCTGTGTTCTCACTACATTTTAATAATGGCAGGTAGTTTGTTAAAATATTGTATACCCAGGTAGGTATTTAATAGTGATGTTGGGCATGCGTCTTATTACATTTCGGTATCATCATATTTCCTATGAGATGCCGTCTCTGTGTTCTCACTACATTTTAATAATGGCAGGTAGTTTGTTAAAATATTGTATACCCAGGTAGTATTATAGTGATGTTGGGCATGCGTCTTATTACATTTCGGTATCATCATATTTCCTATGAGATGCCGTCTCTGTGTACTCACTACATTTTAATAATGGCAGGTAGTTTGTTAAAATATTGTATACCCAGGTATTTATAGTGATGTTGGGCATGCGTCTTATTACATTTCGGTATCATCATATTTCCTATGAGATGCCGTCTCTGTGTACTCACTACATTTTAATAATGGCAGGTAGTTTGTTAAAATATTGTATACCCAGGTAGTATTTATAGTGATGTTGGGCATGCGTCTTATTACATTTCGGTATCATCATATTTCCTATGAGATGCCGTCTCTGTGTACTCACTACATTTTAATAATGGCAGGTAGTTTGTTAAAATATTGTATACCCAGGTATTTATAGTGATGTTGGGCATGCGTCTTATTACATTTCGGTATCATCATATTTCCTATGAGATGCCGTCTCTGTGTACTCACTACATTTTAATAATGGCAGGTAGTTTGTTAAAATATTGTATACCCAGGTATATTTATAGTGATGTTGGGCATGCGTCTTATTACATTCGGTATCATCATATTTCCTATGAGATGCCGTCTCTGTGTACTCACTACATTTTAATAATGGCAGGTAGTTTGTTAAAATATTGTATACCCAGGTATTTATAGTGATGTTGGGCATGCGTCTTATTACATTTCGGTATCATCATATTTCCTATGAGATGCCGTCTCTGTGTACTCACTACATTTTAATAATGGCAGGTAGTTTGTTAAATATTGTATACCCAGGTAGGTTTATAGTGATGTTGGGCATGCGTCTTATTACATTTCGGTATCATCATATTTCCTATGAGATGCCGTCTCTGTGTTCTCACTACATTTTAATAATGGCAGGTGTTTGTTAAAATATTGTATACCCAGGTAGGTATTTATAGTGATGTTGGGCATGCGTCTTATTACATTTCGGTATCATCATATTTCCTATGAGATGCCGTCTCTGTGTTCTCACTACATTTTAATAATGGCAGGTAGTTTGTTAAAATATTGTATACCCAGGTAGGTATTTATAGTGATGTTGGGCATGCGTCTTATTACATTTCGGTATCATCATATTTCCTATGAGATGCCGTCTCTGTGTTCTCACTACATTTTAATAATGGCAGGTAGTTTGTTAAAATATTGTATACCCAGTAGGTATTTATAGTGATGTTGGGCATGCGTCTTATTACATTTCGGTATCATCATATTTCCTATGAGATGCCGTCTCTGTGTACTCACTACATTTTAATAATGGCAGGTAGTTTGTTAAAATATTGTATACCCAGGTAGTATTTATAGTGATGTTGGGCATGCGTCTTATTACATTTCGGTATCATCATATTTCCTATGAGATGCCGTCTCTGTGTTCTCACTACATTTTAATAATGGCAGGTAGTTTGTTAAATATTGTATATCCCAGGTAGGTATTTATAGTGATGTTGGGCATGCGTCTTATTACATTTCGGTATCATCATATTTCCTATGAGATGCCGTCTCTGTGTTCTCACTACATTTTAATAATGGCAGGTAGTTTGTTAAAATATTGTATACCCAGGTAGTTTATAGTGATGTTGGGCATGCGTCTTATTACATTTCGGTATCATCATATTTCCTATGAGATGCCGTCTCTGTGTACTCACTACATTTTAATAATGGCAGGTAGTTTGTTAAAATATTGTATACCCAGGTATTTATAGTGATGTTGGGCATGCGTCTTATTACATTTCGGTATCATCATATTTCCTATGAGATGCCGTCTCTGTGTACTCACTACATTTTAATAATGGCAGGTAGTTTGTTAAAATATTGTATACCCAGGTATTTATAGTGATGTTGGGCATGCGTCTTATTACATTTCGGTATCATCATATTTCCTATGAGATGCCGTCTCTGTGTTCTCACTACGATTTTAATAATGGCAGGTAGTTTGTTAAAATATTGTATACCCAGGTAGGTATTTTATAGTGATGTTGGGCATGCGTCTTATTACATTTCGGTATCATCATATTTCCTATGAGATGCCGTCTCTGTGTTCTCACTACATTTTAATAATGGGCAGGTAGTTTGTTAAAATATTGTATACCCAGGTAGGTATTTATAGTGATGTTGGGCATGCGTCTTATTACATTTCGGTATCATCATATTTCCTATGAGATGCCGTCTCTGTGTTCTCACTACATTTTAATAATGGCAGGTAGTTTGTTAAAATATTGTATACCCAGGTATTTATAGTGATGTTGGGCATGCGTCTTATTACATTTCGGTATCATCATATTTCCTATGAGATGCCGTCTCTGTGTACTCACTACATTTTAATAATGGCAGGTAGTTTGTTAAAATATTGTATACCCAGGAGGTATTTATAGTGATGTGCATGCGTCTTATTACATTTCGGTATCATCATATTTCCTATGAGATGCCGTCTCTGTGTACTCACTACATTTTAATAATGGCAGGTAGTTTGTTAAAATATTGTATACCCAGGTAGGTATTTATAGTGATGTTGGGCATGGCGTCTTATTACATTTCGGTATCATCATATTCCTATGAGATGCCGTCTCTGTGTACTCACTACATTTTAATAATGGCAGGTAGTTTGTTAAAATATTGTATACCCAGGGTATTTATAGTGATGTTGGGCATGCGTCTTATTACATTTCGGTATCATCATATTTCCTATGAGATGCCGTCTCTGTGTACTCACTACATTTTAATAATGGCAGGTAGTTTGTTAAAATATTGTATACCCAGGTATTTATAGTGATGTTGGCATGCGTCTTATTACATTTCGGTATCATCATATTTCCTATGAGATGCCGTCTCTGTGTACTCACTACATTTTAATAATGGCAGGTAGTTTGTTAAAATATTGTATACCCAGGTATTTATAGTGATGTTGGGCATGCGTCTTATTACATTTCGGTATCATCATATTTCCTATGAGATGCCGTCTCTGTGTACTCACTACATTTTAATAATGGCAGGTAGTTTGTTAAAATATTGTATACCCAGGTAGGTATTTATAGTGATGTTGGGCATGCGTCTTATTACATTTCGGTATCATCATATTTCCTATGAGATGCCGTCTCTGTGTACTCACTACATTTTAATAATGGCAGGTAGTTTGTTAAAATATTGTATACCCAGGTATTTATAGTGATGTTGGGCATGCGTCTTATTACATTTCGGTATCATCATATTTCCTATGAGATGCCGTCTCTGTGTTCTCACTACATTTAATAATGGCAGGTAGTTTGTTAAAATATTGTATACCCAGAGGTATTTATAGTGATGTTGGGCATGCGTCTTATTACATTTCGGTATCATCATATTTCCTATGAGATGCCGTCTCTGTGTTCTCACTACATTTTAATAATGGCAGGTAGTTTGTTAAAATATTGTATACCCAGGTAGGTATTTATAGTGATGTTGGGCATGCGTCTTATTACATTTCGGTATCATCATATTTCCTATGAGATGCCGTCTCTGTGTTCTCACTACATTTTAATAATGGCAGGTAGTTTGTTAAAATATTGTATACCCAGGTAGGTATTTATAGTGATGTTGGCATGCGTCTTATTACATTTCGGTATCATCATATTTCCTATGAGATGCCGTCCTCTGTGTTCTCACTACATTTTAATAATGGCAGGTAGTTTGTTAAAATATTGTATACCCAGGTAGGTATTTATAGTGATGTTGGGCATGCGTCTTATTACATTTCGGTATCATCATATTTCCTATGAGATGCCGTCTCTGTGTTCTCACTACATTTTAATAATGGCAGGTAGTTTGTTAAAATATTGTATACCCAGGTAGGTATTTATAGTGATGTTGGGCATGCGTCTTATTACATTTCGGTATCATCATATTTCCTATGAGATGCCGTCTCTGTGTTCTCACTACATTTTAATAATGGCAGGTAGTTTGTTAAAATATTGTATACCCAGGTAGGTATTTATAGTGATGTTGGGCATGCGTCTTATTACATTTCGGTATCATCATATTTCCTATGAGATGCCGTCTCTGTGTTCTCACTACATTTTAATAATGGCAGGTAGTTTGTTAAAATATTGTATACCCAGGGTATTTATAGTGATGTTGGGCATGCGTCTTATTACATTTCGGTATCATCATATTTCCTATGAGATGCCGTCTCTGTGTACTCACTACATTTTAATAATGGCAGGTAGTTTGTTAAAATATTGTATACCCAGGGTATTTATAGTGATGTTGGGCATGCGTCTTATTACATTTCGGTATCATCATATTTCCTATGAGATGCCGTCTCTGTGTTCTCACTAGATTTTAATAATGGCAGGTAGTTTGTTAAAATATTGTATACCCAGGTAGGTATTTATAGTGATGTTGGGCATGCGTCTTATTACATTTCGGTATCATCATATTTCCTATGAGATGCCGTCTCTGTGTTCTCACTACATTTTAATAATGGCAGGTAGTTTGTTAAAATATTGTATACCCAGGTAGGTATTTATAGTGATGTTGGGCATGCGTCTTATTACATTTCGGTATCATCATATTTCCTATGAGATGCCGTCTCTGTGTTCTCACTAGATTTTAATAATGGCAGGTAGTTTGTTAAAATATTGTATACCCAGGTATTTATAGTGATGTTGGGCATGCGTCTTATTACATTTCGGTATCATCATATTTCCTATGAGATGCCGTCTCTGTGTTCTCACTACATTTTAATAATGGCAGGTAGTTTGTTAAAATATTGTATACCCAGGTAGGTATTTATAGTGATGTTGGGCATGCGTCTTATTACATTTCGGTATCATCATATTTCCTATGAGATGCCGTCTCTGTGTTCTCACTACATTTTAATAATGGCAGGTAGTTTGTTAAAATATTGTATACCCAGGTAGGTATTTATAGTGATGTTGGGCATGCGTCTTATTACATTTCGGTATCATCATATTTCCTATGAGATGCCGTCTCTGTGTTCTCACTACATTTTAATAATGGCAGGTAGTTTGTTAAAATATTGTATACCCAGGTAGGTATTTATAGTGATGTTGGGCATGCGTCTTATTACATTTCGGTATCATCATATTTCCTATGAGATGCCGTCTCTGTGTTCTCACTACATTTTAATAATGGCAGGTAGTTTGTTAAAATATTGTATACCCAGGTAGGTATTTATAGTGATGTTGGGCATGCGTCTTATTACATTTCGGTATCATCATATTTCCTATGAGATGCCGTCTCTGTGTTCTCACTACATTTTAATAATGGCAGGTAGTTTGTTAAAATATTGTATACCCAGGTAGGTATTTATAGTGATGTTGGGCATGCGTCTTATTACATTTCGGTATCATCATATTTCCTATGAGATGCCGTCTCTGTGTTCTCACTACATTTTAATAATGGCAGGTAGTTTGTTAAAATATTGTATACCCAGGTAGGTATTTATAGTGATGTTGGGCATGCGTCTTATTACATTTCGGTATCATCATATTTCCTATGAGATGCCGTCTCTGTGTTCTCACTACATTTTAATAATGGCAGGTAGTTTGTTAAAATATTGTATACCCAGGTAGGTATTTATAGTGATGTTGGGCATGCGTCTTATTACATTTCGGTATCATCATATTTCCTATGAGATGCCGTCTCTGTGTTCTCACTACATTTTAATAATGGCAGGTAGTTTGTTAAAATATTGTATACCCAGGTAGGTATTTATAGTGATGTTGGGCATGCGTCTTATTACATTTCGGTATCATCATATTTCCCTATGAGATGCCGTCTCTGTGTTCTCACTACATTTTAATAATGGCAGGTAGTTTGTTAAAATATTGTATACCCAGGTAGGTATTTATAGTGATGTTGGGCATGCGTCTTATTACATTTCGGTATCATCATATTTCCTATGAGATGCCGTCTCTGTGTTCTCACTACATTTTAATAATGGCAGGTAGTTTGTTAAAATATTGTATACCCAGGTAGGTATTTATAGTGATGTTGGGCATGCGTCTTATTACATTTCGGTATCATCATATTTCCTATGAGATGCCGTCTCTGTGTTCTCACTACATTTTAATAATGGCAGGTAGTTTGTTAAAATATTGTATACCCAGGTAGGTATTTATAGTGATGTTGGGCATGCGTCTTATTACATTTCGGTATCATCATATTTCCTATGAGATGCCGTCTCTGTGTTCTCACTAGATTTTAATAATGGCAGGTAGTTTGTTAAAATATTGTATACCCAGGTATTTATAGTGATGTTGGGCATGCGTCTTATTACATTTCGGTATCATCATATTTCCTATGAGATGCCGTCTCTGTGTTCTCACTACATTTTAATAATGGCAGGTAGTTTGTTAAAATATTGTATACCCAGGTAGGTATTTATAGTGATGTTGGGCATGCGTCTTATTACATTTCGGTATCATCATATTTCCTATGAGATGCCGTCTCTGTGTTCTCACTACATTTTAATAATGGCAGGTAGTTTGTTAAAATATTGTATACCCAGGTAGGTATTTATAGTGATGTTGGGCATGCGTCTTATTACATTTCGGTATCATCATATTTCCTATGAGATGCCGTCTCTGTGTTCTCACTACATTTTAATAATGGCAGGTAGTTTGTTAAAATATTGTATACCCAGGTAGGTATTTATAGTGATGTTGGGCATGCGTCTTATTACATTTCGGTATCATCATATTTCCTATGAGATGCCGTCTCTGTGTTCTCACTACATTTTAATAATGGCAGGTAGTTTGTTAAAATATTGTATACCCAGGTAGGTATTTATAGTGATGTTGGGCATGCGTCTTATTACATTTCGGTATCATCATATTTCCTATGAGATGCCGTCTCTGTGTTCTCACTAGATTTTAATAATGGCAGGTAGTTTGTTAAAATATTGTATACCCAGGTATTTATAGTGATGTTGGGCATGCGTCTTATTACATTTCGGTATCATCATATTTCCTATGAGATGCCGTCTCTGTGTTCTCACTACATTTTAATAATGGCAGGTAGTTTGTTAAAATATTGTATACCCAGGTAGGTATTTATAGTGATGTTGGGCATGCGTCTTATTACATTTCGGTATCATCATATTTCCTATGAGATGCCGTCTCTGTGTTCTCACTACATTTTAATAATGGCAGGTAGTTTGTTAAAATATTGTATACCCAGGTAGGTATTTATAGTGATGTTGGGCATGCGTCTTATTACATTTCGGTATCATCATATTTCCTATGAGATGCCGTCTCTGTGTTCTCACTACATTTTAATAATGGCAGGTAGTTTGTTAAAATATTGTATACCCAGGTAGGTATTTATAGTGATGTTGGGCATGCGTCTTATTACATTTCGGTATCATCATATTTCCTATGAGATGCCGTCTCTGTGTTCTCACTACATTTTAATAATGGCAGGTAGTTTGTTAAAATATTGTATACCCAGGTAGGTATTTATAGTGATGTTGGGCATGCGTCTTATTACATTTCGGTATCATCATATTTCCTATGAGATGCCGTCTCTGTGTTCTCACTACATTTTAATAATGGCAGGTAGTTTGTTAAAATATTGTATACCCAGGTAGGTATTTATAGTGATGTTGGGCATGCGTCTTATTACATTTCGGTATCATCATATTTCCTATGAGATGCCGTCTCTGTGTACTCACTACATTTTATTTTATTTTTTATTTATTTGATAAAGAATAAAAGTGATACATAATACAGTTGTTACAATATATAATACAATTACTTAATATTTAATAACATTACCCCCCCCCCCCCCAATAAGAGCTTACACTCGGGCTTTGGAGGGGATTCTACCAAATCTATAAATATTTATATATACTTAAATCGCAATACAATATTAGGTTATGAGAGATTTTATTGTCTGTCTGAAATTTGAAAAACCAGATGTTTTATTGAACTTATATCTACCATTCAGCTCATTATACCATTTTACACCTTGATAAGTGTAGTGTAGTTGGGCGGTAGTTGTCTTTAATAAAGGTAGTTTTATATCACCCATCCTTTTTGGATGACGGCTAATGTTGGAATTAGGATACAATTTGGACACTAAATAATCCTTGAAAATCTGACGAAATGAGGCTCTTCCATAAAGAGCGAATAAATTAGCGACAGAGAATTCTTGGTATAGTTGATTAGTCGGAAAGTCGAACGGTTTTTTAAGAATGATTTTAATAATAGAGTTTTGAATTGTCTGGATTGAATTGTCTGAGTTATGAATTGTCGCGCCACGCCGCATCGTACCCTACTCGCGGTTGGTAACGTAGGACTCTAACATAGTTACCGACTGTTTGTTATTTTCGCGCCGCGCCTCTTCACGTTCGCTTTGAATCGCTTACGTAGGACATCACTTTACGATATTACTCGTCTTACAGATCCTGACTAAAAACACAATTAAAAACTGTGTCTCCACCGGGAATCGAACCCGAGACCTTTGGATCAGCAGTCTGATACCTAACCAACTGAACCACGAAGGCCTACTATTGTGGCCAAAACCATCAATAAACTTTCATTTTATTGATGACGTTTATTTATTTATTTATTTATTAAATCCACAATAACCATACAAAAAAAATACAACAATACGACAGTGAAACATAGAACAAAAATTTTTTTTTGAAAAATTGACAATTTAGTATAACATTGTTGCGTTCGAATTATTTGTATTAATTCTTACGCAATAATACCTACTTATAAAATGTTCGAAGTGGGTTTTAATTTTTTTCTTAGGGCAAGATAATAATTTACTGCTCACATTGTGTCGAAATAATTCTTTCAAAACTATAGAATGCATTTCATTTATATTTTTGAAAAATGTCCAACTGAATAGATCTCCTGATTTATCGCATTGCTATTGTCATTTAACAACTGCAAATCCATTAAGCATCATTCTTTCTAAAGATATAGCCAACATGTGCATCCTTCTTTGTCTTAAAATGCAACAAAAGAATATAATATTTGAAACGGAAGACAACCAATTCACATTTTTTTACGAGTCTCCAAAACGTCTAGTAATAAGATATATTGCCCGGCCGAAGCTGACTTTCTAAACACATGTTGGGTTGGTCTACGCCAGGGTATTTCATACTTAACACGCCCCAACCAAGATTGTAATTGGTTGTTATCTCGAGGACAATAAAGGACAAACAATGGTGTCCTTAGGACAGCCTACTTATCGTGACCAATGATCGAGGCTCTGACCACCTCCTACAAAATTCGAAAGAAAGACGTTTTTCGAGTCAGTCAGTAATGAGTCAACTGGAGTCCACCAGTGGAGTCAGTCCACAGACAGTTCAATAGTTCTCATCACCTTTGTTCTAAAAAAAAATTAAATTCAGTTTGTGTCGCAAGTGATGGGCGGGCATCTGTGCCTCGGCAGATGGCTCCTACCTACCTAAATTACATGTTTTATATACAGCTCACAGTCAGTGTTATTTTTTTTTTGTCTTAATTTTTTACAATCGTTTTTAAAAGCCGACACAATAATTACGACGCGTCGCGACGTCAACATGCACACCACGGGCAGAACAATCGAGCAACACCACAACCGGCGATACCTACTCGCGGATCCCTAGCGCGCCTCTACCTTGCATAGGTATATTTCACGGCCGCTAGACTCCTCATCCAGAGCCCAGTGACTCCTGCCTTGGAGTCCAGCGCTCCTGGACGTCCCGGCGAAGCTTACAGTGACTGCCTCCTCGCAAGTCCAGCTTCACGGAGCCCCTGCTCCAATCCGACGTCCTCCACGATGTCAGCAACCCCTGCCTGCGAGTCTGCTGCATCCACGACGAGCCAAAGCCGCTCGTATCTCATCGCCTCACCACAACACGAGCCAAAGCCGCTCGTCTCACGCCTCAACATCCTGCCACGCGAGCCAAAGCCGCTTGCACCATCTGCCAAGCCGACGTCGCTCGACCAGCGCCTCATCTCAGCACCAAACAAAATCACTCGCCTTAACACGCACCCACTACACAAAGCACCGACGTCTCAATATTTTTACTGCTTTCATTTTTTTTTGTACTTAGTTTTAAGGTTACTAACCCAGTTGCATAATTTTTTTTACAATATACATGACCCCTGGTCATATTTAAAATAACCTATTAAGTATGTGTTTTATTCCTCCACAACTCTCACCAACAATTACTAACTGTATTGTGTAAAACAACTTAATACCCTCCTACAATTATTATTATTCTTTTCTCTCTTAAACATTTTTTTCTTCTTAAATAATTAAAATTAAACTATATAATATTATTTTTTTAAATTACTAAAGGGGGTGTATTAACATGTTGGCACTGACAAAATGAAAACAATCTATCAGTACCAACATCCAGTGGATAAGAACTATTCCACTAAGCAGTGCTTGTGTCGGAATAGCTTTACATTCATTTTAACTGACACAGTCTTTACTTATGTAACCCATTTATGTCTAACATATAATTATAACATATCAAATAAAAATCAAAAATACAAATCATAATATAAGCCACAACATCACTATTATGTTATATTGAAACCAACTTTCAGTTTAGCACACTTTTTATTGATTTTGACAGATGAGTATTGTTGTGTCACTTGATGTGGGTGTGTTGTACATAACATATCTCCCCCTGAATGAATAAATGAATGAAATAATATGAATACAAATAATATGAATTAATAATTTGTAAAAATGTGGGTTCCCCTTGGGATACCCAGTATCTCTCTAATGTCTTTTTCTGCAACACTCTCCTCTCCCTCAGCTTGTCGTGGACTTATGTGTAATTGATTTAGATGTCGGGTAATATTCTGATCATCTTCAGTTTTTATAATAAACTTAGTTGGACCTAATTTACGCCAAACTACACCTCTGCCCCATTTTGGTTTGTCTTTTGAATAATTCCTGTATAACACAGTCATGCCCTCCTCAATTGTGCGAACATTTACATCTGCATTACTCTTTACGCATTCGTTGACCTTGTTTTCACTGGCTGTCTGAGGATGTATTGCATCTAGTATGGTTCGAAACATTCTTTTATTTAAGAGTTCCGCTGGGCTTTTCTTTGTTACTGAACAAGGTGTAGATCGAAGTGAATACAACATCCTTGGAATTCTGATATCCCATGGTATATCAGACATCTTGCTTAGTTTCAATTTTACCGTTTTCACCATTCTTTCAGCTTGCCCGTTGGATGCTGGGCTATACGGTGGTACCAATATGTGTTTTATTTTGTTGCTATTCAAAAATATTTTAAATTCATCAGATGTAAAAGCTGTTGCATTATCCGATACTAAAACCTCACATAATCCTTGAGCGGCAAAAATATCCCGTAAATTTTTTATTGTAACTGCTGTCGACTGGCTGTTAACCAATTTGACCTCTGGCCATTTTGAGTAAGAATCAACAACGATGAGAAAATTTTTCCCCATATATGGGCCAGCAAAATCTACATGTATTCTACTCCATGGGCGTGTTGTAGGTATCCAAGAATGGACTACCTGAGCTGGCATTTGTCTGTGTTGCTGACAAATTTTACAATTGGACACCATTACTTCTATGTCCTTGGATAAATCTGGCCACCAAACGTAACTCCTGGCTACAGCCTTAGTAGCAACCATTCCATTATGGGAATCATGAAGGATTTTCATTACGCTATCCCTCATTCCTGTGGGAATTACCACT
Source organism: Molanna angustata (assembly GCA_963576475.1). Taxonomy (NCBI): domain Eukaryota; kingdom Metazoa; phylum Arthropoda; class Insecta; order Trichoptera; family Molannidae; genus Molanna; species Molanna angustata. Next base: position 27,614,283 of record OY754983.1, read on the forward strand.
CTAGTACCCAATAAAATGCATTCATTCATTAATGACAGTTCCAATCTTCTATGCCAATATTTTTTTTCTTCATCATTAACACTATTAACACTATTAGGCCATCCTCGTAATATCCAATTGAACACTTTACAAAGAATTATATCTTGTTTTGTCTGTTTTGCCACCTCTTCAATAGAGAATGGCACATCGGGAACATGTTGACCCATCATTAATACATCTGCAATCTCTTCCTCATCCTCTTCCCACACCGGGGATGGCCATCTACTTAGTGCATCCGCATTTCCAATATTGATACCTTTTTTATATATTAATTGATAGTCGTAGGAATTCAGTAACAGTGCCCACCGTGTCATTCTCGGTGATAATATTTCTGGTATTGGTTTTTCTGAATTAAATATACCTAATAGAGGTAAATGATCTGTAATAATTGTTACTTTATTACCCATTATATAGTTATGAAATTTTTTTATCCCGAAAATGATGGCTGCTGCTTCTTTGTCAATTTGTGCGTATTTTCTTTCATGTACCTGTAAAGTTCTCGATGCCATAGCAATAGGTCTTTCTGAACCATCATCCATTATATGTGATAAGACACATCCTAAACCATGAAAGGAAGCATCGCATGTTAATGTTATCTGTTTTTTTAAATCAAAATGTACTAATAATCTATCAGACGTTATCAGTTGTTTTGCATCATTGAATGCTTTTTCTGCACTTTGCGACCACTTCCATGTAGAACTTTTATCCAGCAATCTATGAAGTGGTTCGAGCAACGTAGCCTTATTTGGTAAGAATCTCTCATAAAAATTATATAATCCTAGGAATGCCTGGAGCTCAGTGACATTATTTGGCCTTGGTGTGTTGTGTATTGCGTTAACTTTATTTTTATCTGGTTGAATACCTTCAGCACTTACTGTGAATCCCAAAAAGTTTACCTTTGATTGTAAAAATTTACATTTTTCTTTATTTAGCTGTAGTCCAGCTTGCGTTAATTTGCTCATCACTTGTTCTAATCTTTTATTGTGTTCTTCTAAAGTATTGCCAGAAATCAACAAGTCATCCAGTAAAATAGCAACACCTTTGATTCCAGCCATTAAGTTGCACATAAGCCTCTGAAAAATTCCAGGGGCTGCCTTTACTCCAAAGGGTAATCGATGAACACTAAATAATCCTTTGGTTGTATTCCATGTCAATATTTTGGCAGTACTATCGTCCACCTCCAGTTGTGTATATGCACGATTGAGAAGTATTTACCTTCCGATAAACATGCAAATATGTCATTACTAGTTGGCAATGGGTAAGTGTCTGTCTCTGTGGCTTTATTTACAGTTTATTTATTTTTATTTTATTTTGTTTTATTAAGAAATACAACAGCTGTTTACAAACATTTATAGGTATAAAGTAAATAATTTTCTTATTTATATCGCCAATTACAGTATTTCCTAGTTATTAGTTACATTTTATATTTTTTATTCGGTAAAAATTCTCAATAAATACGAAAAAAGAATATTTCAAGTGATAATGGAGATGGAGATGAATATCTATTTCCTTATTTTTAGCAACAAATAGAGACAAATAAAAGTACATAACATACAAGTATTTCATGTACATTTTTTATCTAGGGTAAAACATTTACGCACTGTTCATTTGTCATCTTTTTTTATAAATATCTTAAAATACGTTATTAAAAATATTTGTTAACTCGCAGATTATTTCAAATTGTGATTTCATTCGCTTATGTTTACAGTTCAATGAATTTATTGTTTATAATATATTATTTCAATGCCATAACATTTTACTTGTTAGGTTTTATATATACTTTTCCATAATTTTTCTATAGTATATATTTAGATTTTTCACAAGATTATATGCATCTTAATTAGACTATATATCCATTTATTGATTTTAACAGTTCTTTTTTATAGGATGCAATGTTTGATGAAAACAGGTCTATCTTTGTATTGGTCATACAGTTATTATTGAAACTAATACACGCTCTATTGACAAATGTGTTTAATATATAGTTTGTTCTACAGGACTCGATATAAAATAGTGTTCTATTTCTGTTGCTTCTAGATGGACAGTGGAAACGAATTGCACTCAGGAGTGCACTACTATCGACTATATTATTTAAAATTTTGTACAAGTAGACCAGATCAATAACTATCCTTCGGTCTTCCAGTGATTTTATTTTATAATGTTTAAGTGCTTGATCATAATACCGGAAATACCGACGGTTTCTGAAATTGTATTGTTTTATGCATTTTTTTTGTAATCTCTCTATAGCATTAATGTGGACAGTATAACTCGGGTTCCAGACCGCAGAGGCAAATTCCAAAAGACTTCGGATAAGCGAGTTGAACAGTATTACCAGCGAGTTGGGATTCCGGAAATCCTTTGTGTTTCTAAATATAAAGCCTAGGGTCTTGTAAGCACGGGAAGTAATATTGTCATAGTGTTTAATGAAATTTAATTTTTCGTCTAATATAATTCCCAAGTCCCTCATTTCGGACTTACGTTCTAGAGTCGAGCTATTTAATTTATAATCAAAGTTTATCCTGTTTTTGTTTCTGGTATATGTTATAAAGTTACACTTGTCGATATTCAGGAACAGTTGATTTACCTGACAGTACTCTTTTAGTGCGTCGATGTCGTTTTGAAGATCAATACAATCAGTGATACACTCGATTTTTCGATATAGTTTAGCATCGTCTGCAAATAGTAATAAGTTCGAGGTTTTTACACAGTTTCCCATGTCGTTTATATATATTAGGAACAGGAGTGGTCCCAGATGGGACCCCTGGGGTACTCCAGAATGAATAGGTAAGTATGATGATGTGTATCCGCATACAGTTACCGCCTGAGACCTATTTTTTATGTAGGATTCAAACCATCTTAGGAGGTTACCCCTGATTCCCAGTTTATATAGTTTCTCCAACAAAATGTTATGATTAAGTTTATCAAATGCTTTGGAGAAATCACTATAGAAGGCGTCAACCTGTTTTCCTTCATGCATCGATTGTGTTATATAATGGGTAAACTCAAGTAGGTTTGTCTTAACAGATCTTTTGGTTCTGAATCCGTGTTGACTATTACTGATATATGGGTTTATTTTTGGGTTAATATGATTTATTATTATCTTTTCGAGTAATTTGCTAACTATTGGGAGTTTTGATATTGGTCGGTAATTTTTTACGTCACAACGATCTCCGTTTTTATGTATTGGAGATATCCATGCTTGTTTCCACACTGATGGGAAACAACCTTCGCGCAGAGATTTATTAAATATTATCGATAAAGGTTCCGATATCTCAGGCAAACAATTCTTCAAGAAAACCCCCGGTAATTTGTCGGATCCTGAGCCCTTGTTTATATTTAAGTTATTTATATACCTACTCACTAACGAAACGTCCACCTGTAAGTCAGTTGAACGATAGTCTCCACAAATACGTATCGCACCACTCTTTTTGACAATCGGAACAGTAGGTGTGGCCCAATCAGAGTACGGAATGGATTTAAGCACTCCTTCTTCGACTAATCTGTCAATTTCTTGTTCTACTCGTTCTCGCAGCGCATATGGTATCGAACGACTCTTCATAAAGATAGGTTTCTTTTCGTTGTTCACATTAAGTGACACCTTAGGGCCAGTATATTTTCCTAATGTACTGCTGAAAATGTTTTTATATTTAAAAAAATAATTTTCATTCATATCCACAGATGTTAAATTGTTCACTCCTTGTAGAGATATACCCAATGGTTCAAACCAGTTTCTTCCGACTAGGCTATGTCCTTTACCCGAAGCTACCATCACGTTCAATTTGTGTTTTTTTCCTTTATACTCCACTGACACTTGTGCGCTTCCCATAATCTTAACCTTATCACCTGTCCACGTACGTAACATGACATTACTTGGTCTTATATATATATATATATATATATATATATATATATATATATATATATATATATATATATATATATATATATATATATATATATATATATATATATATATATATATATATATATATATATATATATATATATATATATATATATATATATATATATATATATATATATATATATATATATATATATATATATATATATATATATATATATATATATATATATATATATATATATATATATATATATATATATATATATATATATATATATATATGTTATTATTAAGTATTTTGGGGATAACCCGCGTCAAATTCTGATTCCCGAGAGAATCAGTCGTCTGCCGACGTTTCGTCTGAATCACATCAGACATTTTCAATAGGCGCCTTGTTAATAAATTTCCGTCGCGAGGGATAGTGCGCGCACGTCCGTTCGCGTCGGAAGCTTACCACCAAGTGAAAGTTTGAAAGGAAGCCATGTCAGTTGTTAGTGGAGGGGTGGGTTTCCTCAATGACGTCATTATTGCGTTTTGTTTGGCTTCTAGTGACTCGAGTACTTAACGGTATATTGTTTACAGGTGGATTATCAGTTTTCGGCTTACTAAGAATTTTACTAATGTTTTTAATGTGACTATTGTTTGAAATATCGGTAGTTGGGTTAATTTGATTATTATGGTTTTTCAAAATATTGTTTTCAAGTACACTTGTCCATGCGGTCGGGATTCGAATGCTATCGTCCCTGCTATTCATTATACTGTTGCTTCTTCTATATATTTCTATTGCTTCCCTGTAAATTCTAAATGTTTCATTGTTAATATTCGCGACTACTTTTGAATTTTCAAAGTCTATGGAGTGATTTTCGGTCAATGAGTGATTTACTAGAGATGAAGTTAATTTCCGGTTTTTAATATCTACGCGATGTTCAGAGACGCGTGCCGAGATTCTGCGATTTGTCCTGCCTATGTAAGTTTTTGTGCAATCACCGCAAGGGATTTCGTAAATACCGTGTGACTCTAATGGTATTTTATCTTTTTGATCCCGTGTCAGTAGGTCTTGACTAAGACCATTTGTCTTCCGACGTTTCGCCTGAATATCACCAGGCATTTTCAAGGACTTAACGAAAAGCACGCGCGCGACACACGTCTACTCATACTGAAAGCTCACCGTCAAGTGACTCGTAGCGTACAAGATGGCCGCTTATGTCAAATATTGTTAGCGCGACGTGATTGGCTCCTTGTGACACGCCCACCTGCTGTCACAAGGAGCCAATCACGTCAAGGAGTCAATGTATATATATATATATATATATATATATATATATATATATATATATATATATATATATATATATATATATATATATATATATATATATATATATATATATATATATATATATATATATATATATATATATATATATATATATATATATATATATATATATATATATATATATATATATATATATATATATATATATATATATATATATATATATATATATATATATATATATATATATATATATATATATATATATATATATATATATATATATATATATATATATATATATATATATATATATATATATATATATATATATATATATATATATATATATATATATATATATATATATATATATATATATATATATATATATATATATATATATATATATATATATATATATATATATATATATATATATATATATATATATATATATATATATATATATATATATATATATATATATGGATATTTTAAACTTGGACATTTTTTACGACTCCCCAAACGAATATCGACGGAAAATATCCCAAATAGATAAATTAGAAAACAATAGCTAACCATGGCCCATCACTCTTAAGTCCACATACTCTCTTTTACACACACACACACCCTCACACACCCTCACACACCCTCACACACCCTCACACACACACACACACACACACACACACACACACACCCTCACACACACATACATATACACACCCTCTCTCTTACATAAGCGGAATAATAATTAAATAAATAAATAATAAAAATACTTTACTACTTACACTACACACACAAACCAAAATGTATTTGACACATGTAACTGACATTAGATTTAGTTAATTGATGTATCATATGTATTAATCCATGTAATAAACTATCTAATGTTGTATGTGTTAATTAAAAAATAAAATAAAATAAAATAAAATAAAATATATATATATATCACTGTTACTAAACAATTTTTTGTATGTTTGATAACTAATTATTGTTTTTCCTGCCCCTGAATCAACTTCAAACATGTGATTTTTATTATTTATAGATAAATTTATTTTCACTGGTTTCATTTGATTTTGTTCTTCAACATTATTTAATGTGTTGATATTATATTCACTTGCAGATTCATTATCATCTACCATTTCATTTATTTGTCTTGATTTGTAAACATTTTTTTCATTTTTTGTTTTCTTTTGACATACCCGTTCCAGGTGTCCTTTATATGAACAATATCTACATACAGTGTTAATGAACCGACAGACACCACTGTGTAAAACACCACAACGAAAACATTTATTTTTTACTTTTTTGTCTTCAATTTTATTAACTTCCATAGGACACTCCATGGTAGTTTTCTTTGTACAATCACTTGTGATATTGCAATATATATTTGCACAATTATTTTCTGCGGATTCGGCAGCAATTGCTGAATCAACAACATCATTATATGTCAACACATTTTTTGACAGCAAGTGTTCTTTTAATCTTTTATCCCGCATTCCGCAGACTATCCGATCTCTCAGCATTCTCTCCAAGTCCACAAAATTACAATGCAAACTTATTTTCCGTATTTCACTTATGAAGTCTGCCATCTTTTCTCCCTGTCTCTGATCTCTTGTATAAAACTTATAAGATTCTGCTATTTCATTCTTTGCTGGAGAAAAATGATTAGTTAACACATTTATTATCTCTGTTATACTGACTTGGTTGGATTTTAGCGGATGTATCAAAGATAGCAATGTTTCATATGTTGTATTCCCACACACAGCATAGAAATTTGCACGTTGTATAATTTCATCTGTTATGCCATTTGCCACAAAACTATACAATAATCTTTCACAATATGTCTTCCATTCATTTAATTCTGGATTAAACTCATGAAAATTTATTGTTTTAGCCATCGTCGCCAATATTATGTTATATTGAAACCAACTTTCAGTTTAGCACACTTTTTATTGATTTTGACAGATGAGTATTGTTGTGTCACTTGATGTGGGTGTGTTGTACATAACAATCACGGTTTTATAATCATTTCATAATTTTAAAAAATATATCTTCAATGTTCATTCTAGCTTTGTTGAGAATCCAAGAAGATAGTTTATTTTTCATAGCACTTAGTGATTTTATATTATATATCTCAGAACCAATCAATTCTTTTGTAAATATGTTTAAAATACGAGGCAAAATAAAATCAAAATGTTTTTGAGCAAACGTGGTATGAGCTCTGGGGATGGGTAAAAGTCTATGTCTAATATTGTAGGAATTTTCAACTCGAGTATATTGTGTTATATTGAGCTTATGTGAGTAAATGATTAATTTCTTGAGGTACCTATAGCTGACGAATATCTAAAACTTCAAATTCAGAAAATAATGAATTAGACGGATATCTAAAAGGTTTTTTATTAATAACTCGAATGATACTCTTCTGGGCTATTTCAATGGGACTAAGTGCGGTTTTATACGTTCCTCCCCAAACTATGATGCCATAACATAGTATAGATTGAGCAACTGCATAATAGATGAACTTAAGGTCATCTTTTTTAAAAACATTGCGAGTACGTAAAAATAGATATATAAGTTTTCGAATTTTTATGGAACATTCCTCAATATGCTTTTTCCAATTTAAGTTATTGTCAACAACAACTCCTAGATACTTGATCTCGTTACATTTTTCCAGGGGGGTACATTGACAGAAATTTTTGTAGCAATTGTGAACTGTAATATAATGTTGATCCAAAGGTTGTCCTCGTGTGTCAATACTGAAGGTCATAAATTTAGTTTTTTTTTATATTAAGGGATAAGACACTGTTATCTAGCCATAATTTTACTATATTGACTCCCTTTTCTGCCAATACGTACGCTTTTTCCCATGTGTCACTATTGAAAAGTAGTGCAGTGTCATCTGCAAAAGTAATAATTTTTCCTCCAATTTTAAGAAAACAGAGATCATTTATGTAAATTAAAAATAATAGTGGTCCAAGGGTACTACCTTGAGGAACGCCATAATTTATTTGCTTTATGTCACTGGTTGTGGTTCCAATTTGTACAAACTGGGATCGTTTTTCAATATATTCTTTGAAGAATTTTAATTCTGTTCCATGAATTCCCACGTTTTCTAACTTTTTTAATAAAAGTTTATGAGAAACCGTGTCAAAAGCTTTGGCTAAGTCTAAAAATATGACTATGGTTTTTCTATTTCTATCAATATTATTAGCAATATCTTTGATTATTGACAGAAGAGCTACGTCCGTACCCTTATTTTTTCTAAAACCATATTGATTTTCTGCAAGAATATTGAGCGTTTCTAGATGTTTTGTAAGTTGAAGGCTGACACATTTTTCAAATATTTTTGATAAAACACTCAAAATGGATATTGGCCTATAGTTGTTGGGATTTTTATGATCACCTCTTTTATAAAGTGGGATTACCCTAGCACATTTGAACGCCTCAGGAAACTCACCATGTGATAAGCTACAATTTAGAATATGAGTTAATGGTTCAGCTATTTGATTTTTTACTGATTTTATTATTTTGGCTTGTATTTTATCGTATCCCTTAGAATTATCTGTACGAATATCTTCAATATACTTTATGGTGCCATCTTTGGTTATGTTCATTAATTTAAACTTTGCGTGCGTATATTTTTTCCGTTCATAATTTTTAAGAATCTCTTGTTCAGTTTTCTGTGATTTAGAGAATAATTCAGTAGCTAGTTTATTACCTATACCTGCAAAATGTTCATTCATACAGTCAGCAATTGGTTTATCTCCATGAATCAGAGAATCGCTTATAGCAACTGATTTAATAGTTGTTTTGTTTGAGTCATTTACATTATTTAGTTCTTTCACTATCTTCCAGGCAGTTTTTGAAGAATGATCTTTTTGTAAAATTGATTTGTAATATTTTTCTTTATGGTGTTTTATGATTTTATTACATATATTTCTGTATTTAATATAATATTGATAGAAAGATTTATTATGAGGATATTTTTTAACCTCTAGATGTAATATATCTCTTTTTCTGACACAACTTAGAATAGATTCATTCATCCATGGTTTAATAGGTAATAACTTGGGCTTTTTAGCTTTAATTTCTGTACTTTCTAACAAATGTTTTTCTAAGATCAACATAAAAATTGTCAGTGCAGAGTTTGTGCATGTTTCATTTAATACGTCTGACCAATCTGTTTTTGTAAGAGCATCCATTAGTTTATTGACATTTGTAAATTTTATTGATGTACTTGGAGTTTTGTCTTTAGCGTGTGTGTTTTCTTTCTTAACAAGGCCACAGATAGTGCTATAGTGATCTGTTATGGTAGATTTCACCACTGCTGCAACAACTGCTAAGTTGGATTTAACATAAATGTGATCAAGACACGAGTGAGAGATGTTGGTTTCTCTCGTCGTGTCGGTAGATTTATAGCAGACAATAGTCCTAGTTCAGCCAATGCACATTCGTACTCAAGTGACTGATAGTGTTTCGATCCAATTGTGTTTATATTTATATCACCGGCTAAAACTATATGTTGATACTTAGAATTTTGTTTGATTAAGGCAGAAAGTGATGTTATGAAAGGTTTAGTATTCACAATATGAGGCGACCTATAGACACCAAAGATTGAAAAAGAATTATCGATTATTATTTGCACACAGTTTGCATTGGTCACTTTACATTCAATTAATCTAGGATTTAGGTTTTCTTTAACATACACGACCACACCATCTGCCTTATTGAAGGATATATTAGATCTGAACATTTGGAACCCACTGATAGCTCTTGGACTAATATATTGATTTGTCCATGCTTCAGTAGCTATGATAACATCAAATTTTACATGTGAGTCTTCAAGAAAAAGTAACAGTTCATCGTGATTTTTCTCAATACTGCGTATATTGAGATTTAATATTTTTAACGCGTAGTTGCTTGTGAAAAAATCTTTGCAGTCATTAGCATAGTTGATGAGTTTAGTATCAATCGAAACCAAATCTATATCGATATTTTGAATCATTTTTCTATTATTTATAAATAAATATCTACTTCAGTTTAATGAGTAGTGAATAGCCCAATATATACAACAGTTGGTTATGCTCATTCAAAGTATTATAATACAATAGAATATTGATCAGTGATATTTTCGATAATAAATTATATCTAATATATACATGAACTATCTCACGATTTTGTTTTATGGTATAATATATAAGTGCATTACCCGAAAAATATAATACTATACATTTCAAGGATATAAATTTATACATGAACACTAAAAATAAATAAGTACATTCTGATATTGAGTACTGAACAGTGATATTATGACGGCGAAAATTCTTCACAGAATATATAACAATGTTCTTTCCCTTAAAATGCTTAGAAATAAAAATCGTGACTAATGCTTTATGTAGTAGGCCAAACTCAACAAAGTATCCACTCAACATGGTGTTTAAGTGTATACAATAATACAATATAATAATAATAAGGTAGTTTGTACAGTAACACAATATACCACAGTACATCATATTATTATGGTAATTTGCACAGTAACATGCATAATTTATTATTGACTCTATACAAACAAATATTGTTATAAAATCAAATCCCACACACATTGATATTAAATCAAATCCCATACATAATGTATAATATACATGAACCATTTTAAGAATTATATTTTTTAGGATAAAAATATATATATGTGTTAATATAGCTTTAGTAAATTTTACCTTAAAATACACTTTTAAACATCTCAGGAATATCAATTTGTATATGAATAAGAATAAATAGTAAGTACGTACTGACATCTGCGGAAAAAAAATTGCAAAAAAAGATAATTAAAGATTCGAACATCAAATACACCAAGCTATCATTAATTATATCAAATATTCTTACTGAATATAATATATCAAAATAGTGACATCTGTGAATAACAATTAAAACCTTTACACAATACATAATTTGTTTCTTTCCAAGTATATTCAGGCAGTAGTGTAAAAAACGCCTCCACATTGATGTAGGTAGAGATAACTTTTTCGTTATATAATCAATATTTACGGTACTCGTCTTATATAACAATATGTTTTTTGTGGCAGAAATATATGCAGTATTCAGTACAAGTTCATATATAAAGTTACATAGTGATATTTTAAAATGCTCTGTCTCAAAAAATATAATATAAAATAACAGTTTGTGAATTTCTGACGCTAAAAAGTGTGTTCTGTGTTCGAAGTTATTAAAATTTAACCTCCAGTAAAATAAACACAAATCCACACACGTATGTATACACCTTAAAGTATAAACAATAATATATGTATAACTAAAACTAACATAAGATCACTTGGTATTAAATTGTAAATGAAGTAGGGTACAGTGCATAAAATATAGTTATTAAAGTTTATATAATTTATATCAGATTCGTTTTTAATTCGAAATAATCTATCATTTTCATTTTTTCTCGTACATATAGAGCCATCCTGAATCCAAACATATTTAATATTTTTATCTATAGCAATATTCCTAGTTTTAGCTAACAAAAATATAGTTTTAGGGGTAATATGCTCTGACAAAAACAGTGGTGTTGATTTTTCAGTGGTGTTGGGGTTCGAATGGTTGGTAGGGCCTCGGTGGTGCCTACTCTGCTGGAGGGTAGGTATCAATAAGTGCCGAGAAACGCCATGTTGCAGAACACCAGCAACAATACCAGCAAGTCCAACTCGCTAGTGTCCACGTCACGAACCCTGGGCAATGTGACCTGTCTAGGTCATAGCAGATAGCGAGAGGGCGATGGCGAGTCTCCAGCGCCACAAAACTGGAACCCCCCAGCTAAGGGAAGGAAAACCCCTACAGAAAAACCTTGGTCCTCCAGATTGGGGGTTAGGCGAGAGGCCAATAACCCCTCCCTATAAAAAGACCCTATTACGAAACCGAATACAGAGCCTCGGACACTTACTGTAACTCGGAAAAGACCTGGCAATCGAAATAAGGACATGAGAATCGCTACTTGGAATACGAGAACCCTATACAGAAGTGGAGCCCTGGGAGAAGTTACCAGAGAAATGACGAAATACAAGATAGACATGTTGGCAGTACAGGAGACTAGATGGACGGGATCTGAGATCTTTGATACAAGAACCCATACAGTACTACACAGTGGAAATAATAAACACCATGAATTTGGAGTGGCCTTTATTGTCGACCGAAATATGAAAAGCTCCATACTAGACTTTAAGCCCATCAATGAGAGAATGTGTGTCATACGCATAAAAAACAAAATTCTTCAACGTATCATTGATCAATGTTCATGCGGAAACGGAAGATAAGGATGACACCATAAAGGATGCCTATTACCAGAGACTGGAACACATCTACGATACATTACCATCCAATGATATCAAAATTGTGATTGGAGATTTGAATGCTAAGATTGGTAGAGACCCTTTACTCCAACATATCACTGGAATGAACAGCTTACATATGGATACTAATAATAATGGATCTAGAGCGATAGACTTTGCGGAGTCTAGAAATATGATCATAGCCTCTACCCAGTTTCCCAGTAAAAACATCCACAAATGGACATGGACATCACCAGATGGCAGATACCATAACCAAATTGACCATGTCATGATAGAAAAAAGAGGAGCATCCAACATCACAAACGTCAGAACTTATCGAGGAGCTAACTGTGACTCCGACCATTATATGGTGGTGGCCACATATAGGAGCCGAATTGCCAGCAACAGGATACGAAAACCACCAAATACTCCAAAAATCAACACAGAAGCTATAAAAACAAGTATCGGACTAGAACAATACCACAACGCACTTGCCAACTATCTACCAGACCATATCAGCAGCGAAAACACCCATGAAGCCCTTGACAATGACTGGAATTTGGTTAAAAATGCAGTTATGAGAGCTGCAGAAGAAAGTGTTGGAAATAGACCAAGACAAGATAGGAATCCCTGGTTCGACGAAGTTTGTGAAAGAAGCGTGGCTGACAAGAATACACTCCGGAAGCAGTTTATTGAAAGACCAACAAGAATTAAAAGACATGCATATGAACAGGCTAGAAGAGAAACAAATAGGCTGATAAAGAGAAAGAAGAGAGACTTTCTAAATAATATATTGCTCAAGATGGAAGAGGACTTTACAAATAATAATACGAGGGAAGCATATAAAGGTGTTAACTTCTTTAAAAAGGGATTCAAGCCAAATACGACACTATGTAAAGACACAAACGGAAACATAATATCAGATAAAGAGCAAATCAAGCAGGTGTGGAAGGAATACTTCCATAAACTCCTTAATCCTAACAATGATCTGAGAAATCATACTACTAATATCCCCGCGGAATCAAATAACGAAGAGCCGACAAACCCACCATCAATAACAGAAGTAAACATCGCTTTAAGAAAATTAAGAAATAATAAAGCACCTGGAAAGGACAACTTGCCCGCTGAGCTGCTTAAAAATGGAAACGAGCACCTAAAAAATTTGATACATAGCCTCATTGTAAAGATATGGACCATGGAGGAAATCCCAATGGAATGGCAAACCAGCGTAATATGTCCCATACACAAGAAAGGTGATAAATTAAAATGTGAGAACCATAGAGGCATATCATTGCTCTGCGCAGCGTATAAAATCTTTACCACCATACTAAAACAATGATTAGAGGGATACGCAGAAAACCTATTAGGAGAGTATCAGGCGGGCTTTAGAACTGGAAGGTCAACTACGGACCAGTTATTTACAGTCCGCCAGATCCTGTCGAAGTGTTGGGAATTTGACATCGATGTGCACCAACTATTCATAGATTTTAAACAGGCATACGATAGCATAGACAGGGAGAGCCTATATGAGATACTGCTACAGTTCCAGATCCCCCCGAAATTGGTGAGGCTTATCAAATCAACCATGAACAACTCCAGATGTCAGGTCAAGGTAGATGGAGAACTGACGGAGGAATTCGCAGTGTCTCAGGGTCTGAAACAGGGTGATGGCCTGGCTCCCACTCTCTTCAATATCGTGCTTGAGCATGTGATAAGAAAAACTCTAGTGGACACCAATTCCAATATTTGCTACAAAAGTAGTCAAATTGTCGGCTATGCGGATGATATTAACATTATAGGAAGATCAATGACAGCCATTGAAGAAGTCTTCGACCCCTTAGAGACAGCAGCATGTGAAGTGGGATTGTGTATAAACAAAGAAAAGACAAAAGTAATGGCACAAAGCAGAAACCCGGCGCATCGACCGAGAGGCAGTGTGCAATATAAGGATAACTACTCGTTTGAAGTAGTGGATCAATTCACTTACCTGGGCTCCAGTCTTACCGAAAATAATGAAGATCCAGCTGAAATAAGAAAAAGAATTACGGCAGCCAATAAAACATATTTTTCATTGCTCCCTGTTTTATAATCTCGCAGTGTCCATCGTAAAACAAAAGTCACACTCTACAAGACCATAGTAAGAACAGTGTTGGCATATGGATGCGAGACATTAACCTTAACGGCGAAGATGTCTGAAACGCTGGACACCTTTGAAAGAAAGGTACTGCGTAGAATATGCGGCCCCGTGAAGGATGGCGATGAATGGCGCATTAGACGCAACGATGAGTTGTACAACATATACCAGACCCCAAGTATCTCAACGCACATGAAATTACTTAGGCTGAGATGGGCTGGACATGTACAACGAATGCCAACCTCACGGGTGCCGAAACGAATCATGACTGGACACCCAGGTGGGAGAAGAAGGGTAGGAAGACCAAGGCTGCGGTGGGAAGATGAGGTCAAAAAGGATGCGGCTCAGCTTCTCCAAGAGAGGAGCTGGAAAGTGGCAGCAGAGGACAGGATTGGATGGAGGCGAAAGTTAACGGAGGCCAAGGCTCGATTTGGGCTGTAGCGCCATCGAAGAAGAAGAAGTTGATTTTTCTGTGTTCTTGAAGTGAGATGTATTCAATTTTTGTGTTGGATTACATTTATTAAATATTTTTACCTGTTTTAAAATGGCATCGCGAGATAATTTATTAGCAAATTTAATAATTCTTGAACGAGGTGTAGTTTTGGAGTGGTGTTGCTTTGCCCTCATTATAGAAAGAATATCCGTTGACTTGACATCATTGCAGTTGATTGTAGAGATAAGTCTGACAGTACTGTTTATTAAATCCTGGGGAGTTTCATTTAAATCTTCCGGACATCCGCGAATTTCTATTTCATTTGCAATCTTCTGGTATTCCAGGTCCTGAATTTTACTCTCTAGTTTATCCAGTTTGTGTATAATTTCCTCCTTCTCAAGCTTCTCCGATTCAAGTTTTTTACATCTGCCTTCAATGTCATGTGCTTTATTTAAAATATCTTCATACTGTGCACTTATAAAGTTGATACTGTTTATAATAGTGGTGTTTTGGTCAGAAATTTCCTGCCATTTTTTGTTTGTTTCCTCCAGTTTAAGATTTATATGGCTTATAAGTGTAGTTTTCAAGTTCTCAAGTTCATTAGAGTATTTTGATGCCGCATTATAATCAATAGTTATCAGTGATTTATCAAGATTTAAATCATCGGATTTGGTGCAGTGCTGTGATAGCGGGGATTTGCCTTGCGGTTTATTTGATTTATTTTTTTTACAATTTATACACTTCCATGATTTAATATAATCTGTAGACATTTTTTTGAAGTTGTCAATTGACATGCCCAAGCAATCAGCGTGAAAGTCATGTTCGCAATTTTTGCAATGTAGAAAGGCTGAATTTTTATAAGATTTGCAAATATTGCAGTTTGCCATCACGAGAAGATAGTTATTGAGCAAAAAAATTGTAATTTTATAGTATAATTCACTCTTACCAAAAACTGTCAAATGGAAGTATTGGCGCCTTTTTGACAGATATGAAAAGACACTGAAAAAAGAGTGTTTTAACTCACGATACACTTGTTTTAATAATTCTGATATGAATTATTTATTTTTAATTAAACTGTCATGAAATTGATACTAGAATATGCCAAGAATATTGTCCTAATTTGAAAATTTTTGAAGTGCTGCAAATTTGCAGTGTAAGTTAAGACCGTGTTGCGTTCGAATTATTTGTATTAATTCTTACGCAATAATACCTACTTATAAAATGTTCGCAGTGGGTTTTTATTTTTTTCTTAGGGCAAGATAATAATTTACTGCTCACATTGTGTCGAAATAATTCTTTCAAAACTATAGAATGCATTTCATTTATATTTTAAAATGTCCAACTGAATAGATCTCCTGATTTATTGCATTTCTATAGTCATGAAACAACTGCAAATCCATTAAGCATCATTCTTTCTAAAGATATAGCCAACATGTGCATCCTTCTTTGTCTTAAAATGCAACAAAAGAATATAATATTTGAAACGGAAGACAACCAATTCACATTTTTTTACAAGTCTCCAAAACGTCTAGTGATAAGATATATTGCCCGGCCGAGGCTCACTTTCTAAACACATGGTATTTCATACTTAACACGCCCCAACCAAAATCGTAATTGGTTGTTATCTCGAGGGCAATAAAAGGACAAACAAATGGTGTCCTTAGGACAGCCTACTCGTAGTGACCAATGATCGAGGCTCTGACCACCTCCTACAAAATTCGATAGGAAGACGTTTCGAGAGTTGAAGACAGTCAGTAATGAGTCAGTCGACAGTCGGTAAACTGGAGTCCACCAGTGGAGTCAGTCCACAGATAGTTCTCATCACGTTTGTTCTAAAAAAAAATAAATTCAGTTCGTGTCGCAAGTGACGGGCGGGCATCTGTGCCTCGGCAGATGTCTCCTACCTACCTAAATTACATGTTTAATATACAGCGCACACTATCAGTGTTATTTTTTTCGTCTTAATTTTCTTACATTGTTTTAAAAAGTAGACACCATAACTACGACGCGTCGCGACGTCAACATTCACACCACGGGCAGAGCAATCGAGCAACACAACCTGCGATACTTACTTTCGGATCCCTAGCGCGCCTCTACCTTGCATAGGTATATTTCACGGCCGCTAGACTCCTCATCCAGAGCCCAGCGACTGCCTTAGAGTCCAGCGCTCCACTGAGACAACTGAATGTCTCTGGACGTCCCGGCGAAGCTTACAGCGACTGCCTCCTCGCCAGTCCAGCTTCACGGAGCCCCTGCTCCAATCCGACGTCCTCCACGATGTCAGCAACCCCTGCCTGCGAGTCTGCTGCATCCACGACGAGCCAAAGCCGCTCGTATCTCATCGCCTCACCACAACACGAGCCAAAGCCGCTCGTCTCTCGCCTCAACATCCTGCCACGCGAGCCAAAGCCGCTTGCACCATCTGCCAAGCTGACGTCGCTCGACCAGCGCCTCATCTCAGCACCAAACAAAATCACTCGCCTTAACACGTACCCACTACACAAAGCACCGACGTCTCAATATTTTTACTGCTTTCATTCATTTTGTTGTACTTAGTTTTAAGGTTACTAACCCAATTGCATAATTTTTTTTTCAATATACATGACCCCTGGTCATATTTAAATTAACCGTTTTGTGTTTTATTCCTCCACAACTCGCACCAACAATTACAAACTGTATTGTGTAAAACAACTTAATACCCTCCTACAATTATTATTATTCTTTTCTCTCTTAAACATTTTTTTCTTCTTAAATAATTAAAATTAAACTATATAATAATTTTTTTTAAATTACTAAAGGGGGTGTATTAACCGGACGTGACGTATATGCATACATACATACCATCCATACATACATACATACCATCATAACATACATACATACATACCATCACGCCATGTCCCTAACGGGGTAGGCAGAGAGAACCGACAGCCACATTTTTCTATTTTGACACACATTCATCGCCTCATCAAAATTCATACATACATACATACAATCACGCCATGTCCCTAACGGGGTAGGCAGAGAGTACCGAACGTCACATTTTTCTGTCTTGACACACATTCATCGCCTCATCAACATTCATCCATACATACATACCATCACACCATGTCCCTCACGGGGTAGACAGATTAAACCGAACGCCACATTTTTCTATCGTGACACACATTCATCGCCTCATCAAAATTCCTACATTCATACATACCATCACGCTATGTCCCTAACGGAAAGGCAGAGAGAACCGAACGCCACATTTTTCTATCTTGACACACATTCATCGCCACATCAAAATTCATACATACATACATACCATCACGCCATGTCCCTAACGGGGTAGGCAGCGAGAAACGAACGCCACATTTTTCTATCTTGACAAACATTCATCGCCTCATCAAAATTCATACATACATACATACCATCACGCCATGTCCCAAAAGGGGTAGGCAGAGAGAACCGAACGCCACATTTTTCTATCTTGACACACATTCATCGCCTCATCAAAATTCATACATACATACATACCATCACGCCATGTGCCAAACGGGGTAGGCAGAGAGAACCGAACGCCACATTTTTCTATTTTGACACACATTCATCGCCTCAACAAAATTCATACATACATACATACCATCACGCCATGACCCTAACGGGGTAGGCAGAGATAACCGAAAGCCACATTTTTCAATCTTGACACACATTCATCGCCTCATCAAAATTCATACATACATACATACCATCACGCCATGTCCCTAACGGGGTAGGCAGAGAGAACCGAACGCCACATTTTTCTATCTTGACACACATTCATCGCCTAATCAATATTCATACATACCATCACGCCATGTCCCTAACGGGGTAGGCAGAGAGAACCGATCGCCACATTTTTCTATCTTGACACACATTCATCGCCTCATCAAAATTCATACATACCATCACGCCATGTCCCGAACGGGGTAGGCAGAGAGAACCGAACGCCACATTTTCATTTCTATCTTGACACTCATTCATCGCCTCATCAACATTCATCCATACATACATACCATCACGCCATGTCCCTCATGGGGTAGGCAGAGAGAACCGAACGCCACATTTTTCTATCTTGACACACATTCATCACCTCATAAAAAATTCATACATACATACATACCATCACGCCATGTGCCTAACGGGGTAGGCAGAGAGAACCGAACGCCACATTTTTCTATCTTGACACACATTCATCGCCTCATCAAAATCCATACATACCATCACGCCATGTGCCTAACGGGGTAGGCAGAGAGAACCGAGCGCTACATTTTTCTATCTTGACACACATTCATCGCCTCATAAAAATTCATACATACATACATACAATCACGCCATGTCCCTAACGGGGTAGGCAGATAGAACCGAACGTCACATTTTTCTATCTTGACACACATTCATCGCCTCATCAAAATTCATAAATACATACATACCATCACGCCATGTCCCTAACGGGGTAGGCAGAGAGAACCGAACGCCACATTTTTCTATCTTGACACACATTCATCGCCTCATAAAAATTCATACATACATACATACAATCACGCCATGTCCCTAACGGGGTAGGCAGAGAGAACCGAACGTCACATTTTTCTATCTTGACACACATTCATCGCCTCATCAAAATTCATACATACATACATACCATCACGCCATGTGCCTAACGGGATAGGCAGAGAGAACCGAACGCCACATTTTTCTATCTTGTCACACATTCATCGCCTCATCAAAATTCATACATACCATCACGCCATGTCCCTAACGGGGTAGGCAGAGTGAACCGAACGCCACATTTGTCTATCTTAACACACATTCATCGCCACATCAAAATTCATACATACATACATACCATCACGCCATGTGCCTAACGGGGTAGGCAGACAGAACCGAACGCCACATTTTTCTATCTTGACACACATTCATCGCCTCATCAAAATTCATACATACATACATACCATCACGCCATGACCCTAACGGGGTAGGCAGACAGAACCGAAAGCCACATTTTTTTATCTTGACAAACATTCATCGCCTCATCAAAATTCATACATACCATCACGCCATGTCCCTAACGGGGTAGGCAGAGTAAACCGAGCGCTACATTTTTCTATCTTGACACACATTCATCGCCTCATCAAAATTCATAAATACATACATACCATCACGCCATGTCCCTAACGGGGTAGGCAGAGAGAACCGAACGCCACATTATTCTATCTTGACACACATTCATCGCCTCATAAAAATTCATACATACATACATACAATCACGCCATGTCCCTAACGGGGTAGGCAGAGAGAACCGAACGTCACATTTTTCTATCTTGACACACATTCATCGCCACATCAAAATTCATACATACATACATAACATCACGACATGTCCCTAACGGGGTAGGCAGAGAGAACCGAATGCCACATTTTTCTATCTTGACACACATTCATCGCTTCATCAAAATTCATAAATACATACATACCATCACGCCATGTCCCTAACGGGGTAGGCAGAGAGAACCGAATGCCACATTTTCTATCTTGACACACATTCATCGCCTCATCAAAATTCATACATACATTCATACCATCACGCCATGTGCCTAACGGGGTAGGCAGAGAGAACCGAACGCCACATTTTTCTATCTTGACACACATTCATCGTCTCATCAAAATTCATAAATACCATCACGCCATGTCCCTAACGGGGTAGGCAGAGTGAACCGAACGCCACATTTTTCTATCTTGACACACATTCATCGCCTCATCAAAATTCATAAATACATACATACCATCACGCCATGTCCCTAACGGGGTAGGCAGAGAGAACCGAATGCCACATTTTTCTATCTTGACACACATTCATCGCCTCATCAAAATTCATACATACCATCACGCCATGTCCCTAACGGGGTAGGCAGAGTGAACCGAACGCCACATTTTTCTATCTTGACACACATTCATCGCCTCATCAAAATTCATTAATACATACAAACCATCACGCCATGTCCCTAACGGGGTAGGCAGAGAGAACCGAATGCCACATTTTTCTATCTTGACACACATTCATCGCCTCATGAAAATTCATACATACATACATACATACCATCACGCCATGTGCCTAACGGGGTAGGCAGAGAGAACCGAACGCCACATTTTTCTATCTTGACACACATTCATCGCCTCATCAAAATTCATACATACATACATACCATCACGCCATAACCCTAACGGGGTAGGCAGAGATAACCGAAAGCCACATTTTTCTATCTTTTTTTATTTTATTTTTTTATTTTTTTATTTAAGAAACACTCACAGAGAAATTGACATTAAAAAATACAAAATAACATGTAAGGTCAACTCTCCAATTACGAGTGCCTGCAGCATGTTATATTAAAATACCTATGATAAGGTGGTAGGATGAAAAAAAAAGGGGACAAATTCAAGGACCACAGTTGATTCTAGGATTGCTCCTGCGAATATATTATAATATCTTTACTCAATTGCTTAAATTTTGCATATTTTAAATTAAAAATGTCCAAGTCAGTCAAAAGTCTATTGTAGTCATCACAAATTCTACGGATTATTTCATTCTTGCCAAGGTTTGTACGAAATGGTGAAATTGCAAATACATTATGTTGTCTACTATTAAACGATTGTACTCTAAAATTAATTAATTCAAGTAAGTCAGGACAGTCAATTAAATTATGTAAGATTTTGTACAGAAATAAAATTCCACTGAGAGTTCTACGATCACTTAAAGAACCAATTTTATAATGCATAGCGGCTATGTTGTAATTTAAAAACCTATTATATGTTCTATAATTTAAGAACTTTAAAAACTTGTTCTGAATCCGTTCTATACGAAGAATATGAATATTATAAGATGGACTCCATATTATTGATCCAAATTCTAATATACTTCGTACAAAAGCTGTATATAGAACTTTAAGAACACATTCTTCTCTGAACGGTTTAGAAACTCTAATAATAAAACCTAACATTTTATACGCTTTTGCTGTAATGTAATTAATTTGACTAACGTAGTTCAGCTTACTATCCAGCAAGACACCCAAATCCCGGACTTCATTCACGTTTCCTATAGGTAACATGTTAATTTTGTAAGTAAAATTAATTTTTCGTAATTTACGAGTGAAGGATATATGAGCACATTTATCAGCATTAAGGAAGAGTTGGTTAAGATTGCAATAATTTACTAAATTGTTTATGTCCTGCTGAAGGTCACGACAATCCTGAATACATTTAATTTTTTTGAAAAGTTTCGCGTCATCGGCATAAATAATTATTTTAGATTTTTTCACTTGGTAACCAATATCGTTTATGTACAACAAAAAGAAAAGGGGACCCAAGTGTGAACCTTGCTGAATTCCTGATGGAATGAATAGCCACTTACATACGAGGTAATCCATCTGTACAAGTCACCTTGAATACCCAAAAGCCAGAGCTTGCGAAGAAGAATACGGTGATTAATTTTATCAAACGCTTTAGAAAAGTCAGTGTATATAGCATCAACCTGTCCTCCTGCTTCGATTTCGTTTGATATATAGCTGGTAAATAAGGATAAATTGGATTCAATAGAACGACCTTTAAGAAAACCATGTTGTCCAGGACTGATTAAGGGATGAAGAATAGGATAAATTTGATCGTAAATGATTTTTTCTAGAATTTTGGCAAAAATACACAATTTGGAAATAGGGCGATAGTTACGTACATTACTTTTATTACCACTTTTAAATACGGGGGTGATGAAAGCCCTCTTCCAAATACTTGGAACCATACCGTCCTTTAATGATAAAATATACAGATGGGTTACTGGAATAGCTAGAGAAGATGAACACATATTAATAAAATAAGAAGGAATGTCATCAGGACCGCATCCTTTATTTGGATTGATATTACTCAAATAACGATTGGTGGTTGCGAAATCAATCGAGATGCTGCTAATTAAGATAGAAGTTTCTTCTATATCATTTGACATTAAATTACAAGGGTTGTTAATTGGCATATCATCTACAAAAACCGATTGGAAGTAAGTAGAGAATATATTACATATTTCTTGACTATTGGATGCTTCAACAGAGTCGAGAAACACAGTTTTAGGTATCGAACATGCTCCTTTTTTGGATTTAATATAGGAAAATAAATATTTACTATTACTTTTAAGAATATTTTCTGTATGGATTATATAGTCTTTAAAGCAACCCTTAGCAATTCTTTTTTGTCTCTTTCTTAATAAAGAATAAGTCTGATAATCTAAAGGATTATTAAACTTCTTCCATTTCTTAAAATATTTGTATTTTTCCTTTGTAATATAAATTAATGCCGTGGTATACCATGAAGGATATTTCCTATGACCGATAACTTTAGTTGGAATATATTTGGCAACGATTTCATTCAATATAGTATAGAAACGGTTTGTTGCATCCTCTATATTAAGATGATGAAATTCACTTTCCCAATTAATTGAGGATATGCTATTATTAATGATATTGTAATCAGCTGCTCTATATTGCTTAACACTTCTATTCAATACTGGTAAATATTCAAGACGGTCAAGAGACAGGAGTATTGTAAGCGATTTATGATGAGTATCTTCAGGAACGAAAGGGCAATCAGAAGAGGCAACAGATATTCCATTATGATTACTCATTACGAGATCAAGTATTCTGTCATTAATATTTTTTTCACCATTAAATTGCTTAAAATTTGAAAAAGAGAGAAAATCAATCAATGATGTGGATAAAGGACCGGTGTAGCTCATGGGAAAGAGATAGTTAACATCATCAGCTCTCTGCCATGTTATATTTGGGATGTTATAGTCCCCAAGTAGAATAAATATTTCATCGTTCATCTCAATCAATTCAGAAGATTTGTCAAGATGATGGTTGAGAATTTCAAGTTGGGAAACATTTTGAGGAATATAACAGCAACAAATGTTAATAATTTTATTAATGCTTCGTGACTTAATAGTGATCCAAATACTCTCCTCATCGCAAGACCACGAAGCCTGTTCACAAGCGTCAAATTCAGATTTTAAGGCTATCAAAACACCACCTCCAAACAGTCTACGTTCACCATTTACAAGTACGTGTTTCCTATCCTTTCTAAATATTTGATATCTGTTATCAAAATATTCACTGCTAAAATTAACATCTGTAAGCCAAGATTCTGTAATACATATTATGTCAAAGTCATTGAGAAGAACATTATTAAAGAAAACGTCACTTTTACCTCGAATACTGCGTGCGTTTTGATAATATATAGTTAAGTAGTTCATGTTTTTAAAATTGCTACCTATGTTTTCGCCAGCTATAAAATAAATATATTTTAAATACGTACATAATCTCCCAGCAAAGAATGAAAAAGGCAAAGATATTGAAAGGTAGATAGCAGTGACAATAAGAAGCAAACAATAATAAAAAATGAACAAAGTGAATGAAAAGCAAAAGCAATCCTAAAATCAAAAAGGGGCAAGGCAACAATGGAAGTAATTCAAGGTTGGGATACAAAGAAAGGAAAATAGTTCCAAACATTGAAAATAAAGAAGACAAAAAACAGTACAGAATGAAACCACAAGGAGAATAGTTCAAACAAATAGACGAACAATTGAGAACAAAGTTATTGACAACTGACGAGTTCGAAAGATCCTTGTAGCTGACCCATAGGTCCTCAGCTTGCATTTGCCACTTAGGTCTCCAAAAAATAGAATGTGATGTCCCAGCAACGGCGATCACCCAACGACTTTTGAATGATGACAAGCAGTCCCTTCTAATGATATTGCATCTTTCATCGAAGAGTTCCTCGTTGTAGATTAAATTATTCAGCCATGTCTCAGTCAAGAAGGTGATAACGAAGAGTTCCTCATTGTAGATTAAATTATTCAGCCGTTTCTCAGTCAGGAAGATAATATCGAAGTCGTTGAATAGCAGCTCCATATACATAAAGTGCTTGAGTCCTGGTCCTGAGTCGGCGAACATTTTGATAACATAAATATAAAGATGCCTAGGATACAAGGAGTTGGATATAAGTCATAGCTTAGAAAGGGCGTCATGGTTGAATATAACAATAGTTGGTGAATTTTCATTTTTTCTTACCAATATTCTTCCATGTTTAACCCATATGAACTTATACCCCTTTGCTTTGGCAGCAACTCTGGTTGCAGCTTGTAAGTCCTTATTTGAGGGGGATAGGTGTTCGCATACGTATACAGGCCGATTTGTTTGCAGACCGATGTGCCCAGAATTCAATTTATTGGAAGGATTCTTTTTGTTAAAAGTTCTCACTGCCATCAGCATATCATCGCGGACGCGGTCGCTCGAAAATTGCACAACAATGTTTCTTGGGCGCTCATCTGATTTATTACGACTCTGTACTCTGTGACATGTATTTATTTGGTCATTTTTTAAGTTATAAGACACTGCAGAGCATATTTTGGCCACAACATCGGTGACGACTTCATTCCTCGATTCAGGAACCATTTGAATTTCAATATTGCGCGCCCGGTTTCGTTGATCATAGTCCGCCATTTTAGCTTCCATATTTTTAACTTTTTCTTTCAGAAGATTATTTTCTTCCGAAAGTTTATCTATTTTCTTGACACTTTCGCAATTTGACACATTAATCCTGTCAAATTCGGAAGATAAAAATTCAACGGAGTCAGTTAAATCCTTTACCTTACCCAGAAGCTGCTCTCTCATCTGGTTCATCTCCTTTCTGAGTCCAATAGAAATTTCATCAAATTTATTATCTAAGTAGATCTTAAGCTTCTCAAAAAGAATATCATCCTGAGCCTCTGGTTTAGGTGCTGGATGCTTGCAGGTGTCACATTTCCATTTATTTTTGTTCACTTTCAGCATAGATTTAAAATTTGCTTCCGTTAGACCGGCGCATACGAAATGAAATTTACAAGAGCACTTACTGCACACAATTGCATCATTGAGAGTTATCGTGTTATTGCACTGGACACACTCCATAGTATCTAAAATAGCAGTCAAGTTCGATATTCAAAACAAAACGAGAGATGGTCACCCCAAAGATTTAATGATCACTGGTAGGTATATTTCTGTGTAGTTTTTTCCAAAGTATATAAATAATATGTAGTAGCATAAATGATTAATTAAAAAAAATAATAATAATAATAATTAAATCAGTTCCCGAAGCGGGGCTCGAACTCGTTTATTCGAAACCAACTACAAAAAGAAACGATGTTATGTCCACTCGGCCACGCAGTCGGTACCGGTAGCCGAGCTATAATCCAATACAATTATTCACAAATGAAAGTCTAGTTGGCAAATGTATGTGCTACCCACTTATGAAGAAAATAATACTGATTTGGCGAAAACATTATTAAGTATGTAGAACAAATTAATATATTTCAACCAAAAATTGCGAGCGAAGCATACCGTTGAATGTTAAAAAAATTAGAACAGTAGATACACCACAGTTAGTTTAACCAACACACAGCTTTTTACCGCGCAACACACACTTTTTACATAAAAAAATATACTTTTTCGCGAGCAAAAAAAGTTGCGTCTGATCTATAGGTATACAATGTTATAATCTTGACAAATATTCATCGCCTCATCAAAATTCATACATGCATATATACCATCACGCCATTTCTCTAACGGGGTAGGCAGAGAGAACCGAACGCCTCATTTTTCTATCTTGACACACATTCATCGCCTCATTAAAATTCATACATACATACATACCATCACGCCATGTGCCTAACGGGGTAGGCAGAGATAACCGAAAGCCACATGTTTCTATCTTGACACACATTCATCGACTCATCAAAATTCATACATACATACATACCATTACGCCATGTCCCTAACGGGGTAGGCAGAGAGAACCGAATGCCACATTTTTCTATCTTGACACACATTCATCGCCTCATCAAAATTCATACATACCATCACGCCATGTCCCTAACGGGGTAGGCAGAGTGAACCGAACGCCACATTTTTCTATCTTGACACACATTCATCGCCTCATCAAAATTCATAAATACATACATACCATCACGCCATGTCCCTAACAGGGTAGGCAGAGAGAACCGAGTGCCACATTTTTCTATCTTGACACACATTCATCGCCTCATGAAAATTCATACATACATACATACCATCACGCCATGTGCCTAACGGGGTAGGCAGACAGAACCGAACGCCACATTTTTCTATCTTGACACACATTCATCGCCTCATCAAAATTCATACATACATACATACCATCACGCCATGACCCTAACGGGGTAGGCAGAGATAACCGAAAGCCACATTTTTCTATCTTGACAAATATTCATCGCCTCATCAAAATTCAAACATACATACATACCATCACGCCATTTCCCTAACGGGGTAGGCAGAGAGAACCGAACGCCTCATTTTTCTATCTTGACACACATTCATCGCCTCATGAAAATTCATAAAAACATACAAACCATCACGACATGTGCCTAACGGGGTAGGCAGAGATAACCGAAAGCCACATTTTTCTATCTTGACATACATTCATCGCCTCATCAACATTCATATATACATACATACCATCACGCCATGTCCCTCACGGGGTAGGCAGAGAAAACTGAACGCCACATATTTATATCTTGACAAACATTCATCGCCTCATCAAAATTCATACATACCATCACGCCATGTCCCTAACGGGGTAGGCAGAGAGAACCGAACGTCACATTTTTCTATTTTGACAAACATTCATCGCCTCATCAAAATTCATACATACATACATGCCATCACGCCATGTCCCTAACGGGGTAGGCAGCGAAAACCGAACGTCACATATTTCTATTTTGACAAACATTCATCGCCTCATCAAAATTCATACATACCATCACGCCATGTCCCTAACGGGGTAGGCAGAGAGAACCGAACGCCTCATTTTTCGATCTTGACACACATTCATCGCCTCATCAAAATTCATATATACATACATACCATCACGCCATGTCCCTAACGGGGTAGGCAGAGAGAACCGAATGCCACATTTTTCTATCTTGACACACATTCATCGCCTCATCAAAATTCATACATACCATCACGCCATGTCCCTAACGGGGTAGGCAGAGTTAACCGAACGCCACATTTGTCTATATTGACACACATTCATCGCCTCATCAAAATTCATAAATACATACATACCATCACGCCATGTGCCTAACGGGGTAGGCAGAGAGAACCGAACGCCACATTTTTCTATCTTGTCACACATTCATCGCCTCATCAAAATTCATACATACCATCACGCCATGTCCCTAACGGGGTAGGCAGAGTGAACCGAACGCCACATTTGTCTATCTTGACACACATTCATCGCCTCATCAAAATTCATAAATACATACATACCATCACGCCATGTCCCTAACGGGGTAGGCAGAGAGAACCGAATGCCACATTTTTCTATCTTGACACACATTCATCGCCTCATGAAAATTCATACATACATACATACCATCACGCCATGTGCCTAACGGGGTAGGCAGACAGAACCGAACGCCACATTTTTCTATCTTGACACACATTCATCGCCTCATCAAAATTCATACATACATACATACCATCACGCCATGACCCTAACGGGGTAGGCAGACAGAACCGAACGCCACAATTTTTTATCTTGACAAACATTCATCGCCTCATCAAAATTAATACATACCATCACGCCATGTCCCTAACGGGGTAGGCAGAGATAACCGAAAGCCACATTTTTCTATCTTGACAAATATTCATCGCCTCATCAAAATTCAAACATACATACATACCATCACGCCATTTCCCTAACGGGGTAGGCAGAGAGAACCGAACGCCTCATTTTTCTATCTTGACACACATTCATCGCCTCATGAAAATTCATACATACATACAAACTATCACGACATGTGCCTAACGGGGTAGGCAGAGATAACCGAAAGCCACATTTTTCTATCTTGACATACATTCATCGCCTCATCAACATTCATATATACATACATACCATCACGCCATGTCCCTCACGGGGTAGGCAGAGAAAACCGAACGCCACATATTTATATCTTGACAAACATTCATCGCCTCATCAAAATTCATACATACCATCACGCCATGTCCCTAACGGGGTAGGCAGAGAGAACCGAACGCCTCATTTTTCGATCTTGACACACATTCATCGCCTCATCAAAATTCATATATACATACATACCATCACGCCATGTCCCTAACGGGGTAGGCAGAGAGAACCGAATGCCACATTTTCCTATCTTGACACACATTCATCGCCTCATGAAAATTCATACATACATACATACCATCACGCCATGTGCCTAACGGGGTAGGCAGACAGAACCGAACGCCACATTTTTCTATCTTGACACACATTCATCGCCTCATCAAAATTCATACATACATACATACCATCACGCCATGACCCTAACGGGGTAGGCAGGCAGAACCGAACGCCACATTTTTTTATCTTGACAAACATTCATCGCCTCATCAAAATTCATACATACCATCACGCCATGTCCCTAACGGGGTAGGCAGAGAGAACCGAGAGCTACATTTTTCTATCTTGACACACATTCATCGCCTCATCAAAATTCATAAATACATACATACCATCACGCCATGTCCCTAACGGGGTAGGCAGAGAGAACCGAACGCCACATTATTCTATCTTGACACACATTCATCGCCTCATAAAAATTCATACATACATACATACAATCACGCCATGTCCCTAACGGGGTAGGCAGAGAGAACCGAACGTCACATTTTTCTATCTTGACACACATTCATCGCCACATCAAAATTCATACATAACATCACGCCATGTGCCTAACGGGGTAGGCAGAGATAACCGAACGTCATATTTTTCGATCTTGACACACATTCATCGCCTCATCAAAATTCATATATACATACATACCATCACGCCATGTCCCTAACGGGGTAGGCAGAGAGAACCGAACGCCTCATTTTTCTATCTTGACACACATTCATCGCCTCATCAAAATTCATATATACATACATACCATCACGCCATTTCCCTAACGGGGTAGGCAGAGAGAACCGAACGCCTCATTTTTCTATCTTGACACACATTCATCGCCTCATGAAAATTCATACATACATACAAACCATCACGACATGTGCCTAACGGGGTAGGCAGAGATAACCGAAAGCCACATTTTTCTATCTTGACATACATTCATCGCCTCATCAACATTCATATATACATACATACCATCACGCCATGTCCCTCACGGGGTAGGCAGAGAAAACCGAACGCCACATATTTATATCTTGACAAACATTCATCGCCTCATCAAAATTCATACATACCATCACGCCATGTCCCTAACGGGGTAGGCAGAGAGAACCGAACGCCTCATTTTTCGATCTTGACACACATTCATCGCCTCATCAAAATTCATATATACATACATACCATCACGCCATGTCCCTAACGGGGTAGGCAGAGAGAACCGAATGCCACATTTTCCTATCTTGACACACATTCATCGCCTCATGAAAATTCATACATACATACATACCATCACGCCATGTGCCTAACGGGGTAGGCAGACAGAACCGAACGCCACATTTTTCTATCTTGACACACATTCATCGCCTCATCAAAATTCATATATACATACATACCATCACGCCATGTCCCTAACGGGGTAGGCAGAGAGAACCGAATGCCACATTTTCCTATCTTGACACACATTCATCGCCTCATGAAAATTCATACATACATACATACCATCACGCCATGTGCCTAACGGGGTAGGCAGACAGAACCGAACGCCACATTTTTCTATCTTGACACACATTCATCGCCTCATCAAAATTCATACATACATACATACCATCACGCCATGACCCTAACGGGGTAGGCAGGCAGAACCGAACGCCACATTTTTTTATCTTGACAAACATTCATCGCCTCATCAAAATTCATACATACCATCACGCCATGTCCCTAACGGGGTAGGCAGAGAGAACCGAGAGCTACATTTTTCTATCTTGACACACATTCATCGCCTCATAAAAATTCATACATACATACATACAATCACGCCATGTCCCTAACGGGGTAGGCAGAGAGAACCGAACGTCACATTTTTCTATCTTGACACACATTCATCGCCACATCAAAATTCATACATACATACATAACATCACGCCATGTGCCTAACGGGGTAGGCAGAGATAACCGAACGTCACATTTTTCGATCTTGACACACATTCATCGCCTCATCAAAATTCATATATACATACATACCATCACGCCATGTCCCTAACGGGGTAGGCAGAGAGAACCGAACGCCTCATTTTTCTATCTTGACACACATTCATCGCCTCATCAAAATTCATATATACATACATACCATCACGCCATGTCCCTAACGGGGTAGGAAGAGAGAACCGAACGCCACAATTTTCTATCTTGACACACATTCATCGCCTCATCAAAATTCATACATACCATCACGCCATGTCCCTAACGGGGTAGGCAGAGTTAACCGAACGCCACATTTGTCTATCTTGACACACATTCATCGCCTCATCAAAATTCATAAATACATACATACCATCACGCCATGTCCCTAACGGGGTAGGCAGAGAGAACCGAATGCCACATTTTTCAATCTTGACACACATTCATCGCCTCATGAAAATTCATACATACATACATACCATCACGCCATGTGCCTAACGGGGTAGGCAGACAGAACCGAACGCCACATTTTTCTATCTTGACACACATTCATCGCCTCATCAAAATTCATACATACATACATACCATCACGCCATGACCCTAACGGGGTAGGCAGACAGAACCGAACGCCACAATTTTTTATCTTGACAAACATTCATCGCCTCATCAAAATTAATACATACCATCACGCCATGTCCCTAACGGGGTAGGCAGTGAGAACCGAGAGCTACATTTTTCTATCTTGACACACATTCATCGCCTCATCAAAATTCATAAATAAATACATACCATCACGCCATGTCCCTAACGGGGTAGGCAGAGAGAACCGAACGCCACATTATTCTATCTTGACACACATTCATCGCCTCATAAAAATTCATACATACATACATACAATCACGCCATGTCCCTAACGGGGTAGGCAGAGAGAACCGAACGTCACATTTTTCTATCTTGACACACATTCATCGCCACATCAAAATTCATACATACATACATAACATCACGCCATGTGCCTAACGGGGTAGGCAGAGATAACCGAACGTCACATTTTTCTATTTTGACAAACATTCATCGCCTCATCACAATTCATACATACATACATGCCATCACGCCATGTCCCTAACGGGGTAGGCAGCGAGAACCGAACGTCACATATTTCTATTTTGACAAACATTCATCGCCTCATCAAAATTCATACATACCATCACGCCATGTCCCTAACGGGGTAGGCAGAGAGAACCGAACGTCACATTTTTCTATCTTGACACACATTCATCGCCACATCAAAATTCATACATACATACATAACATCACGCCATGTGCCTAACGGGGTAGGCAGAGATAACCGAACGTCACATTTTTCTATCTTGACACACATTCATCGCCTCATCAAAATTCATAAATACATACATACCATCACGCCATGTCCCTAACGGGGTAGGCAGAGAGAACCGAATGCCACATTTTTCTATCTTGACACACATTCATCGCCTCATCAAAATTCATACATACATTCATACCATCACGCCATGTGCCTAACGGGCTAGGCAGAGAGAACCGAACGCAACATTTTTCTATCTTGACACACATTCATTGCCTCATCAAAATTCATAAATACCATCACGCCATGTCCCTAACGGGGTAGGCAGAGTGAACCGAACGCCACATTTTTCTATCTTGACACACATTCATCGCCTCATCAAAATTCATAAATACATACATACCATCACGCCATGTCCCTAACGGGGTAGGCAGAGAGAACCGAATGCCACATTTTTCTATCTTGACACACATACATCGCTTCATCAAAATTCATACATACATTCATACCATCACGCCATGTGCCTAACGGGGTAGGCAGAGAGAACCGATCGCCACATTTTTCTATCTTGACACACATTCATCGCCTCATCAAAATTCATAAATACCATCACGCCATGTCCCTAACGGGGTAGACAGAGTGAACCGAACGCCACATTTTTCTATCTTGACACACATTCATCGCCTCATCAAAATTCATAAATACATACATACCATCATGCCATGTCCCTAACGGGGTAGGCAGAGAGAACCGAATGCCACATTTTTCTATCTTGACACACATTCATCGCCTCATGAAAATTCATACATACATACATACCATCACGCCATGTCCCTAACGGGGTAGGCAGAGAGAACCGAACGTCACATTTTTCTATCTTGACACACATTCATCGCCACATCAAAATTCATACATACATACATAACATCACGCCATGTGCCTAACGGGGTAGGCAGAGATAACCGAACGTCACATTTTTCTATTTTGACAAACATTCATCGCCTCATCACAATTCATACATACATACATGCCATCACGCCATGTCCCTAACGGGGTAGGCAGCGAGAACCGAACGTCACATATTTCTATTTTGACAAACATTCATCGCCTCATCAAAATTCATACAAACCATCACGCCATGTCCCTAACGGGGTAGGCAGAGAGAACCGAACGCCTCATTTTTCTATCTTGACACACATTCATCGCCTCATCAAAATTCATATAAACATACATACCATCACGCCATGTCCCTAACGGGGTAGGAAGAGAGAACCGAACGCCACATTTTTCTATCTTGACACACATTCATCGCCTCATCAAAATTCATAAATACATACATACCATCACGCAATGTCCCTAACGGGGTAGGCAGAGAGAACCGAATGCCACATTTTTCTATCTTGACACACATTCATAGCCTCATGAAAATTCATACATACATACATACCATCACGCCATGTGCCTAACGGGGTAGGCAGACAGAACCGAACGCCACATTTTTCTATCTTGACACACATTCATCGCCTCATCAAAATTCATACATACATACATACCATCACGCCATGACCCTAACGGGGTAGGCAGACAAAACCGAACGCCACATTTTTTTTTCTTGACAAACATTCATCGCCTCATCAAAATTCATACATACCATTACGCCATGTCCCTAACGGGGTAGGCAGAGAGAACCGAGAGCTACATTTTTCTATCTTGACACACATTCATCGCCTCATCAAAATTCATACATACATTCATACCATCACGCCATGTGCCTAACGGGCTAGGCAGAGAGAATCGAACGCCACATTTTTCTATCTTGACACACATTCATTGCCTCATCAAAATTCATAAATACCATCACGCCATGTCCCTAACGGGGTAGGCAGAGTGAACCGAACGCCACATTTTTCTATCTTGACACACATTCATCGCCTCATCAAAATTCATAAATACATACATACCATCACGCCATGTCCCTAACGGGGTAGGCAGAGAGAACCGAATGCCACATTTTTCTATCTTGACACACATACATCGCTTCATCAAAATTCATACATACATTCATACCATCACGCCATGTGCCTAACGGGGTAGGCAGAGAGAACCGATCGCCACATTTTTCTATCTTGACACACATTCATCGCCTCATCAAAATTCATAAATACCATCACGCCATGTCCCTAACGGGGTAGGCAGAGTGAACCGAACGCCACATTTTTCTATCTTGACACACATTCATCGCCTCATCAAAATTCATAAATACATACATACCATCATGCCATGTCCCTAACGGGGTAGGCAGAGAGAACCGAATGCCACATTTTTCTATCTTGACACACATTCATCGCCTCATGAAAATTCATACATACATACATACCATCACGCCATGTGCCTAACGGGGTAGGCAGACAGAACCGAACGCCACATTTTTCTATCTTGACACACATTCATCGCCTCATCAAAATTCATACATACATACATACCATCACGCCATGACCCTAACGGGGTAGGCAGACAGAACCGAACGCCACATTTTTCTATCTTGACACACATTCATCGCCTCATCAAAATTCATACATAACATAACGCCATGTCCCTAACGGGGTTAGCAGAGTGAACCTAACGCCACATTTTTCTATCTTGACACACATTCATCGCCTCATCAAAATTCATAAATCCATACATACCATCACGCCATGTCCCTAACGGGGTAGGCAGAGAGAACCGAACGTCATATTTTTCTATTTTGACAAACATTCATCGCCTCATCAAAATTCATACATACATACATGCCATCACGCCATGTCCCTAACGGAGTAGGCAGCGAGAACCGAACGTCACATATTTCTATTTTGACAAACATTCATCGCCTCATCAAAATTCATACCATCACGCCATGTCCCTAACGGGGTAGGCAGAGAGAACCGAACGCCTCATTTTTCTATCTTGACACACAGTCATCGCCTCATCAAAATTCATAAATACATACATACTTTTGTCGGCCTTCGTGGCTCAGTTGGTTAGGAATCTGATGCTGATCCAAGGGTCCCGGGTTCGATTCCCGGTGGAGACACAGTTTTAAAAAAAATGTGTTTTCAGTCTGGATCTGTGAGACGATAAATATCTCAAGTCTCCAGAATGTGGCAACTTGTTATTGGGTGCGTGTTAAATAATAATTTGACATAGCACCTGTTAGTTGCCCGAGAAGCTACAAAAAATAAAATAAAAAAAATACCATCACGCCAGGTCCCTAACGGGGTAGGCAGACAGAACCGAATACCACATTTTTCTATCTTGACACACATTCATCGCCTCATCAAAATTCATACATACATACATACCATCACGCCATGTGCCTAACGGGGTAGTCAGAGAGAACCGAACGCCACATTTTTCTATCTTGACACACATTCATGGCCTCATCAAAATTCATACGTACCATCACGCCATGTCCCTAACGGGGTAGGCAGAGTGAACCGAACGCCACATTTTTCTATCTTGACACACATTCATCGCCTCATCAAAATTTATAAATACATACATACCATCACGCCATGTCCCTAACGGGGTAGGCAGAGAGAACCGAAAGCCACATTTTTCTATCTTGACACACATTCATCGCATCATCAAAATTCATAAATACATACATACCATCACGCCATGTCCCTAACGGGGTAGGCAGAGAGAACCGAACGTCACATTTTTCTATCTTGACACACATTCATCGCCACATCAAAATTCATACATACATACATAACATCACGACATGTCCCTAACGGGGTAGGCAGAGAGAACCGAACGCCACATTTTTCTATCTTGACACACATTCATTGCCTCATCAAAATTCATAAATACCATCACGCCATGTCCCTAACGGGGTAGGCAGAGTGAACCGAACGCCACATTTTTCTATCTTGACACACATTCATCGCCTCATCAAAATTCATAAATACATACATACCATCACGCCATGTCCCTAACGGGGTAGGCAGAGTGAACCGAACGCCACATTTTTCTATCTTGACACACATTCATCGCCTCATCAAAATTCATAAATACATACATACCATCACGCCATGTCCCTAACGGGGTAGGCAGAGAGAACCGAATGCCACATTTTTCTATCTTGACACACATACATCGCTTCATCAAAATTCATACATACATTCATACCATCACGCCATGTGCCTAACGGGGTAGGCAGAGAGAACCGATCGCCACATTTTTCTATCTTGACACACATTCATCGCCTCATCAAAATTCATAAATACCATCACGCCATGTCCCTAACGGGGTAGGCAGAGTGAACCGAACGCCACATTTTTCTATCTTGACACACATTCATCGCCTCATCAAAATTCATAAATACATACATACCATCACGCCATGTCCCTAACGGGGTAGGCAGAGAGAACCGAATGCCACATTTTTCTATCTTGACACACATTCATCGCCTCATGAAAATTCATACATACATACATACCATCACGCCATGTGCCTAACGGGGTAGGCAGACAGAACCGAACGCCACATTTTTCTATCTTGACACACATTCATCGCCTCATCAAAATTCATACATACATACATACCATCACGCCATGACCCTAACGGGGTAGGCAGACAGAACCGAACGCCACATTTTTCTATCTTGACACACATTCATCGCCTCATCAAAATTCATACATACCATAACGCCATGTCCCTAACGGGGTTGGCAGAGTGAACCTAACGCCACATTTTTCTATCTTGACACACATTCATCGCCTCATCAAAATTCATAAATCCATACATACCATCACGCCATGTCCCTAACGGGGTAGGCAGAGAGAACCGAACGTCATATTTTTCTATTTTGACAAACATTCATCGCCTCATCAAAATTCATACATACATACATGCCATCACGCCATGTCCCTAACGGAGTAGGCAGCGAGAACCGAACGTCACATATTTCTATTTTGAAAAACATTCATCGCCTCATCAAAATTCATACCATCACGCCATGTCCCTAACGGGGTAGGCAGAGAGAACCGAACGCCTCATTTTTCTATCTTGACACACAGTCATCGCCTCATCAAAATTCATAAATACATACATACTTTTGTCGGCCTTCGTGGCTCAGTTGGTTTGGAATCTGATGCTGATCCAAGGGTCCCGGGTTCGATTCCCGGTGGAGACACAGTTTTAAAAAAAATGTGTTTTCAGTCTGGATCTGTGAGACGATAAATATCTCAAGTCTCCAGAATGTGGCAACTTGTTATTGGGTGCGTGTTAAATAATAATTTGACATAGCACCTGTTAGTTGCCCGAGAAGCTACAAAAAATATAATAAAAAAAATACCATCACGCCAGGTCCCTAACGGGGTAGGCAGACAGAACCGAATACCACATTTTTCTATCTTGACACACATTCATCGCCTCATCAAAATTCATACATACATACATACCATCACGCCATGTGCCTAACGGGGTAGTCAGAGAGAACCGAACGCCACATTTTTCTATCTTGACACACATTCATGGCCTCATCAAAATTCATACGTACCATCACGCCATGTCCCTAACGGGGTAGGCAGAGTGAACCGAACGCCACATTTTTCTATCTTGACACACATTCATCGCCTCATCAAAATTTATAAATACATACATACCATCACGCCATGTCCCTAACGGGGTAGGCAGAGAGAACCGAATGCCACATTTTTCTATCTTGACACACATTCATCGCTTCATCAAAATTCATAAATACATACATACCATCACGCCATGTCCCTAACGGGGTAGGCAGAGAGAACCGAATGCCACATTTTTCTATCTTGACACACATTCATCGCCTCATGAAAATTCATACATACATACATACCATCACGCCATGTGCCTAACGGGGTAGGCAGAGATAACCGAAAGCCACATTTTTCTATCTTGACACACATTCATCGACTCATCAAAATTCATACATACCATCACGCCATGTCCCTAACGGGGTAGGCAGAGTGAACCGAACGCCACA
Organism: Molanna angustata; assembly: GCA_963576475.1. Classification (NCBI taxonomy): domain Eukaryota; kingdom Metazoa; phylum Arthropoda; class Insecta; order Trichoptera; family Molannidae; genus Molanna; species Molanna angustata. The sequence goes on from OY754983.1 coordinate 27,652,970, forward strand.
TTTTTCTATCTTGACACACATTCATCGCCTCATCAAAATTCATAAATACATACAGACCATCACGCCATGTCCCTAACGGGGTAGGCAGAGAGAACCGAATGCCACATTTTTCTATCTTGACACACATTCATCGCCTCATGAAAATTAATACATTCATACCATCAAGCCATGTGCCTTACGGGGTAGGCAGAGAGAACCGAACGCCACATTTTTCTATCTTGACACACATTCATCGCCTCATCAAAATTCATACATACATACATACCATCACGCCATAATCCTAACGGGGTAGGCAGAGATAACCGAAAGCCACATTTTTCAATCTTGACAAATATTCATCGCCTCATCAAAATTCATACATACATACATACATACCATCACGCCATTTCCCTAACGGGGTAGGCAGAGAGAACCGAACGCCACATTTTTTTATCTTGACACACATTCATCGCCTCATTAAAATTCATACATACATACATACCATCACGCCATGTCCCTAACGGGGTAGGCAGAGAGAACCGAACGTCACATTTTTCTATCTTGACACACATTCATCGCCTCATCAAAATTCATAAATACATACATACTTTTGTCGGCCTTCGTGGCTCAGTTGGTTAGGTATCTGACTGCTGATCCAAGGGTCCCGGGTTCGATTCCCGGTGGAGACACAGTTTTAAAAAAAATGTGTTTTCAGTCTGGATCTGTGAGACGATCAATATCTCAAGTCTCCAGAATGTGGCAACTTGTTATTGGGTGCGTGTTAAATAATAAATTGACATAGCACCTGTTAGTTGCCCGAGAAGCTACAAAAAATAAAATAAAAAAAATACCATCACGCCATGTCCCTAATGGGGTAGGCAGAGAGAACCGAATGCCACATTTTTCTATCTTGACACACATTCATCGCCTCATCAAAATTCATACATACCATCACGCCATGTCCCTAACGGGGTAGGCAGAGAGAACCGAGCGCTACATTTTTCTATCTTGACACACATTCATCGCCTCATAAAAAATCATATACATACATACATACAATCACGCCATGTCCCTAACGGGGTAGGCAGAGAGAACCGAAAGCCACATTTTTCTATCTTGACACACATTCATCGCTTCATCAAAATTCATAAATACATACATACCATCACGCCATGTCCCTAACGGGGTAGGCAGAGAGAACCGAATGCCACATTTTTCTATCTTGACACACATTCATCGCCTCATGAAAATTCATACATACATACATACCATCACGCCATGTGCCTAACGGGGTAGGCAGAGATAACCGAAAGCCACATTTTTCTATCTTGACATACATGCATCGCCTCATCAACATTCATACATACATACATACCATCACGCCATGTGCCTAACGGGGTTGTCAGAGAGAACCGAACGCCACATTTTTCTATCTTGACACACATTCATCGCCTCATCAAAATTCATACATACCATCACGCCATGTCCCTAACGGGGTAGGCAGATTGAACCGAACGCCACATTTGTCTATCGTGACACACATTCATCGCCTCATCAAAATTCGTACATACATACATACCATCACGCCATGACCCTAACGGGGTAGGCAGAGAGAACCGAACGCCACATTTTTCTATCTTGACACACATTCATCGCTTCATCAAAATTCATAAATACATACATACTTTTGTCGGCCTTCGTGGCTCAGTTGGTTAGGTATCTGACTGCTGATCCAAGGGTCCCGGGTTCGATTCCCGGTGGAGACACAGTTTTAAAAAAAATGTGTTTTCAGTCTGGATCTGTGAGACGATAAATATCTCAAGTCTCCAGATTGTGGCAACTTGTTATTGAGTTCGTGTTAAATAATAATTTGACATAGCACCTGTTAGTTGCCCGAGAAGCTACAAAAAATAAAATAAAAAAAATGCCATCACGCCATGTCCCTAACGGGGTAGGCAGACAGAACCGAATGCCACATTTTTCTATCTTGACACACATTCATCGCCTCATCAAAATTCATACATACATACATGCCATCACGCCATGTCCCTAACGGAGTAGGCAGCGAGAACCGAACGTCACATATTTCTATTTTGAAAAACATTCATCGCCTCATCAAAATTCATACCATCACGCCATGTCCCTAACGGGGTAGGCAGAGAGAACCGAACGCCTCATTTTTCTATCTTGACACACAGTCATCGCCTCATCAAAATTCATAAATACATACATACTTTTGTCGGCCTTCGTGGCTCAGTTGGTTTGGAATCTGATGCTGATCCAAGGGTCCCGGGTTCGATTCCCGGTGGAGACACAGTTTTAAAAAAAATGTGTTTTCAGTCTGGATCTGTGAGACGATAAATATCTCAAGTCTCCAGAATGTGGCAACTTGTTATTGGGTGCGTGTTAAATAATAATTTGACATAGCACCTGTTAGTTGCCCGATAAGCTACAAAAAATATAATAAAAAAAATACCATCACGCCAGGTCCCTAACGGGGTAGGCAGACAGAACCGAATACCACATTTTTCTATCTTGACACACATTCATCGCCTCATCAAAATTCATACATACATACATACCATCACGCCATGTGCCTAACGGGGTAGTCAGAGAGAACCGAACGCCACATTTTTCTATCTTGACACACATTCATGGCCTCATCAAAATTCATACGTACCATCACGCCATGTCCCTAACGGGGTAGGCAGAGTGAACCGAACGCCACATTTTTCTATCTTGACACACATTCATCGCCTCATCAAAATTTACAAATACATACATACCATCACGCCATGTCCCTAACGGGGTAGGCAGAGAGAACCGAATGCCACATTTTTCTATCTTGACACACATTCATCGCTTCATCAAAATTCATAAATACATACATACCATCACGCCATGTCCCTAACGGGGTAGGCAGAGAGAACCGAATGCCACATTTTTCTATCTTGACACACATTCATCGCCTCATGAAAATTCATACATACATACATACCATCACGCCATGTGCCTAACGGGGTAGGCAGACAGAACCGAACGCCACATTTTTCTATCTTGACACACATTCATCGCCTCATCAAAATTCATACATACATACATACCATCACGCCATGACCCTAACGGGGTAGGCAGGCAGAACCGAACGCCACATTTTTTTATCTTGACAAACATTCATCGCCTCATCAAAATTCATACATACCATCACGCCATGTCCCTAACGGGGTAGGCAGAGAGAACCGAGAGCTACATTTTTCTATCTTGACACACATTCATCGCCTCATAAAAATTCATACATACATACATACAATCACGCCATGTCCCTAACGGGGTAGGCAGAGAGAACCGAACGTCACATTTTTCTATCTTGACACACATTCATCGCCACATCAAAATTCATACATACATACATAACATCACGCCATGTGCCTAACGGGGTAGGCAGAGATAACCGAACGTCACATTTTTCGATCTTGACACACATTCATCGCCTCATCAAAATTCATATATACATACATACCATCACGCCATGTCCCTAACGGGGTAGGCAGAGAGAACCGAACGCCTCATTTTTCTATCTTGACACACATTCATCGCCTCATCAAAATTCATATATACATACATACCATCACGCCATGTCCCTAACGGGGTAGGAAGAGAGAACCGAACGCCACAATTTTCTATCTTGACACACATTCATCGCCTCATCAAAATTCATACATACCATCACGCCATGTCCCTAACGGGGTAGGCAGAGTTAACCGAACGCCACATTTGTCTATCTTGACACACATTCATCGCCTCATCAAAATTCATAAATACATACATACCATCACGCCATGTCCCTAACGGGGTAGGCAGAGAGAACCGAATGCCACATTTTTCAATCTTGACACACATTCATCGCCTCATGAAAATTCATACATACATACATACCATCACGCCATGTGCCTAACGGGGTAGGCAGACAGAACCGAACGCCACATTTTTCTATCTTGACACACATTCATCGCCTCATCAAAATTCATACATACATACATACCATCACGCCATGACCCTAACGGGGTAGGCAGACAGAACCGAACGCCACAATTTTTTATCTTGACAAACATTCATCGCCTCATCAAAATTAATACATACCATCACGCCATGTCCCTAACGGGGTAGGCAGTGAGAACCGAGAGCTACATTTTTCTATCTTGACACACATTCATCGCCTCATCAAAATTCATAAATAAATACATACCATCACGCCATGTCCCTAACGGGGTAGGCAGAGAGAACCGAACGCCACATTATTCTATCTTGACACACATTCATCGCCTCATAAAAATTCATACATACATACATACAATCACGCCATGTCCCTAACGGGGTAGGCAGAGAGAACCGAACGTCACATTTTTCTATCTTGACACACATTCATCGCCACATCAAAATTCATACATACATACATAACATCACGCCATGTGCCTAACGGGGTAGGCAGAGATAACCGAACGTCACATTTTTCTATTTTGACAAACATTCATCGCCTCATCACAATTCATACATACATACATGCCATCACGCCATGTCCCTAACGGGGTAGGCAGCGAGAACCGAACGTCACATATTTCTATTTTGACAAACATTCATCGCCTCATCAAAATTCATACAAACCATCACGCCATGTCCCTAACGGGGTAGGCAGAGAGAACCGAACGCCTCATTTTTCTATCTTGACACACATTCATCGCCTCATCAAAATTCATATAAACATACATACCATCACGCCATGTCCCTAACGGGGTAGGAAGAGAGAACCGAACGCCACATTTTTCTATCTTGACACACATTCATCGCCTCATCAAAATTCATAAATACATACATACCATCACGCAATGTCCCTAACGGGGTAGGCAGAGAGAACCGAATGCCACATTTTTCTATCTTGACACACATTCATAGCCTCATGAAAATTCATACATACATACATACCATCACGCCATGTGCCTAACGGGGTAGGCAGACAGAACCGAACGCCACATTTTTCTATCTTGACACACATTCATCGCCTCATCAAAATTCATACATACATACATACCATCACGCCATGACCCTAACGGGGTAGGCAGACAAAACCGAACGCCACATTTTTTTTTCTTGACAAACATTCATCGCCTCATCAAAATTCATACATACCATTACGCCATGTCCCTAACGGGGTAGGCAGAGAGAACCGAGAGCTACATTTTTCTATCTTGACACACATTCATCGCCTCATCAAAATTCATACATACATTCATACCATCACGCCATGTGCCTAACGGGCTAGGCAGAGAGAATCGAACGCCACATTTTTCTATCTTGACACACATTCATTGCCTCATCAAAATTCATAAATACCATCACGCCATGTCCCTAACGGGGTAGGCAGAGTGAACCGAACGCCACATTTTTCTATCTTGACACACATTCATCGCCTCATCAAAATTCATAAATACATACATACCATCACGCCATGTCCCTAACGGGGTAGGCAGAGAGAACCGAATGCCACATTTTTCTATCTTGACACACATACATCGCTTCATCAAAATTCATACATACATTCATACCATCACGCCATGTGCCTAACGGGGTAGGCAGAGAGAACCGATCGCCACATTTTTCTATCTTGACACACATTCATCGCCTCATCAAAATTCATAAATACCATCACGCCATGTCCCTAACGGGGTAGGCAGAGTGAACCGAACGCCACATTTTTCTATCTTGACACACATTCATCGCCTCATCAAAATTCATAAATACATACATACCATCACGCCATGTCCCTAACGGGGTAGGCAGAGAGAACCGAATGCCACATTTTTCTATCTTGACACACATTCATCGCCTCATGAAAATTCATACATACATACATACCATCACGCCATGTGCCTAACGGGGTAGGCAGACAGAACCGAACGCCACATTTTTCTATCTTGACACACATTCATCGCCTCATCAAAATTCATACATACATACATACCATCACGCCATGACCCTAACGGGGTAGGCAGACAGAACCGAACGCCACATTTTTCTATCTTGACACACATTCATCGCCTCATCAAAATTCATACATACCATAACGCCATGTCCCTAACGGGGTTGGCAGAGTGAACCTAACGCCACATTTTTCTATCTTGACACACATTCATCGCCTCATCAAAATTCATAAATCCATACATACCATCACGCCATGTCCCTAACGGGGTAGGCAGAGAGAACCGAACGTCATATTTTTCTATTTTGACAAACATTCATCGCCTCATCAAAATTCATACATACATACATGCCATCACGCCATGTCCCTAACGGAGTAGGCAGCGAGAACCGAACGTCACATATTTCTATTTTGAAAAACATTCATCGCCTCATCAAAATTCATACCATCACGCCATGTCCCTAACGGGGTAGGCAGAGAGAACCGAACGCCTCATTTTTCTATCTTGACACACAGTCATCGCCTCATCAAAATTCATAAATACATACATACTTTTGTCGGCCTTCGTGGCTCAGTTGGTTTGGAATCTGATGCTGATCCAAGGGTCCCGGGTTCGATTCCCGGTGGAGACACAGTTTTAAAAAAAATGTGTTTTCAGTCTGGATCTGTGAGACGATAAATATCTCAAGTCTCCAGAATGTGGCAACTTGTTATTGGGTGCGTGTTAAATAATAATTTGACATAGCACCTGTTAGTTGCCCGAGAAGCTACAAAAAATATAATAAAAAAAATACCATCACGCCAGGTCCCTAACGGGGTAGGCAGACAGAACCGAATACCACATTTTTCTATCTTGACACACATTCATCGCCTCATCAAAATTCATACATACATACATACCATCACGCCATGTGCCTAACGGGGTAGTCAGAGAGAACCGAACGCCACATTTTTCTATCTTGACACACATTCATGGCCTCATCAAAATTCATACGTACCATCACGCCATGTCCCTAACGGGGTAGGCAGAGTGAACCGAACGCCACATTTTTCTATCTTGACACACATTCATCGCCTCATCAAAATTTATAAATACATACATACCATCACGCCATGTCCCTAACGGGGTAGGCAGAGAGAACCGAATGCCACATTTTTCTATCTTGACACACATTCATCGCTTCATCAAAATTCATAAATACATACATACCATCACGCCATGTCCCTAACGGGGTAGGCAGAGAGAACCGAATGCCACATTTTTCTATCTTGACACACATTCATCGCCTCATGAAAATTCATACATACATACATACCATCACGCCATGTGCCTAACGGGGTAGGCAGAGATAACCGAAAGCCACATTTTTCTATCTTGACACACATTCATCGACTCATCAAAATTCATACATACCATCACGCCATGTCCCTAACGGGGTAGGCAGAGTGAACCGAACGCCACATTTTTCTATCTTGACACACATTCATCGCCTCATCAAAATTCATAAATACATACAGACCATCACGCCATGTCCCTAACGGGGTAGGCAGAGAGAACCGAATGCCACATTTTTCTATCTTGACACACATTCATCGCCTCATGAAAATTAATACATTCATACCATCAAGCCATGTGCCTTACGGGGTAGGCAGAGAGAACCGAACGCCACATTTTTCTATCTTGACACACATTCATCGCCTCATCAAAATTCATACATACATACATACCATCACGCCATAATCCTAACGGGGTAGGCAGAGATAACCGAAAGCCACATTTTTCAATCTTGACAAATATTCATCGCCTCATCAAAATTCATACATACATACATACATACCATCACGCCATTTCCCTAACGGGGTAGGCAGAGAGAACCGAACGCCACATTTTTTTATCTTGACACACATTCATCGCCTCATTAAAATTCATACATACATACATACCATCACGCCATGTCCCTAACGGGGTAGGCAGAGAGAACCGAACGTCACATTTTTCTATCTTGACACACATTCATCGCCTCATCAAAATTCATAAATACATACATACTTTTGTCGGCCTTCGTGGCTCAGTTGGTTAGGTATCTGACTGCTGATCCAAGGGTCCCGGGTTCGATTCCCGGTGGAGACACAGTTTTAAAAAAAATGTGTTTTCAGTCTGGATCTGTGAGACGATCAATATCTCAAGTCTCCAGAATGTGGCAACTTGTTATTGGGTGCGTGTTAAATAATAAATTGACATAGCACCTGTTAGTTGCCCGAGAAGCTACAAAAAATAAAATAAAAAAAATACCATCACGCCATGTCCCTAATGGGGTAGGCAGAGAGAACCGAATGCCACATTTTTCTATCTTGACACACATTCATCGCCTCATCAAAATTCATACATACCATCACGCCATGTCCCTAACGGGGTAGGCAGAGAGAACCGAGCGCTACATTTTTCTATCTTGACACACATTCATCGCCTCATAAAAAATCATATACATACATACATACAATCACGCCATGTCCCTAACGGGGTAGGCAGAGAGAACCGAAAGCCACATTTTTCTATCTTGACACACATTCATCGCTTCATCAAAATTCATAAATACATACATACCATCACGCCATGTCCCTAACGGGGTAGGCAGAGAGAACCGAATGCCACATTTTTCTATCTTGACACACATTCATCGCCTCATGAAAATTCATACATACATACATACCATCACGCCATGTGCCTAACGGGGTAGGCAGAGATAACCGAAAGCCACATTTTTCTATCTTGACATACATGCATCGCCTCATCAACATTCATACATACATACATACCATCACGCCATGTGCCTAACGGGGTTGTCAGAGAGAACCGAACGCCACATTTTTCTATCTTGACACACATTCATCGCCTCATCAAAATTCATACATACCATCACGCCATGTCCCTAACGGGGTAGGCAGATTGAACCGAACGCCACATTTGTCTATCGTGACACACATTCATCGCCTCATCAAAATTCGTACATACATACATACCATCACGCCATGACCCTAACGGGGTAGGCAGAGAGAACCGAACGCCACATTTTTCTATCTTGACACACATTCATCGCTTCATCAAAATTCATAAATACATACATACTTTTGTCGGCCTTCGTGGCTCAGTTGGTTAGGTATCTGACTGCTGATCCAAGGGTCCCGGGTTCGATTCCCGGTGGAGACACAGTTTTAAAAAAAATGTGTTTTCAGTCTGGATCTGTGAGACGATAAATATCTCAAGTCTCCAGATTGTGGCAACTTGTTATTGAGTTCGTGTTAAATAATAATTTGACATAGCACCTGTTAGTTGCCCGAGAAGCTACAAAAAATAAAATAAAAAAAATGCCATCACGCCATGTCCCTAACGGGGTAGGCAGACAGAACCGAATGCCACATTTTTCTATCTTGACACACATTCATCGCCTCATCAAAATTCATACATACATACATGCCATCACGCCATGTCCCTAACGGAGTAGGCAGCGAGAACCGAACGTCACATATTTCTATTTTGAAAAACATTCATCGCCTCATCAAAATTCATACCATCACGCCATGTCCCTAACGGGGTAGGCAGAGAGAACCGAACGCCTCATTTTTCTATCTTGACACACAGTCATCGCCTCATCAAAATTCATAAATACATACATACTTTTGTCGGCCTTCGTGGCTCAGTTGGTTTGGAATCTGATGCTGATCCAAGGGTCCCGGGTTCGATTCCCGGTGGAGACACAGTTTTAAAAAAAATGTGTTTTCAGTCTGGATCTGTGAGACGATAAATATCTCAAGTCTCCAGAATGTGGCAACTTGTTATTGGGTGCGTGTTAAATAATAATTTGACATAGCACCTGTTAGTTGCCCGAGAAGCTACAAAAAATATAATAAAAAAAATACCATCACGCCAGGTCCCTAACGGGGTAGGCAGACAGAACCGAATACCACATTTTTCTATCTTGACACACATTCATCGCCTCATCAAAATTCATACATACATACATACCATCACGCCATGTGCCTAACGGGGTAGTCAGAGAGAACCGAACGCCACATTTTTCTATCTTGACACACATTCATGGCCTCATCAAAATTCATACGTACCATCACGCCATGTCCCTAACGGGGTAGGCAGAGTGAACCGAACGCCACATTTTTCTATCTTGACACACATTCATCGCCTCATCAAAATTTATAAATACATACATACCATCACGCCATGTCCCTAACGGGGTAGGCAGAGAGAACCGAATGCCACATTTTTCTATCTTGACACACATTCATCGCTTCATCAAAATTCATAAATACATACATACCATCACGCCATGTCCCTAACGGGGTAGGCAGAGAGAACCGAATGCCACATTTTTCTATCTTGACACACATTCATCGCCTCATGAAAATTCATACATACATACATACCATCACGCCATGTGCCTAACGGGGTAGGCAGAGATAACCGAAAGCCACATTTTTCTATCTTGACACACATTCATCGACTCATCAAAATTCATACATACCATCACGCCATGTCCCTAACGGGGTAGGCAGAGTGAACCGAACGCCACATTTTTCTATCTTGACACACATTCATCGCCTCATCAAAATTCATAAATACATACAGACCATCACGCCATGTCCCTAACGGGGTAGGCAGAGAGAACCGAATGCCACATTTTTCTATCTTGACACACATTCATCGCCTCATGAAAATTAATACATACATACCATCAAGCCATGTGCCTTACGGGGTAGGCAGAGAGAACCGAACGCCACATTTTTCTATCTTGACACACATTCATCGCCTCATCAAAATTCATACATACATACATACCATCACGCCATAATCCTAACGGGGTAGGCAGAGATAACCGAAAGCCACATTTTTCAATCTTGACAAATATTCATCGCCTCATCAAAATTCATACATACATACATACCATCACGCCATTTCCCTAACGGGGTAGGCAGAGAGAACCGAACGCCACATTTTTTTATCTTGACACACATTCATCGCCTCATTAAAATTCATACATACATACATACCATCACGCCATGTCCCTAACGGGGTAGGCAGAGAGAACCGAACGTCACATTTTTCTATCTTGACACACATTCATCGCCTCATCAAAATTCATAAATACATACATACTTTTGTCGGCCTTCGTGGCTCAGTTGGTTAGGTATCTGACTGCTGATCCAAGGGTCCCGGGTTCGATTCCCGGTGGAGACACAGTTTTAAAAAAAATGTGTTTTCAGTCTGGATCTGTGAGACGATCAATATCTCAAGTCTCCAGAATGTGGCAACTTGTTATTGGGTGCGTGTTAAATAATAAATTGACATAGCACCTGTTAGTTGCCCGAGAAGCTACAAAAAATAAAATAAAAAAAATACCATCACGCCATGTCCCTAATGGGGTAGGCAGAGAGAACCGAATGCCACATTTTTCTATCTTGACACACATTCATCGCCTCATCAAAATTCATACATACCATCACGCCATGTCCCTAACGGGGTAGGCAGAGAGAACCGAGCGCTACATTTTTCTATCTTGACACACATTCATCGCCTCATAAAAAATCATATACATACATACATACAATCACGCCATGTCCCTAACGGGGTAGGCAGAGAGAACCGAAAGCCACATTTTTCTATCTTGACACACATTCATCGCTTCATCAAAATTCATAAATACATACATACCATCACGCCATGTCCCTAACGGGGTAGGCAGAGAGAACCGAATGCCACATTTTTCTATCTTGACACACATTCATCGCCTCATGAAAATTCATACATACATACATACCATCACGCCATGTCCCTAACGGGGTAGGCAGACAGAACCGAATGCCACATTTTTCTATCTTGACACACATTCATCGCCTCATCAAAATTCATACATACATACATACCATCACGCCATGTGCCTAACGGGGTAGTCAGAGAGAACCGAACGCCACATTTTTCTATCTTGACACACATTCATCGCCTCATCAAAATTCATACATACCATCACGCCATGTCCCTAACGGGGTAGGCAGAGTGAACCGAACGCCACATTTTTCTATCTTGACACACATTCATCGCCTCATGAAAATTCATACATACATACATACCATCACGCCATGTGCCTAACGGGGTAGGCAGAGATAACCGAAAGCCACATTTTTCTATCTTGACATACATGCATCGCCTCATCAACATTCATACATACATACATACCATCACGCCATGTGCCTAACGGGGTTGTCAGAGAGAACCGAACGCCACATTTTTCTATCTTGACACACATTCATCGCCTCATCAAAATTCATACATACCATCACGCCATGTCCCTAACGGGGTAGGCAGATTGAACCGAACGCCACATTTGTCTATCGTGACACACATTCATCGCCTCATCAAAATTCGTACATACATACATACCATCACGCCATGACCCTAACGGGGTAGGCAGAGAGAACCGAACGCCACATTTTTCTATCTTGACACACATTCATCGCTTCATCAAAATTCATAAATACATACATACTTTTGTCGGCCTTCGTGGCTCAGTTGGTTAGGTATCTGACTGCTGATCCAAGGGTCCCGGGTTCGATTCCCGGTGGAGACACAGTTTTAAAAAAAATGTGTTTTCAGTCTGGATCTGTGAGACGATAAATATCTCAAGTCTCCAGATTGTGGCAACTTGTTATTGAGTTCGTGTTAAATAATAATTTGACATAGCACCTGTTAGTTGCCCGAGAAGCTACAAAAAATAAAATAAAAAAAATGCCATCACGCCATGTCCCTAACGGGGTAGGCAGACAGAACCGAATGCCACATTTTTCTATCTTGACACACATTCATCGCCTCATCAAAATTCATACATACATACATGCCATCACGCCATGTCCCTAACGGAGTAGGCAGCGAGAACCGAACGTCACATATTTCTATTTTGAAAAACATTCATCGCCTCATCAAAATTCATACCATCACGCCATGTCCCTAACGGGGTAGGCAGAGAGAACCGAACGCCTCATTTTTCTATCTTGACACACAGTCATCGCCTCATCAAAATTCATAAATACATACATACTTTTGTCGGCCTTCGTGGCTCAGTTGGTTTGGAATCTGATGCTGATCCAAGGGTCCCGGGTTCGATTCCCGGTGGAGACACAGTTTTAAAAAAAATGTGTTTTCAGTCTGGATCTGTGAGACGATAAATATCTCAAGTCTCCAGAATGTGGCAACTTGTTATTGGGTGCGTGTTAAATAATAATTTGACATAGCACCTGTTAGTTGCCCGAGAAGCTACAAAAAATATAATAAAAAAAATACCATCACGCCAGGTCCCTAACGGGGTAGGCAGACAGAACCGAATACCACATTTTTCTATCTTGACACACATTCATCGCCTCATCAAAATTCATACATACATACATACCATCACGCCATGTGCCTAACGGGGTAGTCAGAGAGAACCGAACGCCACATTTTTCTATCTTGACACACATTCATGGCCTCATCAAAATTCATACGTACCATCACGCCATGTCCCTAACGGGGTAGGCAGAGTGAACCGAACGCCACATTTTTCTATCTTGACACACATTCATCGCCTCATCAAAATTTATAAATACATACATACCATCACGCCATGTCCCTAACGGGGTAGGCAGAGAGAACCGAATGCCACATTTTTCTATCTTGACACACATTCATCGCTTCATCAAAATTCATACATACATACATACCATCACGCCATGTCCCTAACGGGGTAGGCAGACAGAACCGAATGCCACATTTTTCTATCTTGACACACATTCATCGCCTCATCAAAATTCATACATACATACATACCATCACGCCATGTGCCTAACGGGGTAGTCAGAGAGAACCGAACGCCACATTTTTCTATCTTGACACACATTCATCGCCTCATCAAAATTCATACATACCATCACGCCATGTCCCTAACGGGGTAGGCAGAGTGAACCGAACGCCACATTTTTCTATCTTGACACACATTCATCGCCTCATCAAAATTTATAAATACATACATACCATCACGCCATGTCCCTAACGGGGTAGGCAGAGAGAACCGAATGCCACATTTTTCTATCTTGACACACATTCATCGCCTCATGAAAATTCATACATACATACATACCATCACGCCATGTGCCTAACGGGGTAGGCAGAGATAACCGAAAGCCACATTTTTCTATCTTGACATACATGCATCGCCTCATCAACATTCATACATACATACATACCATCACGCCATGTGCCTAACGGGGTTGTCAGAGAGAACCGAACGCCACATTTTTCTATCTTGACACACATTCATCGCCTCATCAAAATTCATACATACCATCACGCCATGTCCCTAAAGGGGTAGGCAGATTGAACCGAACGCCACATTTGTCTATCGTGACACACATTCATCGCCTCATCAAAATTCGTACATACATACATACCATCACGCCATGACCCTAACGGGGTAGGCAGAGAGAACCGAACGCCACATTTTTCTATCTTGACACACATTCATCGCTTCATCAAAATTCATAAATACATACATACTTTTGTCGGCCTTCGTGGCTCAGTTGGTTAGGTATCTGACTGCTGATCCAAGGGTCCCGGGTTCGATTCCCGGTGGAGACACAGTTTTAAAAAAAATGTGTTTTCAGTCTGGATCTGTGAGACGATAAATATCTCAAGTCTCCAGATTGTGGCAACTTGTTATTGAGTTCGTGTTAAATAATAATTTGACATAGCACCTGTTAGTTGCCCGAGAAGCTACAAAAAATAAAATAAAAAAAATGCCATCACGCCATGTCCCTAACGGGGTAGGCAGACAGAACCGAATGCCACATTTTTCTATCTTGACACACATTCATCGCCTCATCAAAATTCATACATATATACATACCATCACGCCATGTCCCTCACGGGGTAGGCAGAGAAAACCGAACGCCACATTTTTTTATCCTGACAAACATTCATCGCCTCATCAAAATTCATACATACCATCACGCCATGTCCCTAACGGGGTAGGCAGAGAGAACTGAACGTCACATTTTTCTATTTTGACAAACATTCATCGCCTCATCAAAATTCATACATACATACATGCCATCACGCCATGTCCCTAACGGGGTAGGCAGCGAGAACCGAACGTCACATATTTCTATTTTGACAAACATTCATCGCCTCATCAAAATTCATACATACCATCACGCCATGTGCCTAACGGGGTAGGCGGAGAGAACCGAACTCCACATTTTTCTATCTCGACACACATTCATCGCCTCATCAAAATTCATACATACATACATACCATCACGCCATAACCCTAACGGGGTAGGCAGAGATAACCGAAAGCCACA
The DNA here is from genome assembly GCA_963576475.1 of Molanna angustata. Taxonomy (NCBI): domain Eukaryota; kingdom Metazoa; phylum Arthropoda; class Insecta; order Trichoptera; family Molannidae; genus Molanna; species Molanna angustata. Next base: position 27,668,325 of record OY754983.1, read on the forward strand.
TTTTTCTATCTTGACAAATATTCATCGCCTCATCAAAATTCATACATACATACCTACCATCACGCCATTTCCCTAACGGGGTAGGCAGAGAGAACCGAACACCTCATTTTTCTAACTTGACACACATTCATCGCCTCATTAAAATTCATACATACATACATACCATCACGCCATGTGCCCAACGGGGTAGGCAGAGATAATCGAAAGCCACATTTTTCTATCTTGACATACATGCATCGCCTCATAAAAATTCATACATACATACATACAATCACGCCATATCCCTAACGGGGTAGGCAGAGAGAACCGAACGTCACATTTTTCTATCTTGACACACATTCATCGCCTCATCAAAATTCATAAATACATACATACCATCACGCCATGTCCCTAACAGGGTAGGCAGAGAGAACCAAATGCCACATTTTTCTATCTTGACACACATTCATCGCCTCATCAAAATTCATACATACCATCACGCCATGTCCCTAACGGGGTAGGCAGAGAGAACCGAACGTCACATTTTTCTATCTTGACACACATTCATCGCCACATCAAAATTCATACATCCATACATACCATCACGCCATGTCCCTAACGGGGTAGGCAGAGAGAACCGAACGCCACATTTTTCTATCTTGACACACATTCATCGCCTCATCAACATTCATACATACCATCACGCTATGTCCCTAACGGGGTAGGCAGAGAGAACCGAACGCCACATTTTTCTATCTTGACACACATTCATCGCCTCATCAACATTCATCCATACATACATACCATCACACCATGTCCCTCACGGGGTAGGCAGATTGAACCGAACGCCACATTTTTCTATCGTGACACACATTCATCGCCTCATCAAAATTCATACATACCATCACGCTATGTCCCTAACGGGGTAGGCAGAGAGAACCGAAAGCCACATTTTTCTATCTTGACACACATTCATCGCCTCATGAAAATTCATACATACATACATACCATCACGCCATGTGCCTAACGGGGTAGGCAGAGAGAACCGAACGCCACATTTTTCTATCTTGACACACATTCATCGCCTCATCATACTTCATACATACCATCACGCCATGTGCCTAACGGGGTAGGCAGAGAGATCCGAACGCCACATTTTTCTATCTTTACACACATTCATCGCCTCATCAAAATTCATACATACATATATACCATCACGTTAGTCATGTCCCTAACGGGGGATGCAGAGAGAACCGAACGCCACATTTTTCTATCTTGACACACATTCATCGCCTCATCAACATTCATACATACCATCACGCCATGTCCCTAACGGGGTAGGCAGTGAGAACCGAACGCCACATTTTTCTATCTTGACACACATTCATCGCCTCATCAACATTCATCCATACATACAAACCATCACACCATGTCCCTCACGGGGTAGGCAGATTGAACCGAACGCCACATTTTTCTATCGTGACACACATTCATCGCCTCATCAAAATTCGTACATACATACATACCATCACGCCATGTCCCTAACGGGGTAGTCAGAGAGAACCGAACGCCACATTTTTCTATCTTGACACACATTCATCGCCTCATCAAAATTCATACATACCATCACGCCATATCCCTAACGGGGTAGGCAGAAAGAACCGAAAGCCACATTTTTCTATCTTGACACACATTCATCGCCTCATGAAAATTCATACATACATACATACCATCACGCCATGTGCCTAACGGGGTAGGCAGAGAGAACCGAACGCCACATTTTTCTATCTTGACACACATTCATCGCCTCATCAACATTCATACATACCATCACGCCATGTCCCTAACGGGGTAGGCAGAGAGAACCGAACGCCACATTTTTCTATCTTGACACACATTCATCGCCTCATCAACATTCATCCATACATACAAACCATCACACCATGTCCCTCACGGGGTAGGCAGATTGAACCGAACGCCACATTTTTCTATCGTGACACACATTCATCGCCTCATCAAAATTCGTACATACATACATACCATCACGCCATGTCCCTAACGGGGTAGTCAGAGAGAACCGAACGCCACATTTTTCTATCTTGACACACATTCATCGCCTCATCAAAATTCATACATACCATCACGCCATGTCCCTAACGGGGTAGGCAGAGTGAACCGAACGCCACATTTTTCTATCTTGACACACATTCATCGCCTCATCAAAATTTATAAATACATACATACCATCTCGCCATGTCCCTAACGGGGTAGGCAGAGAGAACCGAATGCCACATTTTTCTATCTTGACACACATTCATCGCTTCATCAAAATTCATAAATACATACATACCATCACGCCATGTCCCTAACGGGGTAGGCAGAGAGAACCGAATGCCACATTTTTCTATCTTGACACACATTCATCGCCTCATGAAAATTCATACATACATACATACCATCACGCCATGTGCCTAACGGGGTAGGCAGAGATAACCGAAAGCCACATTTTTCTATCTTGACATACATGCATCGCCTCATCAACATTCATACATACATACATACCATCACGCCATGTGCCTAACGGGGTAGTCAGAGAGAACCGAACGCCACATTTTTCTATCTTGACACACATTCATCGCCTCATCAAAATTCATACATACCATCACGGCATGTGCCTAACGGGGTAGGCGGAGAGAACCGAACGCCACATTTTTCTATCTTAACACACATTCATCGCCTCATCAAAATTCATACATACATACATACCATCACGCCATAACCCTAACGGGGTAGGCAGAGATAACCGAAAGCCACATTTTTCTATCTTGACAAATATTCACCGCCTCATCAAAATTCATACATACATACATACCAACACGCCATTTACCTAACGGGGTAGGCAGAGAGAACCGAACAACTCATTTTTCTATCTTGACACACATTCATCGCCTCATTAAAATTCATACATACATACATACCATCACGCCATGTGCCTAACGGGGTAGGCAGAGATAACCGAAAGCCACATTTTTCTATCTTGACACACATTCATCGACTCATCAAAATTCATACATACATACATACCATTACGCCATGTCCCTAACGGGGTAGGCAGACAGAACCGAATGCCACATTTTTCTATCTTGACACACATTCATCGCCTCATCAAAATTCATACATACCATAACGCCATGTCCCTAACGGGGTTGGCAGAGTGAACCTAACGCCACATTTTTCTATATTGACACACATTCATCGCCTCATCAAAATTCATAAATACATACATACCATCACGCCATATCCCTAACGGGGTAGGCAGAGAGAACCGAACGTCACATTTTTCTATTTTGACAAACATTCATCGCCTCATCAAAATTCATACATACATACATGCCATCACGCCATGTCCCTAACGGGGTAGGCAGCGAGAACCGAACGTCACATATTTCTATTTTGACAAACATTCATCGCCTCATCAAAATTCATACATACCATCACGGCATGTGCCTAACGGGGTAGGCGGAGAGAACCGAACGCCACATTTTTCTATCTTAACACACATTCATCGCCTCATCAAAATTCATACATACATACATACCATCACGCCATAACCCTAACGGGGTAGGCAGAGATAACCGAAAGCCACATTTTTCTATCTTGACAAATATTCACCGCCTCATCAAAATTCATACATACATACATACCAACACGCCATTTACCTAACGGGGTAGGCAGAGAGTACCGAACAACTCATTTTTCTATCTTGACACACATTCATCGCCTCATTAAAATTCATACATACATACATACCATCACGCCATGTGCCTAACGGGGTAGGCAGAGAGAACCGAACGCCTCATTTTTCTATCTTGACACACATTCATCGCCACATCAAAATTCATACATCCATACATACCATCACGCCATGTCCCTAACGGGGTAGGCAGAGAGAACCGAACGCCACATTTTTCTATCTTGACACACATTCATCGCCTCATCAACATTCATACATACCATCACGCCATGTCCCTAACGGGGTAGGCAGAGAGAACCGAACGCCACATTTTTCTATCTTGACACACATTCATCGCCACATCAAAATTCATACATCCATACATACCATCACGCCATGTCCCTAACGGGGTAGGCAGAGAGAACCGAACGCCACATTTTTCTATCTTGACACACATTCATCGCCTCATCAACATTCATACATACCATCACGCCATGTCCCTAACGGGGTAGGCAGAGAGAACCGAACGCCACATTTTTCTATCTTGACACACATTCATCGCCTCATCAACATTCATCCATACATACATACCATCACACCATGTCCCTCACGGGGTAGGCAGATTGAACCGAACGCCACATTTTTCTATCGTGACACACATTCATCGCCTTATCAAAATTCGTACATACATACATACCATCACGCCATGACCCTAACGGGGTAGGCAGAGAGAACCGAACGCCACATTTTTTATCTTGACACACATTCATCGCCTCATCAAAATTCATACATACCATCACGCCATGTCCCTAACGGGGTAGGCAGAGAGAACCGAACGCCACATTTTTCTATCTTGACACACATTCATCGCCTCATAAAAATTCATACATACATACAAACAATCACGCCATGTCCCTAACGGGGTAGGCAGAGAGAACCGAACGTCACATTTTTCTATCTTGACACACATTCATCGCCTCATCAAAATTCATAAAAACATACATACTTTTGTCGGCCTTCGTGGCTCAGTTGGTTAGGTATCTGACTGCTGATCCAAGGGTCCCGGGTTCGATTCCCGGTGGAGACACAGTTTTAAAAAAAATGTGTTTTCAGTCTGGATCTGTGAGACGATAAATATCTCAAGTCTCCAGAATGTGGCAACTTGTTATTGGGTGCGTGTTAAATAATAATTTGACATAGCACCTGTTAGTTGCCCGAGAAGCTACAAAAAATAAAATAAAAAAAATACCATCACGCCATGTCCCTAACAGGGTAGGCAGACAGAACCGAATGCCACATTTTTCTATCTTGACACACATTCATCGCCTCATCAAAATTCATACATACATACATACCATCACGCCATGTCCCTCACGGGGTAGGCAGAGAAAACCTATCGCCACATTTTTTTATCCTGACAAACATTCATCGCCTCATCAAAATTCATACATACCATCACGCCATGTCCCTAACGGGGTAGGCAGAGAGAACCGAACGTCACATTTTTCTATTTTGACAAACATTCATCGCCTCATCAAAATTCATACATACATACATGCCATCACGCCATGTTCCTAACGGGGTAGGCAGCGAGAACCGAACGTCACATATTTCTATTTTGACAAACATTCATCGCCTCATCAAAATTCATACATACCATCACGCCATGTGCCTAACGGGGTAGGCGGAGAGAACCGAACGCCACATTTTTCTATCTTAACACACATTCATCGTCTCATCAAAATTCATACATACATACATACCATCACGCCATGTCCCTAACGGGGTAGGCAGAGAGAACCGAAAGCCACATTTTTCTATCTTGACAAATATTCATCGCCTCATCAAAATTCATACATACATACATACCATCACGCCATTTCCCTAACGGGGTAGGCAGAGAGAACCGAACACCTCATTTTTCTATCTTGACACACATGTCCCTAACAGGGTAGGCAGACAGAACCGAATGCCACATTTTTCTATCTTGACACACATTCATCGCCTCATCAAAATTCATACATACATACATACCATCACGCCATGTCCCTCACGGGGTAGGCAGAGAAAACCGAACGCCACATTTTTTTATCCTGACAAACATTCATCGCCTCATCAAAATTCATACATACCATCACGCCATGTCCCTAACGGGGAAGGCAGAGAGAACCGAACGTCACATTTTTCTATTTTGACAAACATTCATCGCCTCATCAAAATTCATACATACATACATGCCATCACGCCATGTCCCTAACGGGGTAGGCAGCGAGAACCGAACGTCACAAATTTCTATTTTGACAAACATTCATCGCCTCATCAAAATTCATACATACCATCACGCCATGTGCCTAACGGGGTAGGCGGAGAGAACCGAACGCCACATTTTTCTATCTTAACACACATTCATCGTCTCATCAAAATTCATACATACATACATACCATCACGCCATAACCCTAACGGGGTAGGCAGAGATAACCGAAAGCCACATTTTTCTATCTTGACAAATATTCATCGACTCATCAAAATTCATTCATACATACATACCATCACGCCATTTCCCTAACGGGGTAGGCAGAGAGAACCGAACACCTCATTTTTCTATCTTGACACACATTCATCGCCTCATTAAAATTCATACATACATACATACCATCACGCCATGTGCCTAACGGGGTAGGCAGAGATAACCGAAAGCCACATTTTTCTATCTTGACACACATTCATCGACTCATCAAAATTCATACATACATACATACCATTACGCCATGTCCCTAACGGGGTAGGCAGACAGAACCGAATGCCACATTTTTCTATCTTGACACACATTCATCGCCTCATCAAAATTCATACATACCATAACGCCATGTCCCTAACGGGGTTGGCAGAGTGAACCTAACGCCACATTTTTCTATCTTGACACACATTCATCGCCTCATCAAAATTCATAAATACATACATACCATCATGCCATGTCCCTAACGGGGTAGGCAGAGAGAACCGAATGCCACATTTTTCTATCTTGACACACATTCATCGCCTCATGAAAATTCATACATACATACATACCATCACGCCATGTGCCTAACGGGGTAGTCAGAGAGAACCGAACGCCACATTTTTCTATCTTGACACACATTCATCGCCTCATCAAAATTCATACATACCATCACGCCATGTCCCTAACGGGGTAGGCAGAGTGAACCGAACGCCACATTTTTCTATCTTGACACACATTCATCGCCTCATGAAAATTCATACATACATACATACCATCACGCCATGTGCCTAACGGGGTAGGCAGAGATAACCGAAAGCCACATTTTTCTATCTTGACATACATGCATCGCCTCATCAACATTCATACATACATACATACCATCACGCCATGTGCCTAACGGGGTAGTCAGAGAGAACCGAACGCCACATTTTTCTATCTTGACACACATTCATCGCCTCATCAAAATTCATACATACCATCACGCCATGTCCCTAACGGGGTAGGCAGATTGAACCGAACGCCACATTTTTCTATCGTGACACACATTCATCGCCTCATCAAAATTCGTACATACATACATTCCATCACGCCATGACCATAACGGGGTAGGCAGAGAGAACCGAACGCCACATTTTTCTATCTTGACACACATTCATCGCTTCATCAAAATTCATAAATACATACATACCATCACGCCATGTCCCTAACGGGGTAGGCAGATTGAACCGAACGCCAGATTTTTCTATCGTGACACACATTCATCGCCTCATCAAAATTCGTACATACATACATTCCATCACGCCATGACCATAACGGGGTAGGCAGAGAGAACCGAACGCCACATTTTTCTATCTTGACACACATTCATCGCCTCATCAAAATTCATACATACCATCACGCCATGTCCCTAACGGGGTAGGCAGAGAGAACCGAATGCCACATTTTTCTATCTTGACACACATTCATCGCCTCATGAAAATTCATACATACATACATACCATCACGCCATGTGCCTAACAGGGTAGGCAGAGATAACCGAAAGCCACATTTTTCTATCTTGACATACATGCATCGCCTCATCAACATTCATACATACATACATACCATCACGCCATGTCCCTCACGGGGTAGGCAGAGAAAACCGAACGCCACATTTTTTTATCCTGACAAACATTCATCGCCTCATCAAAATTCATACATACCATCACGCCATGTCCCTAACGGGGTAGGCAGAGAGAACCGAACGTCACATTTTTCTATTTTGACAAACATTCTTCGACTCATCAAAATTCATACATACATACATGCCATCTCGCCATGTTCCTAATGGGGTAGAAAGCGAGAACCGAACGTCACATATTTCTATTTTGACAAACATTCATCGCCTCATCAAAATTCATACATACCATCACGCCATGTGCCTAACGGGGTAGGCGGAGAGAACCGAACGCCACATTTTTCTATCTCAACACACATTCATCGCCTCATCAAAATTCATACATACCATCACGCCATAACCCTAACGGGGTAGGCAGAGATAACCGAAAGCCACATTTTTCTATCTTGACAAATATTCATCGCCTCATCAAAATTCATACATACATACCTACCATCACGCCATTTCCCTAACGGGGTAGGCAGAGAGAACCGAACACCTCATTTTTCTATCTTGACACACATTCATCGCCTCATTAAAATTCATACATACATACATACCATCACGCCATGTGCCTAACGGGGTAGGCAGAGATAATCGAAAGCCACATTTTTCTATCTTGACATACATGCATCGCCTCATAAAAATTCATACATACATACATACAATCACGCCATGTCCCTAACGGGGTAGGCAGAGAGAACCGAACGTCACATTTTTCTATCTTGACACACATTCATCGCCTCATCAAAATTCATAAATACATACATACCATCACGCCATGTCCCTAACAGGGTAGGCAGAGAGAACCAAATGCCACATTTTTCTATCTTGACACACATTCATCGCCTCATCAAAATTCATACATACCATCACGCCATGTCCCTAACGGGGTAGGCAGAGAGAACCGAACGTCACATTTTTCTATCTTGACACACATTCATCGCCACATCAAAATTCATACATCCATACATACCATCACGCCATGTCCCTAACGGGGTAGGCAGAGAGAACCGAACGCCACATTTTTCTATCTTGACACACATTCATCGCCTCATCAACATTCATACATACCATCACGCTATGTCCCTAACGGGGTAGGCAGAGAGAAGCGAACGCCACATTTTTCTATCTTGACACACATTCATCGCCTCATCAACATTCATCCATACATACATACCATCACACCATGTCCCTCACGGGGTAGGCAGATTGAACCGAACGCCACATTTTTCTATCGTGACACACATTCATCGCCTCATCAAAATTCGTACATACATACATACCATCACGCCATGACCCTAACGGGGTAGGCAGAGAGAACCGAACGCCACATTTTTCTATCTTGACACACATTCATCGCCTCATGAAAATTCATACATACATACATACCATCACGCCATGTGCCTAACGGGGTAGGCAGAGATAACCGAAAGCCACATTTTTCTATCTTGACATACATGCATCGCCTCATCAACATTCATACATACATACATACCATCACGCCATAACCCTAACGGGGTAGGCAGAGAGAACCGAACGCCACATTTTTCTATCTTGACACATATTCATCGCCTCATCAAAATTCATACATACCATCACGCCATGTGCCTAACGGGGTAGGCGGAGAGAACCGAACGCCACATTTTTCTATCTTAACACACATTCATCGCCTCATCAAAATTCATACATACATACATACCATTACGCCATAACCCTAACGGGGTAGGCAGAGATAACCGAAAGCCACATTTTTCTATCTTGACAAATATTCATCGACTCATCAAAATTCATTCATACATACATACCATCACGCCATTTCCCTAACGGGGTAGGCAGAGAGAACCGAACACCTCATTTTTCTATCTTGACACACATTCATCGCCTCATTAAAATTCATACATACATACATACCATCACGCCATGTGCCTAACGGGGTAGGCAGAGATAACCGAAAGCCACATTTTTCTATCTTGACACACATTCATCGACTCATCAAAATTCATACATACATACATACCATTACGCCATGTCCCTAACGGGGTAGGCAGACAGAACCGAATGCCACATTTTTCTATCTTGACACACATTCATCGCCTCATCAAAATTCATACATACCATAACGCCATGTCCCTAACGGGGTTGGCAGAGTGAACCTAACGCCACATTTTTCTATCTTGACACACATTCATCGCCTCATCAAAATTCATAAATACATACATACCATCATGCCATGTCCCTAACGGGGTAGGCAGAGAGAACCGAATGCCACATTTTTCTATCTTGACACACATTCATCGCCTCATGAAAATTCATACATACATACATACCATCACGCCATGTGCCTAACGGGGTAGTCAGAGAGAACCGAACGCCACATTTTTCTATCTTGACACACATTCATCGCCTCATCAAAATTCATACATACCATCACGCCATGTCCCTAACGGGGTAGGCAGAGTGAACCGAACGCCACATTTTTCTATCTTGACACACATTCATCGCTTCATCAAAATTTGTAAATACATACATACCATCACGCCATGTCCCTAACGGGGTAGGCAGAGAGAACCGAATGCCACATTTTTCTATCTTGACACACATTCATCGCTTCATCAAAATTCATAAATACATACATACCATCACGCCATGTCCCTAACGGGGAAGGCAGAGAGAACCGAATGCCACATTTTTCTATCTTGACACACATTCATCGCCTCATGAAAATTCATACATACATACATACCATCACGCCATGTGCCTAACGGGGTAGGCAGAGATAACCGAAAGCCACATTTTTCTATCTTGACATACATGCATCGCCTCATCAACATTCATACATACATACATACCATCACGCCATGTGCCTAACGGGGTAGTCAGAGAGAACCGAACGCCACATTTTTCTATCTTGACACACATTCATCGCCTCATGAAAATTCATACATACATACATACCATCACGCCATGTGCCTAACGGGGTAGGCAGAGATAACCGAAAGCCACATTTTTCTATCTTGACATACATGCATCGCCTCATCAACATTCATACATACATACATACCATCACGCCATGTGCCTAACGGGGTAGTCAGAGAGAACCGAACGCCACATTTTTCTATCTTGACACACATTCATCGCCTCATCAAAATTCATACATACCATCACGCCATGTCCCTAACGGGGTAGGCAGATTGAACCGAACGCCACATTTTTCTATCGTGACACACATTCATCGCCTCATCAAAATTCGTACATACATACATTCCATCACGCCATGACCATAACGGGGTAGGCAGAGAGAACCGAACGCCACATTTTTCTATCTTGACACACATTCATCGCTTCATCAAAATTCATAAATACATACATACCATCACGCCATGTCCCTAACGGGGTAGGCAGATTGAACCGAACGCCACATTTTTCTATCGTGACACACATTCATCGCCTCATCAAAATTCGTACATACATACATTCCATCACGCCATGACCATAACGGGGTAGGCAGAGAGAACCGAACGCCACATTTTTCTATCTTGACACACATTCATCGCCTCATCAAAATTCATACATACCATCACGCCATGTCCCTAACGGGGTAGGCAGAGAGAACCGAATGCCACATTTTTCTATCTTGACACACATTCATCGCCTCATGAAAATTCATACATACATACATACCATCACGCCATGTGCCTAACAGGGTAGGCAGAGATAACCGAAAGCCACATTTTTCTATCTTGACATACATGCATCGCCTCATCAACATTCATACATACATACATACCATCACGCCATGTCCCTCACGGGGTAGGCAGAGAAAACCGAACGCCACATTTTTTTATCCTGACAAACATTCATCGCCTCATCAAAATTCATACATACCATCACGCCATGTCCCTAACGGGGTAGGCAGAGAGAACCGAACGTCACATTTTTCTATTTTGACATACATTCTTCGACTCATCAAAATTCATACATACATACATGCCATCTCGCCATGTCCCTAACGGGGTAGACAGCGAGAACCGAACGTCACATATTTCTATTTTGACAAACATTCATCGCCTTATCAAAATTCATACATACCATCACGCCATGTGCCTAACGGGGTAGGCGGAGAGAACCGAACGCCACATTTTTCTATCTCAACACACATTCATCGCCTCATCAAAATTCATACATACATACATACCATCACGCCATAACCCTAACGGGGTAGGCAGAGATAACCGAAAGCCACATTTTTCTATCTTGACAAATATTCATCGCCTCATCAAAATTCATACATACATACCTACCATCACGCCATTTCCCTAACGGGGTAGGCAGAGAGAACCGAACACCTCATTTTTCTATCTTGACACACATTCATCGCCTCATTAAAATTCATACATACATACATACCATCACGCCATGTGCCTAACGGGGTAGGCAGAGATAATCGAAAGCCACATTTTTCTATCTTGACATACATGCATCGCCTCATAAAAATTCATACATACATACATACAATCACGCCATGTCCCTAACGGGGTAGGCAGAGAGAACCGAACGTCACATTTTTCTATCTTGACACACATTCATCGCCTCATCAAAATTCATAAATACATACATACCATCACGCCATGTCCCTAACAGGGTAGGCAGAGAGAACCAAATGCCACATTTTTCTATCTTGACACACATTTATCGCCTCATCAAAATTCATTCATACCATCACGCCATGTCCCTAACGGGGTAGGCAGAGAGAACCGAACGTCACATTTTTCTATCTTGACACACATTCATCGCCACATCAAAATTCATACATACCATCACGCTATGTCCCTAACGGGGTAGGCAGAGAGAACCGAACGCCACATTTTTCTATCTTGACACACATTCATCGCCTCATCAACATTCATCCATACATACATACCATCACACCATGTCCCTCACGGGGTAGGCAGATTGAACCGAACGCCACATTTTTCTATCGTGACACACATTCATCGCCTCATCAAAATTCGTACATACATACATACCATCACGCCATGACCCTAACGGGGTAGGCAGAGAGAACCGAACGCCACATTTTTCTATCTTGACACACATTCATCGCTTCATCAAAATTCATATATACATACATACCATCACGCCATGTCCCTAACGGGGTATGCAGAGAGAACCGAATGCCACATTTTTCTATCTTGACACACATTCATCGCCTCATGAAAATTCATACATACCATCACGCCATGTGCCTAACGGGGTAGGCAGAGATAACCGAAAGCCACATTTTTCTATCTTGACATACATGCATCGCCTCATCAACATTCATACATACATACATACCATCACGCCATAACCCTAACGGGGTAGGCAGAGAGAACCGAACGCCACATTTTTCTATCTTGACACACATTCATCGCCTCATCAAAATTCATACATACCATCACGCCATGTGCCTAACGGGGTAGGCGGAGAGAACCGAACGCCACATTTTTCTATCTTGACACACATTCATCGCCTCATCAAAATTCATACATACATACATACCATCACGCCATAACCCTAACGGGGTAGGCAGAGATAACCGAAAGCCACATTTTTCTATCTTGACAAATATTCACCGCCTCATCAAAATTCATACATACATACATACCATCACGCCATTTCCCTAACGGGGTAGGCAGAGAGAACCGAACACCTCATTTTTCTATCTTGACACACATTCATCGCCTCATTAAAATTCATACATACATACATACCATCACGCCATGTGCCTAACGGGGTAGGCAGAGATAACCGAAAGCCACATTTTTCTATCTTGACACACATTCATCGACTCATCAAAATTCATACATACATACATACCATTACGCCATGTCCCTAACGGGGTAGGCAGCGAGAACCGAACGTCACATATTTCTATTTTGACAAACATTCATCGCCTCATCAAAATTCATGCATACCATCACGCCATGTGCCTAACGGGGTAGGCAGAGAGAACCGAACGCCTCATTTTTCTATCTTGACACACATTCATCGCCTCATCAAAATTCATAAATACATACATACCATCACGCCATGTCCCTAACAGGGTAGGCAGAGAGAACCAAATGCCACATTTTTCTATCTTGACACACATTCATCGCCTCATCAAAATTCATACATACCATCACGCCATGTCCCTAACGGGGTAGGCAGAGAGAACCGAACGTCACATTTTTCTATCTTGACACACATTCATCGCCACATCAAAATTCATACATCCATACATACCATCACGCCATGTCCCTAACGGGGTAGGCAGAGAGAACCGAACGCCACATTTTTCTATCTTGACACACATTCATCGTCTCATCAACATTCATACATACCATCACGCCATGTCCCTAACGGGGTAGGCAGAGAGAACCGAACGCCACATTTTTCTATCTTGACACACATTCATCGCCTCATCAACATTCATCCATACATACATACCATCACACCATGTCCCTCACGGGGTAGGCAGATTGAACCGAACGCCACATTTTTCTATCGTGACACACATTCATTGCCTCATCAAAATTCGTACATACATACATACCATCACGCCATGACCCTAACGAGGTAGGCAGAGAGAACCGAACGCCACATTTTTTATCTTGACACACATTCATCGCCCCATCAAAATTCATACATACCATCACGCCATGTCCCTAACGGGGTAGGCAGAGAGAACCGAACGCCACATTTTTCTATCTTGACACACATTCATCGCCTCATAAAAATTCATACATACATACAAACAATCACGCCATGTCCCTAACGGGGTAGGCAGAGAGAACCGAACGTCACATTTTTCTATCTTGACACACATTCATCGCCTCATCAAAATTCATAAATACATACATACTTTTGTCGGCCTTCGTGGCTCAGTTGGTTAGGTATCTGACTGCTGATCCAAGGGTCCCGGGTTCGATTCCCGGTGGAGACACAGTTTTAAAAAAAATGTGTTTTCAGTCTGGATCTGTGAGACGATAAATATCTCAAGTCTCCAGAATGTGGCAACTTGTTATTGGGTGCGTGTTAAATAATAATTTGACATAGCACCTGTTAGTTGCCCGAGAAGTTACAAAAAATAAAATAAAAAAAATACCATCACGCCATGTCCCTAACAGGGTAGGCAGACAGAACCGAATGCCACATTTTTCTATCTTGACACACATTCATCGCCTCATCAAAATTCATACATACATACATACCATCACGCCATGTCCCTCACGGGGTAGGCAGAGAAAACCTATCGCCACATTTTTTTATCCTGACAAACATTCATCGCCTCATCAAAATTCATACATACCATAACGCCATGTCCCTAACGGGGTAGGCAGAGTGAACCGAACGCCACATTTTTCTATCTTGACACACATTCATCGCTTCATCAAAATTTGTAAATACATACATACCATCACGCCATGTCCCTAACGGGGTAGGCAGAGAGAACCGAATGCCACATTTTTCTATCTTGACACACATTCATCGCTTCATCAAAATTCATAAATACATACATACCATCACGCCATGTCCCTAACGGGGAAGGCAGAGAGAACCGAATGCCACATTTTTCTATCTTGACACACATTCATCGCCTCATGAAAATTCATACATACATACATACCATCACGCCATGTGCCTAACGGGGTAGGCAGAGATAACCGAAAGCCACATTTTTCTATCTTGACATACATGCATCGCCTCATCAACATTCATACATACATACATACCATCACGCCATGTGCCTAACGGGGTAGTCAGAGAGAACCGAACGCCACATTTTTCTATCTTGACACACATTCATCGCCTCATCAAAATTCATACATACCATCACGCCATGTCCCTAACGGGGTAGGCAGATTGAACCGAACGCCACATTTTTCTATCGTGACACACATTCATCGCCTCATCAAAATTCGTACATACATACATTCCATCACGCCATGACCATAACGGGGTAGGCAGAGAGAACCGAACGCCACATTTTTCTATCTTGACACACATTCATCGATTCATCAAAATTCATAAATACATACATACCATCACGCCATGTCCCTAACGGGGTAGGCAGATTGAACCGAACGCCACATTTTTCTATCGTGACACACATTCATCGCCTCATCAAAATTCGTACATACATACATTCCATCACGCCATGACCATAACGGGGTAGGCAGAGAGAACCGAACGCCACATTTTTCTATCTTGACACACATTCATCGCCTCATCAAAATTCATACATACCATCACGCCATGTCCCTAACGGGGTAGGCAGAGAGAACCGAATGCCACATTTTTCTATCTTGACACACATTCATCGCCTCATGAAAATTCATACATACATACATACCATCACGCCATGTGCCTAACAGGGTAGGCAGAGATAACCGAAAGCCACATTTTTCTATCTTGACATACATGCATCGCCTCATCAACATTCATACATACATACATACCATCACGCCATGTCCCTCACGGGGTAGGCAGAGAAAACCGAACGCCACATTTTTTTATCCTGACAAACATTCATCGCCTCATCAAAATTCATACATACCATCACGCCATGTCCCTAACGGGCTAGGCAGAGAGAACCGAACGTCACATTTTTCTATTTTGACAAACATTCTTCGACTCATCAAAATTCATACATACATACATGCCATCTCGCCATGTCCCTAACGGGGTAGACAGCGAGAACCGAACGTCACATATTTCTATTTTGACAAACATTCATCGCCTCATCAAAATTCATACATACCATCACGCCATGTGCCTAACGGGGTAGGCGGAGAGAACCGAACGCCACATTTTTCTATCTCAACACACATTCATCGCCTCATCAAAATTCATACATACATACATACCATCACGCCATAACCCTAACGGGGTAGGCAGAGATAACCGAAAGCCACATTTTTCTATATTGACAAATATTCATCGCCTCATCAAAATTCATACATACATACCTACCATCACGCCATTTCCCTAACGGGGTAGGCAGAGAGAACCGAACACCTCATTTTTCTATCTTGACACACATTCATCGCCTCATTAAAATTCATACATACATACATACCATCACGCCATGTGCCTAACGGGGTAGGCAGAGATAATCGAAAGCCACATTTTTCTATCTTGACATACATGCATCGCCTCATAAAAATTCATACATACATACATACAATCACGCCATGTCCCTAACGGGGTAGGCAGAGAGAACCGAACGTCACATTTTTCTATCTTGACACACATTCATCGCCTCATCAAAATTCATAAATACATACATACCATCACGCCATGTCCCTAACAGGGTAGGCAGAGAGAACCAAATGCCACATTTTTCTATCTTGACACACATTCATCGCCTCATCAAAATTCATACATACCATCACGCCATGTCCCTAACGGGGTAGGCAGAGAGAACCGAACGTCACATTTTTCTATCTTGACACACATTCATCGCCACATCAAAATTCATACATACCATCACGCTATGTCCCTAACGGGGTAGGCAGAGAGAACCGAACGCCACATTTTTCTATCTTGACACACATTCATCGCCTCATCAACATTCATCCATACATACATACCATCACACCATGTCCCTCACGGGGTAGGCAGATTGAACCGAACGCCACATTTTTCTATCGTGACACACATTCATCGCCTCATCAAAATTCGTACATACATACATACCATCACGCCATGACCCTAACGGGGTAGGCAGAGAGAACCGAACGCCACATTTTTCTATCTTGACACACATTCATCGCTTCATCAAAATTCATATATACATACATACCATCACGCCATGTCCCTAACGGGGTATGCAGAGAGAACCGAATGCCACATTTTTCTATCTTGACACACATTCATCGCCTCATGAAAATTCATACATACATACATACCATCACGCCATGTGCCTAACGGGGTAGGCAGAGATAACCGAAAGCCACATTTTTCTATCTTGACATACATGCATCGCCTCATCAACATTCATACATACATACATACCATCACGCCATAACCCTAACGGGGTAGGCAGAGAGAACCGAACGCCACATTTTTCTATCTTGACACACATTCATCGCCTCATCAACATTCATCCATACATACATACCATCACACCATGTCCCTCACGGGGTAGGCAGATTGAACCGAACGCCACATTTTTCTATCGTGACACACATTCATCGCCTCATCAAAATTCGTACATACATACATACCATCACGCCATGACCCTAACGGGGTAGGCAGAGAGAACCGAACGCCACATTTTTCTATCTTGACACACATTCATCGCTTCATCAAAATTCATATATACATACATACCATCACGCCATGTCCCTAACGGGGTATGCAGAGAGAACCGAATGCCACATTTTTCTATCTTGACACACATTCATCGCCTCATGAAAATTCATACATACCATCACGCCATGTGCCTAACGGGGTAGGCAGAGATAACCGAAAGCCACATTTTTCTATCTTGACATACATGCATCGCCTCATCAACATTCATACATACATACATACCATCACGCCATAACCCTAACGGGGTAGGCAGAGAGAACCGAACGCCACATTTTTCTATCTTGACACACATTCATCGCCTCATCAAAATTCATACATACCATCACGCCATGTGCCTAACGGGGTAGGCGGAGAGAACCGAACGCCACATTTTTCTATCTTGACACACATTCATCGCCTCATCAAAATTCATACATACATACATACCATCACGCCATAACCCTAACGGGGTAGGCAGAGATAACCGAAAGCCACATTTTTCTATCTTGACAAATATTCACCGCCTCATCAAAATTCATACATACATACATACCATCACGCCATTTCCCTAACGGGGTAGGCAGAGAGAACCGAACACCTCATTTTTCTATCTTGACACACATTCATCGCCTCATTAAAATTCATACATACATACATACCATCACGCCATGTGCCTAACGGGGTAGGCAGAGATAACCGAAAGCCACATTTTTCTATCTTGACACACATTCATCGACTCATCAAAATTCATACATACATACATACCATTACGCCATGTCCCTAACGGGGTAGGCAGCGAGAACCGAACGTCACATATTTCTATTTTGACAAACATTCATCGCCTCATCAAAATTCATGCATACCATCACGCCATGTGCCTAACGGGGTAGGCAGAGAGAACCGAACGCCTCATTTTTCTATCTTGACACACATTCATCGCCTCATCAAAATTCATAAATACATACATACCATCACGCCATGTCCCTAACAGGGTAGGCAGAGAGAACCAAATGCCACATTTTTCTATCTTGACACACATTCATCGCCTCATCAAAATTCATACATACCATCACGCCATGTCCCTAACGGGGTAGGCAGAGAGAACCGAACGTCACATTTTTCTATCTTGACACACATTCATCGCCACATCAAAATTCATACATCCATACATACCATCACGCCATGTCCCTAACGGGGTAGGCAGAGAGAACCGAACGCCACATTTTTCTATCTTGACACACATTCATCGTCTCATCAACATTCATACATACCATCACGCCATGTCCCTAACGGGGTAGGCAGAGAGAACCGAACGCCACATTTTTCTATCTTGACACACATTCATCGCCTCATCAACATTCATCCATACATACATACCATCACACCATGTCCCTCACGGGGTAGGCAGATTGAACCGAACGCCACATTTTTCTATCGTGACACACATTCATTGCCTCATCAAAATTCGTACATACATACATACCATCACGCCATGACCCTAACGAGGTAGGCAGAGAGAACCGAACGCCACATTTTTTATCTTGACACACATTCATCGCCCCATCAAAATTCATACATACCATCACGCCATGTCCCTAACGGGGTAGGCAGAGAGAACCGAACGCCACATTTTTCTATCTTGACACACATTCATCGCCTCATAAAAATTCATACATACATACAAACAATCACGCCATGTCCCTAACGGGGTAGGCAGAGAGAACCGAACGTCACATTTTTCTATCTTGACACACATTCATCGCCTCATCAAAATTCATAAATACATACATACTTTTGTCGGCCTTCGTGGCTCAGTTGGTTAGGTATCTGACTGCTGATCCAAGGGTCCCGGGTTCGATTCCCGGTGGAGACACAGTTTTAAAAAAAATGTGTTTTCAGTCTGGATCTGTGAGACGATAAATATCTCAAGTCTCCAGAATGTGGCAACTTGTTATTGGGTGCGTGTTAAATAATAATTTGACATAGCACCTGTTAGTTGCCCGAGAAGTTACAAAAAATAAAATAAAAAAAATACCATCACGCCATGTCCCTAACAGGGTAGGCAGACAGAACCGAATGCCACATTTTTCTATCTTGACACACATTCATCGCCTCATCAAAATTCATACATACATACATACCATCACGCCATGTCCCTCACGGGGTAGGCAGAGAAAACCTATCGCCACATTTTTTTATCCTGACAAACATTCATCGCCTCATCAAAATTCATACATACCATAACGCCATGTCCCTAACGGGGTAGGCAGAGTGAACCGAACGCCACATTTTTCTATCTTGACACACATTCATCGCTTCATCAAAATTTGTAAATACATACATACCATCACGCCATGTCCCTAACGGGGTAGGCAGAGAGAACCGAATGCCACATTTTTCTATCTTGACACACATTCATCGCTTCATCAAAATTCATAAATACATACATACCATCACGCCATGTCCCTAACGGGGAAGGCAGAGAGAACCGAATGCCACATTTTTCTATCTTGACACACATTCATCGCCTCATGAAAATTCATACATACATACATACCATCACGCCATGTGCCTAACGGGGTAGGCAGAGATAACCGAAAGCCACATTTTTCTATCTTGACATACATGCATCGCCTCATCAACATTCATACATACATACATACCATCACGCCATGTGCCTAACGGGGTAGTCAGAGAGAACCGAACGCCACATTTTTCTATCTTGACACACATTCATCGCCTCATCAAAATTCATACATACCATCACGCCATGTCCCTAACGGGGTAGGCAGATTGAACCGAACGCCACATTTTTCTATCGTGACACACATTCATCGCCTCATCAAAATTCGTACATACATACATTCCATCACGCCATGACCATAACGGGGTAGGCAGAGAGAACCGAACGCCACATTTTTCTATCTTGACACACATTCATCGCTTCATCAAAATTCATAAATACATACATACCATCACGCCATGTCCCTAACGGGGTAGGCAGATTGAACCGAACGCCACATTTTTCTATCGTGACACACATTCATCGCCTCATCAAAATTCGTACATACATACATTCCATCACGCCATGACCATAACGGGGTAGGCAGAGAGAACCGAACGCCACATTTTTCTATCTTGACACACATTCATCGCCTCATCAAAATTCATACATACCATCACGCCATGTCCCTAACGGGGTAGGCAGAGAGAACCGAATGCCACATTTTTCTATCTTGACACACATTCATCGCCTCATGAAAATTCATACATACATACATACCATCACGCCATGTGCCTAACAGGGTAGGCAGAGATAACCGAAAGCCACATTTTTCTATCTTGACATACATGCATCGCCTCATCAACATTCATACATACATACATACCATCACGCCATGTCCCTCACGGGGTAGGCAGAGAAAACCGAACGCCACATTTTTTTATCCTGACAAACATTCATCGCCTCATCAAAATTCATACATACCATCACGCCATGTCCCTAACGGGCTAGGCAGAGAGAACCGAACGTCACATTTTTCTATTTTGACAAACATTCTTCGACTCATCAAAATTCATACATACATACATGCCATCTCGCCATGTCCCTAACGGGGTAGACAGCGAGAACCGAACGTCACATATTTCTATTTTGACAAACATTCATCGCCTCATCAAAATTCATACATACCATCACGCCATGTGCCTAACGGGGTAGGCGGAGAGAACCGAACGCCACATTTTTCTATCTCAACACACATTCATCGCCTCATCAAAATTCATACATACATACATACCATCACGCCATAACCCTAACGGGGTAGGCAGAGATAACCGAAAGCCACATTTTTCTATATTGACAAATATTCATCGCCTCATCAAAATTCATACATACATACCTACCATCACGCCATTTCCCTAACGGGGTAGGCAGAGAGAACCGAACACCTCATTTTTCTTTCTTGACACACATTCATCGCCTCATTAAAATTCATACATACATACATACCATCACGCCATGTGCCTAACGGGGTAGGCAGAGATAATCGAAAGCCACATTTTTCTATCTTGACATACATGCATCGCCTCATAAAAATTCATACATACATACATACAATCACGCCATGTCCCTAACGGGGTAGGCAGAGAGAACCGAACGTCACATTTTTCTATCTTGACACACATTCATCGCCTCATCAAAATTCATAAATACATACATACCATCACGCCATGTCCCTAACAGGGTAGGCAGAGAGAACCAAATGCCACATTTTTCTATCTTGACACACATTCATCGCCTCATCAAAATTCATACATACCATCACGCCATGTCCCTAACGGGGTAGGCAGAGAGAACCGAACGTCACATTTTTCTATCTTGACACACATTCATCGCCACATCAAAATTCATACATACCATCACGCTATGTCCCTAACGGGGTAGGCAGAGAGAACCGAACGCCACATTTTTCTATCTTGACACACATTCATCGCCTCATCAACATTCATCCATACATACATACCATCACACCATGTCCCTCACGGGGTAGGCAGATTGAACCGAACGCCACATTTTTCTATCGTGACACACATTCATCGCCTCATCAAAATTCGTACATACATACATACCATCACGCCATGACCCTAACGGGGTAGGCAGAGAGAACCGAACGCCACATTTTTCTATCTTGACACACATTCATCGCTTCATCAAAATTCATATATACATACATACCATCACGCCATGTCCCTAACGGGGTATGCAGAGAGAACCGAATGCCACATTTTTCTATCTTGACACACATTCATCGCCTCATGAAAATTCATACATACATACATACCATCACGCCATGTGCCTAACGGGGTAGGCAGAGAAAACCGAAAGCCACATTTTTCTATCTTGACATACATGCATCGCCTCATCAACATTCATACATACATACATACCATCACGCCATAACCCTAACGGGGTAGGCAGAGAGAACCGAACGCCACATTTTTCTATCTTGACACACATTCATCGCCTCATCAAAATTCATACATACCATCACGCCATGTGCCTAACGGGGTAGGCGGAGAGAACCGAACGCCACATTTTTCTATCTTGACACACATTCATCGCCTCATCAAAATTCATACATACATACATACCATCACGCCATAACCCTAACGGGGTAGGCAGAGATAACCGAAAGCCACATTTTTCTATCTTGACAAATATTCACCGCCTCATCAAAATTCATACATACATACATACCATCACGCCATTTCCCTAACGGGGTAGGCAGAGAGAACCGAACACCTCATTTTTCTATCTTGACACACATTCATCGCCTCATTAAAATTCATACATACATACATACCATCACGCCATGTGCCTAACGGGGTAGGCAGAGATAACCGAAAGCCACATTTTTCTATCTTGACACACATTCATCGACTCATCAAAATTCATACATACATACATACCATTACGCCATGTCCCTAACGGGGTAGGCAGCGAGAACCGAACGTCACATATTTCTATTTTGACAAACATTCATCGCCTCATCAAAATTCATGCATACCATCACGCCATGTGCCTAACGGGGTAGGCAGAGAGAACCGAACGCCTCATTTTTCTATCTTGACACACATTCATCGCCTCATCAAAATTCATAAATACATACATACCATCACGCCATGTCCCTAACAGGGTAGGCAGAGAGAACCAAATGCCACATTTTTCTATCTTGACACACATTCATCGCCTCATCAAAATTCATACATACCATCACGCCATGTCCCTAACGGGGTAGGCAGAGAGAACCGAACGTCACATTTTTCTATCTTGACACACATTCATCGCCACATCAAAATTCATACATCCATACATACCATCACGCCATGTCCCTAACGGGGTAGGCAGAGAGAACCGAATGCCACATTTTTCTATCTTGACACACATTCATCGCCTCATGAAAATTCATACATACATACATACCATCACGCCATGTGCCTAACAGGGTAGGCAGAGATAACCAAAAGCCACATTTTTCTATCTTGACACACATTCATCGTCTCATCAACATTCATACATACCATCACGCCATGTGCCTAACGGGGTAGGCAGAGAGAACCGAACGTCACATTTTTCTATCTTGACACACATTCATCGCCTCATCAAAATTCATAAATACATACATACCATCACGCCATGTCCCTAACGGGGTAGGCAGAGAGAACCGAACGTCACATTTTTCTATCTTGACACACATTCATCGCCTCATCAAAATTCATAAATACATACATACCATCACGCCATGTCCCTAACGGGGTAGGCAGAGAGAACCGAATGCCACATTTTTCTATCTTGACACACATTCATCGCCTCATGAAAATTCATACATACATACATACCATCACGCCATGTGCCTAACAGGGTAGGCAGAGATAACCAAAAGCCACATTTTTCTATCTTGACATACATGCATCGCCTCATCAACATTCATATATACATACATACCATCACGCCATGTCCCTCACGGGGTAGGCAGAGAAAACCGAACGCCACATTTTTTTATCCTGACAAACATTCATCGCCTCATCAAAATTCATACATACCATCACGCCATGTCCCTAACGGGGTAGGCAGAGAGAACCGAACGTCACATTTTTCTATTTTGACAAACATTCATCGACTCATCAAAATTCATACATACATACATGCCATCTCGCCATGTCCCTAACGGGGTAGGCAGCGAGAACCGAACGTCACATATTTCTATTTTGACAAACATTCATCGCCTCATCAAAATTCATACATACCATCACGCCATGTGCCTAACGGGGTAGGCGGAGAGAACCGAACGCCACATTTTTCTATCTCAACACACATTCATCGCCTCATCAAAATTCATACATACATACATACCTTCACGCCATAACCCTAACGGGGTAGGCAGAGATAACCGAAAGCCACATTTTTCTATCTTGACAAATATTCATCGCCTCATCAAAATTCATACATACATACCTACCATCACGCCATTTCCCTAACGGGGTAGGCAGAGAGAACCGAACACCTCATTTTTCTATCTTGACACACATTCATCGCCTCATTAAAATTCATACATACATACATACCATCACGCCATGTGCCTAACGGGGTAGGCAGAGATAATCGAAAGCCACATTTTTCTATCTTGACATACATGCATCGCCTCATAAAAATTCATACATACATACATACAATCACGCCATGTCCCTAACGGGGTAGGCAGAGAGAACCGAACGTCACATTTTTCTATCTTGACACACATTCATCGCCTCATCAAAATTCATAAATACATACATACCATCACGCCATGTCCCTAACAGGGTAGGCAGAGAGAACCAAATGCCACATTTTTCTATCTTGACACACATTCATCGCCTCATCAAAATTCATACATACCATCACGCCATGTCCCTAACGGGGTAGGCAGAGAGAACCGAACGTCACATTTTTCTATCTTGACACACATTCATCGCCACATCAAAATTCATACATACCATCACGCTATGTCCCTAACGGGGTAGGCAGAGAGAACCGAACGCCACATTTTTCTATCTTGACACACATTCATCGCCTCATCAACATTCATCCATACATACATACCATCACACCATGTCCCTCACGGGGTAGGCAGATTGAACCGAACGCCACATTTTTCTATCGTGACACACATTCATCGCCTCATCAAAATTCGTACATACATACATACCATCACGCCATGACCCTAACGGGGTAGGCAGAGAGAACCGAACGCCACATTTTTCTATCTTGACACACATTCATCGCTTCATCAAAATTCATAAATACATACATACCATCACGCCATGTCCCTAACGGGGTAGGCAGAGAGAACCGAATGCCACATTTTTCTATCTTGACACACATTCATCGCCTCATGAAAATTCATACATACATACATACCATCACGCCATGTGCCTAACGGGGTAGGCAGAGATAACCGAAAGCCACATTTTTCTATCTTGACATACATGCATCGCCTCATCAACATTCATACATACATACATACCATCACGCCATAACCCTAACGGGGTAGGCAGAGAGAACCGAACGCCACATTTTTCTATCTTGACACACATTCATCGCCTCATCAAAATTCATACATACCATCACGCCATGTGCCTAACGGGGTAGGCGGAGAGAACCGAACGCCACATTTTTCTATCTTGACACACATTCATCGCCTCATCAAAATTCATACATACATACATACCATCACGCCATAACCCTAACGGGGTAGGCAGAGATAACCGAAAGCCACATTTTTCTATCTTGACAAATATTCACCGCCTCATCAAAATTCATACATACATACATACCATCACGCCATTTCCCTAACGGGGTAGGCAGAGAGAACCGAACACCTCATTTTTCTATCTTGACACACATTCATCGCCTCATTAAAATTCATACATACATATATACCATCACGCCATGTGCCTAACGGGGTAGGCAGAGATAACCGAAAGCCACATTTTTCTATCTTGACACACATTCATCGACTCATCAAAATTCATACATACATACATACCATTACGCCATGTCCCTAACGGGGTAGGCAGCGAGAACCGAACGTCACATATTTCTATTTTGACAAACATTCATCGCCTCATCAAAATTCATACATACCATCACGCCATGTCCCTAACGGGGTAGGCAGAGAGAACCGAACGTCACATTTTTCTATCTTGACACACATTCATCGCCACATCAAAATTCATACATCCATACATACCATCACGCCATGTCCCTAACGGGGTAGGCAGAGAGAACCGAACGCCACATTTTTCTATCTTGACACACATTCATCGTCTCATCAACATTCATACATACCATCACGCCATGTCCCTAACGGGGTAGGCAGAGTGAACCGAACGCCACATTTTTCTATCTTGACACACATTCATCGCCTCATCAACATTCATCCATACATACATACCATCACACCATGTCCCTCACGGGGTAGGCAGATTGAACCGAACGCCACATTTTTCTATCGTGACACACATTCATCGCCTCATCAAAATTCGTACATACATACATACCATCACGCCATGACCCTAACGGGGTAGGCAGAGAGAACCGAACGCCACATTTTTTATCTTGACACACATTCATCGCCTCATCAAAATTCATACATACCATCACGCCATGTCCCTAACGGGGTAGGCAGAGAGAACCGAACGCCACATTTTTCTATCTTGACACACATTCATCGCCTCATAAAAATTCATACATACATACAAACAATCACGCCATGTCCCTAACGGGGTAGGCAGAGAGAACCGAACGCCACATTTTTCTATCTTGACACACATTCATCGCCTCATCAAAATTCATACATACCATCACGCTATGTGCCTAACGGGGTAGGCGGAGAGAACCGAACGCCACATTTTTCTATCTTGACACACATTCATCGCCTCATCAAAATTCATACATACATACATACCATCACGCCATAACCCTAACGGGGTAGGCAGAGATAACCGAAAGCCACATTTTTCTATCTTGACAAATATTCACCGCCTCATCAAAATTCATACATACATACATACCATCACGCCATTTCCCTAACGGGGTAGGCAGAGAGAACCGAACACCTCATTTTTCTATCTTGACACACATTCATCGCCTCATTAAAATTCATACATACATATATACCATCACGCCATGTGCCTAACGGGGTAGGCAGAGATAACCGAAAGCCACATTTTTCTATCTTGACACACATTCATCGACTCATCAAAATTCATACATACATACATACCATTACGCCATGTCCCTAACGGGGTAGGCAGCGAGAACCGAACGTCACATATTTCTATTTTGACAAACATTCATCGCCTCATCAAAATTCATACATACCATCACGCCATGTCCCTAACGGGGTAGGCAGAGAGAACCGAACGTCACATTTTTCTATCTTGACACACATTCATCGCCACATCAAAATTCATACATCCATACATACCATCACGCCATGTCCCTAACGGGGTAGGCAGAGAGAACCGAACGCCACATTTTTCTATCTTGACACACATTCATCGTCTCATCAACATTCATACATACCATCACGCCATGTCCCTAACGGGGTAGGCAGAGTGAACCGAACGCCACATTTTTCTATCTTGACACACATTCATCGCCTCATCAACATTCATCCATACATACATACCATCACACCATGTCCCTCACGGGGTAGGCAGATTGAACCGAACGCCACATTT
This sequence comes from Molanna angustata, assembly GCA_963576475.1. Classification (NCBI taxonomy): domain Eukaryota; kingdom Metazoa; phylum Arthropoda; class Insecta; order Trichoptera; family Molannidae; genus Molanna; species Molanna angustata. The sequence goes on from OY754983.1 coordinate 27,696,802, forward strand.
TTCTATCGTGACACACATTCATCGCCTCATCAAAATTCGTACATACATACATACCATCACGCCATGACCCTAACGGGGTAGGCAGAGAGAACCGAACGCCACATTTTTTATCTTGACACACATTCATCGCCTCATCAAAATTCATACATACCATCACGCCATGTCCCTAACGGGGTAGGCAGAGAGAACCGAACGCCACATTTTTCTATCTTGACACACATTCATCGCCTCATAAAAATTCATACATACATACAAACAATCACGCCATGTCCCTAACGGGGTAGGCAGAGAGAACCGAACGTCACATTTTTCTATCTTGACACACATTCATCGCCTCATCAAAATTCATAAATACATACATACTTTTGTCGGCCTTCGTGGCTCAGTTGGTTAGGTATCTGACTGCTGATCCAAGGGTCCCGGGTTCGATTCCCGGTGGAGACACAGTTTTAAAAAAAATGTGTTTTCAGTCTGGATCTGTGAGACGATAAATATCTCAAGTCTCCAGAATGTGGCAACTTGTTATTGGGTGCGTGTTAAATAATAATTTGACATAGCACCTGTTAGTTGCCCGAGAAGCTACAAAAAATAAAATAAAAAAAATACCATCACGCCATGTCCCTAACAGGGTAGGCAGACAGAACCGAATGCCACATTTTTCTATCTTGACACACATTCATCGCCTCATCAAAATTCATACATACATACATACCATCACGCCATGTCCCTCACGGGGTAGGTAGAGAAAACCTATCGCCACATTTTTTTATCCTGACAAACATTCATCGCCTCATCAAAATTCATACATACCATCACGCCATGTCCCTAACGGGGTAGGCAGAGAGAACCGAACGTCACATTTTTCTATTTTGACAAACATTCATCGCCTCATCAAAATTCATACATACATACATGCCATCACGCCATGTTCCTAACGGGGTAGGCAGCGAGAACCGAACGTCACATATTTCTATTTTGACAAACATTCATCGCCTCATCAAAATTCATACATACCATCACGCCATGTGCCTAACGGGGTAGGCGGAGAGAACCGAACGCCACATTTTTCTATCTTGACACACATTCATCGCCTCATCAAAATTCATACATACATACATACCATCACGCCATAACCCTAACGGGGTAGGCAGAGATAACCGAAAGCCACATTTTTCTATCTTGACAAATATTCACCGCCTCATCAAAATTCATACATACATACATACCATCACGCCATTTCCCTAACGGGGTAGGCAGAGAGAACCGAACACCTCATTTTTCTATCTTGACACACATTCATCGCCTCATTAAAATTCATACATACATACATACCATCACGCCATGTGCCTAACGGGGTAGGCAGAGATAACCGAAAGCCACATTTTTCTATCTTGACACACATTCATCGACTCATCAAAATTCATACATACATACATACCATTACGCCATGTCCCTAACGGGGTAGGCAGCGAGAACCGAACGTCACATATTTCTATTTTGACAAACATTCATCGCCTCATCAAAATTCATGCATACCATCACGCCATGTGCCTAACGGGGTAGGCAGAGAGAACCGAACGCCTCATTTTTCTATCTTGACACACATTCATCGCCTCATCAAAATTCATAAATACATACATACCATCACGCCATGTCCCTAACAGGGTAGGCAGAGAGAACCAAATGCCACATTTTTCTATCTTGACACACATTCATCGCCTCATCAAAATTCATACATACCATCACGCCATGTCCCTAACGGGGTAGGCAGAGAGAACCGAACGTCACATTTTTCTATCTTGACACACATTCATCGCCACATCAAAATTCATACATCCATACATACCATCACGCCATGTCCCTAACGGGGTAGGCAGAGAGAACCGAACGCCACATTTTTCTATCTTGACACACATTCATCGTCTCATCAACATTCATACATACCATCACGCCATGTCCCTAACGGGGTAGGCAGAGAGAACCGAACGCCACATTTTTCTATCTTGACACACATTCATCGCCTCATCAACATTCATCCATACATACATACCATCACACCATGTCCCTCACGGGGTAGGCAGATTGAACCGAACGCCACATTTTTCTATCGTGACACACATTCATTGCCTCATCAAAATTCGTACATACATACATACCATCACGCCATGACCCTAACGAGGTAGGCAGAGAGAACCGAACGCCACATTTTTTATCTTGACACACATTCATCGCCCCATCAAAATTCATACATACCATCACGCCATGTCCCTAACGGGGTAGGCAGAGAGAACCGAACGCCACATTTTTCTATCTTGACACACATTCATCGCCTCATAAAAATTCATACATACATACAAACAATCACGCCATGTCCCTAACGGGGTAGGCAGAGAGAACCGAACGTCACATTTTTCTATCTTGACACACATTCATCGCCTCATCAAAATTCATAAATACATACATACTTTTGTCGGCCTTCGTGGCTCAGTTGGTTAGGTATCTGACTGCTGATCCAAGGGTCCCGGGTTCGATTCCCGGTGGAGACACAGTTTTAAAAAAAATGTGTTTTCAGTCTGGATCTGTGAGACGATAAATATCTCAAGTCTCCAGAATGTGGCAACTTGTTATTGGGTGCGTGTTAAATAATAATTTGACATAGCACCTGTTAGTTGCCCGAGAAGTTACAAAAAATAAAATAAAAAAAATACCATCACGCCATGTCCCTAACAGGGTAGGCAGACAGAACCGAATGCCACATTTTTCTATCTTGACACACATTCATCGCCTCATCAAAATTCATACATACATACATACCATCACGCCATGTCCCTCACGGGGTAGGCAGAGAAAACCTATCGCCACATTTTTTTATCCTGACAAACATTCATCGCCTCATCAAAATTCATACATACCATAACGCCATGTCCCTAACGGGGTAGGCAGAGTGAACCGAACGCCACATTTTTCTATCTTGACACACATTCATCGCTTCATCAAAATTTGTAAATACATACATACCATCACGCCATGTCCCTAACGGGGTAGGCAGAGAGAACCGAATGCCACATTTTTCTATCTTGACACACATTCATCGCTTCATCAAAATTCATAAATACATACATACCATCACGCCATGTCCCTAACGGGGAAGGCAGAGAGAACCGAATGCCACATTTTTCTATCTTGACACACATTCATCGCCTCATGAAAATTCATACATACATACATACCATCACGCCATGTGCCTAACGGGGTAGGCAGAGATAACCGAAAGCCACATTTTTCTATCTTGACATACATGCATCGCCTCATCAACATTCATACATACATACATACCATCACGCCATGTGCCTAACGGGGTAGTCAGAGAGAACCGAACGCCACATTTTTCTATCTTGACACACATTCATCGCCTCATCAAAATTCATACATACCATCACGCCATGTCCCTAACGGGGTAGGCAGATTGAACCGAACGCCACATTTTTCTATCGTGACACACATTCATCGCCTCATCAAAATTCGTACATACATACATTCCATCACGCCATGACCATAACGGGGTAGGCAGAGAGAACCGAACGCCACATTTTTCTATCTTGACACACATTCATCGCTTCATCAAAATTCATAAATACATACATACCATCACGCCATGTCCCTAACGGGGTAGGCAGATTGAACCGAACGCCACATTTTTCTATCGTGACACACATTCATCGCCTCATCAAAATTCGTACATACATACATTCCATCACGCCATGACCATAACGGGGTAGGCAGAGAGAACCGAACGCCACATTTTTCTATCTTGACACACATTCATCGCCTCATCAAAATTCATACATACCATCACGCCATGTCCCTAACGGGGTAGGCAGAGAGAACCGAATGCCACATTTTTCTATCTTGACACACATTCATCGCCTCATGAAAATTCATACATACATACATACCATCACGCCATGTGCCTAACAGGGTAGGCAGAGATAACCGAAAGCCACATTTTTCTATCTTGACATACATGCATCGCCTCATCAACATTCATACATACATACATACCATCACGCCATGTCCCTCACGGGGTAGGCAGAGAAAACCGAACGCCACATTTTTTTATCCTGACAAACATTCATCGCCTCATCAAAATTCATACATACCATCACGCCATGTCCCTAACGGGCTAGGCAGAGAGAACCGAACGTCACATTTTTCTATTTTGACAAACATTCTTCGACTCATCAAAATTCATACATACATACATGCCATCTCGCCATGTCCCTAACGGGGTAGACAGCGAGAACCGAACGTCACATATTTCTATTTTGACAAACATTCATCGCCTCATCAAAATTCATACATACCATCACGCCATGTGCCTAACGGGGTAGGCGGAGAGAACCGAACGCCACATTTTTCTATCTCAACACACATTCATCGCCTCATCAAAATTCATACATACATACATACCATCACGCCATAACCCTAACGGGGTAGGCAGAGATAACCGAAAGCCACATTTTTCTATATTGACAAATATTCATCGCCTCATCAAAATTCATACATACATACCTACCATCACGCCATTTCCCTAACGGGGTAGGCAGAGAGAACCGAACACCTCATTTTTCTTTCTTGACACACATTCATCGCCTCATTAAAATTCATACATACATACATACCATCACGCCATGTGCCTAACGGGGTAGGCAGAGATAATCGAAAGCCACATTTTTCTATCTTGACATACATGCATCGCCTCATAAAAATTCATACATACATACATACAATCACGCCATGTCCCTAACGGGGTAGGCAGAGAGAACCGAACGTCACATTTTTCTATCTTGACACACATTCATCGCCTCATCAAAATTCATAAATACATACATACCATCACGCCATGTCCCTAACAGGGTAGGCAGAGAGAACCAAATGCCACATTTTTCTATCTTGACACACATTCATCGCCTCATCAAAATTCATACATACCATCACGCCATGTCCCTAACGGGGTAGGCAGAGAGAACCGAACGTCACATTTTTCTATCTTGACACACATTCATCGCCACATCAAAATTCATACATACCATCACGCTATGTCCCTAACGGGGTAGGCAGAGAGAACCGAACGCCACATTTTTCTATCTTGACACACATTCATCGCCTCATCAACATTCATCCATACATACATACCATCACACCATGTCCCTCACGGGGTAGGCAGATTGAACCGAACGCCACATTTTTCTATCGTGACACACATTCATCGCCTCATCAAAATTCGTACATACATACATACCATCACGCCATGACCCTAACGGGGTAGGCAGAGAGAACCGAACGCCACATTTTTCTATCTTGACACACATTCATCGCTTCATCAAAATTCATATATACATACATACCATCACGCCATGTCCCTAACGGGGTATGCAGAGAGAACCGAATGCCACATTTTTCTATCTTGACACACATTCATCGCCTCATGAAAATTCATACATACATACATACCATCACGCCATGTGCCTAACGGGGTAGGCAGAGAAAACCGAAAGCCACATTTTTCTATCTTGACATACATGCATCGCCTCATCAACATTCATACATACATACATACCATCACGCCATAACCCTAACGGGGTAGGCAGAGAGAACCGAACGCCACATTTTTCTATCTTGACACACATTCATCGCCTCATCAAAATTCATACATACCATCACGCCATGTGCCTAACGGGGTAGGCGGAGAGAACCGAACGCCACATTTTTCTATCTTGACACACATTCATCGCCTCATCAAAATTCATACATACATACATACCATCACGCCATAACCCTAACGGGGTAGGCAGAGATAACCGAAAGCCACATTTTTCTATCTTGACAAATATTCACCGCCTCATCAAAATTCATACATACATACATACCATCACGCCATTTCCCTAACGGGGTAGGCAGAGAGAACCGAACACCTCATTTTTCTATCTTGACACACATTCATCGCCTCATTAAAATTCATACATACATACATACCATCACGCCATGTGCCTAACGGGGTAGGCAGAGATAACCGAAAGCCACATTTTTCTATCTTGACACACATTCATCGACTCATCAAAATTCATACATACATACATACCATTACGCCATGTCCCTAACGGGGTAGGCAGCGAGAACCGAACGTCACATATTTCTATTTTGACAAACATTCATCGCCTCATCAAAATTCATGCATACCATCACGCCATGTGCCTAACGGGGTAGGCAGAGAGAACCGAACGCCTCATTTTTCTATCTTGACACACATTCATCGCCTCATCAAAATTCATAAATACATACATACCATCACGCCATGTCCCTAACAGGGTAGGCAGAGAGAACCAAATGCCACATTTTTCTATCTTGACACACATTCATCGCCTCATCAAAATTCATACATACCATCACGCCATGTCCCTAACGGGGTAGGCAGAGAGAACCGAACGTCACATTTTTCTATCTTGACACACATTCATCGCCACATCAAAATTCATACATCCATACATACCATCACGCCATGTCCCTAACGGGGTAGGCAGAGAGAACCGAATGCCACATTTTTCTATCTTGACACACATTCATCGCCTCATGAAAATTCATACATACATACATACCATCACGCCATGTGCCTAACAGGGTAGGCAGAGATAACCAAAAGCCACATTTTTCTATCTTGACACACATTCATCGTCTCATCAACATTCATACATACCATCACGCCATGTGCCTAACGGGGTAGGCAGAGAGAACCGAACGTCACATTTTTCTATCTTGACACACATTCATCGCCTCATCAAAATTCATAAATACATACATACCATCACGCCATGTCCCTAACGGGGTAGGCAGAGAGAACCGAACGTCACATTTTTCTATCTTGACACACATTCATCGCCTCATCAAAATTCATAAATACATACATACCATCACGCCATGTCCCTAACGGGGTAGGCAGAGAGAACCGAATGCCACATTTTTCTATCTTGACACACATTCATCGCCTCATGAAAATTCATACATACATACATACCATCACGCCATGTGCCTAACAGGGTAGGCAGAGATAACCAAAAGCCACATTTTTCTATCTTGACATACATGCATCGCCTCATCAACATTCATATATACATACATACCATCACGCCATGTCCCTCACGGGGTAGGCAGAGAAAACCGAACGCCACATTTTTTTATCCTGACAAACATTCATCGCCTCATCAAAATTCATACATACCATCACGCCATGTCCCTAACGGGGTAGGCAGAGAGAACCGAACGTCACATTTTTCTATTTTGACAAACATTCATCGACTCATCAAAATTCATACATACATACATGCCATCTCGCCATGTCCCTAACGGGGTAGGCAGCGAGAACCGAACGTCACATATTTCTATTTTGACAAACATTCATCGCCTCATCAAAATTCATACATACCATCACGCCATGTGCCTAACGGGGTAGGCGGAGAGAACCGAACGCCACATTTTTCTATCTCAACACACATTCATCGCCTCATCAAAATTCATACATACATACATACCTTCACGCCATAACCCTAACGGGGTAGGCAGAGATAACCGAAAGCCACATTTTTCTATCTTGACAAATATTCATCGCCTCATCAAAATTCATACATACATACCTACCATCACGCCATTTCCCTAACGGGGTAGGCAGAGAGAACCGAACACCTCATTTTTCTATCTTGACACACATTCATCGCCTCATTAAAATTCATACATACATACATACCATCACGCCATGTGCCTAACGGGGTAGGCAGAGATAATCGAAAGCCACATTTTTCTATCTTGACATACATGCATCGCCTCATAAAAATTCATACATACATACATACAATCACGCCATGTCCCTAACGGGGTAGGCAGAGAGAACCGAACGTCACATTTTTCTATCTTGACACACATTCATCGCCTCATCAAAATTCATAAATACATACATACCATCACGCCATGTCCCTAACAGGGTAGGCAGAGAGAACCAAATGCCACATTTTTCTATCTTGACACACATTCATCGCCTCATCAAAATTCATACATACCATCACGCCATGTCCCTAACGGGGTAGGCAGAGAGAACCGAACGTCACATTTTTCTATCTTGACACACATTCATCGCCACATCAAAATTCATACATACCATCACGCTATGTCCCTAACGGGGTAGGCAGAGAGAACCGAACGCCACATTTTTCTATCTTGACACACATTCATCGCCTCATCAACATTCATCCATACATACATACCATCACACCATGTCCCTCACGGGGTAGGCAGATTGAACCGAACGCCACATTTTTCTATCGTGACACACATTCATCGCCTCATCAAAATTCGTACATACATACATACCATCACGCCATGACCCTAACGGGGTAGGCAGAGAGAACCGAACGCCACATTTTTCTATCTTGACACACATTCATCGCTTCATCAAAATTCATAAATACATACATACCATCACGCCATGTCCCTAACGGGGTAGGCAGAGAGAACCGAATGCCACATTTTTCTATCTTGACACACATTCATCGCCTCATGAAAATTCATACATACATACATACCATCACGCCATGTGCCTAACGGGGTAGGCAGAGATAACCGAAAGCCACATTTTTCTATCTTGACATACATGCATCGCCTCATCAACATTCATACATACATACATACCATCACGCCATAACCCTAACGGGGTAGGCAGAGAGAACCGAACGCCACATTTTTCTATCTTGACACACATTCATCGCCTCATCAAAATTCATACATACCATCACGCCATGTGCCTAACGGGGTAGGCGGAGAGAACCGAACGCCACATTTTTCTATCTTGACACACATTCATCGCCTCATCAAAATTCATACATACATACATACCATCACGCCATAACCCTAACGGGGTAGGCAGAGATAACCGAAAGCCACATTTTTCTATCTTGACAAATATTCACCGCCTCATCAAAATTCATACATACATACATACCATCACGCCATTTCCCTAACGGGGTAGGCAGAGAGAACCGAACACCTCATTTTTCTATCTTGACACACATTCATCGCCTCATTAAAATTCATACATACATATATACCATCACGCCATGTGCCTAACGGGGTAGGCAGAGATAACCGAAAGCCACATTTTTCTATCTTGACACACATTCATCGACTCATCAAAATTCATACATACATACATACCATTACGCCATGTCCCTAACGGGGTAGGCAGCGAGAACCGAACGTCACATATTTCTATTTTGACAAACATTCATCGCCTCATCAAAATTCATACATACCATCACGCCATGTCCCTAACGGGGTAGGCAGAGAGAACCGAACGTCACATTTTTCTATCTTGACACACATTCATCGCCACATCAAAATTCATACATCCATACATACCATCACGCCATGTCCCTAACGGGGTAGGCAGAGAGAACCGAACGCCACATTTTTCTATCTTGACACACATTCATCGTCTCATCAACATTCATACATACCATCACGCCATGTCCCTAACGGGGTAGGCAGAGTGAACCGAACGCCACATTTTTCTATCTTGACACACATTCATCGCCTCATCAACATTCATCCATACATACATACCATCACACCATGTCCCTCACGGGGTAGGCAGATTGAACCGAACGCCACATTTTTCTATCGTGACACACATTCATCGCCTCATCAAAATTCGTACATACATACATACCATCACGCCATGACCCTAACGGGGTAGGCAGAGAGAACCGAACGCCACATTTTTTATCTTGACACACATTCATCGCCTCATCAAAATTCATACATACCATCACGCCATGTCCCTAACGGGGTAGGCAGAGAGAACCGAACGCCACATTTTTCTATCTTGACACACATTCATCGCCTCATAAAAATTCATACATACATACAAACAATCACGCCATGTCCCTAACGGGGTAGGCAGAGAGAACCGAACGCCACATTTTTCTATCTTGACACACATTCATCGCCTCATCAAAATTCATACATACCATCACGCTATGTGCCTAACGGGGTAGGCGGAGAGAACCGAACGCCACATTTTTCTATCTTGACACACATTCATCGCCTCATCAAAATTCATACATACATACATACCATCACGCCATAACCCTAACGGGGTAGGCAGAGATAACCGAAAGCCACATTTTTCTATCTTGACAAATATTCACCGCCTCATCAAAATTCATACATACATACATACCATCACGCCATTTCCCTAACGGGGTAGGCAGAGAGAACCGAACACCTCATTTTTCTATCTTGACACACATTCATCGCCTCATTAAAATTCATACATACATATATACCATCACGCCATGTGCCTAACGGGGTAGGCAGAGATAACCGAAAGCCACATTTTTCTATCTTGACACACATTCATCGACTCATCAAAATTCATACATACATACATACCATTACGCCATGTCCCTAACGGGGTAGGCAGCGAGAACCGAACGTCACATATTTCTATTTTGACAAACATTCATCGCCTCATCAAAATTCATACATACCATCACGCCATGTCCCTAACGGGGTAGGCAGAGAGAACCGAACGTCACATTTTTCTATCTTGACACACATTCATCGCCACATCAAAATTCATACATCCATACATACCATCACGCCATGTCCCTAACGGGGTAGGCAGAGAGAACCGAACGCCACATTTTTCTATCTTGACACACATTCATCGTCTCATCAACATTCATACATACCATCACGCCATGTCCCTAACGGGGTAGGCAGAGTGAACCGAACGCCACATTTTTCTATCTTGACACACATTCATCGCCTCATCAACATTCATCCATACATACATACCATCACACCATGTCCCTCACGGGGTAGGCAGATTGAACCGAACGCCACATTTTTCTATCGTGACACACATTCATCGCCTCATCAAAATTCGTACATACATACATACCATCACGCCATGACCCTAACGGGGTAGGCAGAGAGAACCGAACGCCACATTTTTTATCTTGACACACATTCATCGCCTCATCAAAATTCATACATACCATCACGCCATGTCCCTAACGGGGTAGGCAAAGAGAACCGAACGCCACATTTTTCTATCTTGACACACATTCATCGCCTCATAAAAATTCATACATACATACAAACAATCACGCCATGTCCCTAACGGGGTAGGCAGAGAGAACCGAACGTCACATTTTTCTATCTTGACACACATTCATCGCCTCATCAAAATTCATAAATACATACATACTTTTGTCGGCCTTCGTGGCTCAGTTGGTTAGGTATCTGACTGCTGATCCAAGGGTCCCGGGTTCGATTCCCGGTGGAGACACAGTTTTAAAAAAAATGTGTTTTCAGTCTGGATCTGTGAGACGATAAATATCTCAAGTCTCCAGAATGTGGCAACTTGTTATTGGGTGCGTGTTAAATAATAATTTGACATAGCACCTGTTAGTTGCCCGAGAAGCTACAAAAAATAAAATAAAAAAAATACCATCACGCCATGTCCCTAACAGGGTAGGCAGACAGAACCGAATGCCACATTTTTCTATCTTGACACACATTCATCGCCTCATCAAAATTCATACATACATACATACCATCACGCCATGTCCCTCACGGGGTAGGTAGAGAAAACCTATCGCCACATTTTTTTATCCTGACAAACATTCATCGCCTCATCAAAATTCATACATACCATCACGCCATGTCCCTAACGGGGTAGGCAGAGAGAACCGAACGTCACATTTTTCTATTTTGACAAACATTCATCGCCTCATCAAAATTCATACATACATACATGCCATCACGCCATGTTCCTAACGGGGTAGGCAGCGAGAACCGAACGTCACATATTTCTATTTTGACAAACATTCATCGCCTCATCAAAATTCATACATACCATCACGCCATGTGCCTAACGGGGTAGGCGGAGAGAACCGAACGCCACATTTTTCTATCTTAACACACATTCATCGCCTCATCAAAATTCATACATACATACATACCATCACGCCATAACCCTAACGGGGTAGGCAGAGATAACCGAACGCCACATTTTTCTATCTTGACACACATTCATCGCCTCATGAAAATTCATACATACATACATACCATCACGCCATGTGCCTAACGGGGTAGTCAGAGAGAACCGAACGCCACATTTTTCTATCTTGACACACATTCATCGCCTCATCAAAATTCATACATACCATCACGCCATGTGCCTAACGGGGTAGGCGGAGAGAACCGAACGCCACATTTTTCTATCTTGACACACATTCATCGCCTCATCAAAATTCATACATACATACATACCATCACGCCATAACCCTAACGGGGTAGGCAGAGATAACCGAAAGCCACATTTTTCTATCTTGACAAATATTCACCGCCTCATCAAAATTCATACATACATACATACCATCACGCCATTTCCCTAACGGGGTAGGCAGAGAGAACCGAACACCTCATTTTTCTATCTTGACACACATTCATCGCCTCATTAAAATTCATACATACATATATACCATCACGCCATGTGCCTAACGGGGTAGGCAGAGATAACCGAAAGCCACATTTTTCTATCTTGACACACATTCATCGACTCATCAAAATTCATACATACATACATACCATTACGCCATGTCCCTAACGGGGTTGGCAGCGAGAACCGAACGTCACATATTTCTATTTTGACAAACATTCATCGCCTCATCAAAATTCATACATACCATCACGCCATGTCCCTAACGGGGTAGGCAGAGAGAACCGAACGTCACATTTTTCTATCTTGACACACATTCATCGCCACATCAAAATTCATACATCCATACATACCATCACGCCATGTCCCTAACGGGGTAGGCAGAGAGAACCGAACGCCACATTTTTCTATCTTGACACACATTCATCGTCTCATCAACATTCATACATACCATCACGCCATGTCCCTAACGGGGTAGGCAGAGTGAACCGAACGCCACATTTTTCTATCTTGACACACATTCATCGCCTCATCAACATTCATCCATACATACATACCATCACACCATGTCCCTCACGGGGTAGGCAGATTGAACCGAACGCCACATTTTTCTATCGTGACACACATTCATCGCCTCATCAAAATTCGTACATACATACATTCCATCACGCCATGACCCTAACGGGGTAGGCAGAGAGAACCGAACGCCACATTTTTTATCTTGACACACATTCATCGCCTCATCAAAATTCATACATACCATCACGCCATGTCCCTAACGGGGTAGGCAGAGAGAACCGAACGCCACATTTTTCTATCTTGACACACATTCATCGCCTCATAAAAATTCATACATACATACAAACAATCACGCCATGTCCCTAACGGGGTAGGCAGAGAGAACCGAACGTCACATTTTTCTATCTTGACACACATTCATCGCCTCATCAAAATTCATAAATACATACATACTTTTGTCGGCCTTCGTGGCTCAGTTGGTTAGGTATCTGACTGCTGATCCAAGGGTCCCGGGTTCGATTCCCGGTGGAGACACAGTTTTAAAAAAAATGTGTTTTCAGTCTGGATCTGTGAGACGATAAATATCTCAAGTCTCCAGAATGTGGCAACTTGTTATCGGGTGCGTGTTAAATAATAATTTGACATAGCACCTGTTAGTTGCCCGAGAAGCTACAAAAAATAAAATAAAAAAAATACCATCACGCCATGTCCCTAACAGGGTAGGCAGACAGAACCGAATGCCACATTTTTCTATCTTGACACACATTCATCGCCTCATCAAAATTCATACATACATACATACCATCACGCCATGTCCCTCACGGGGTAGGTAGAGAAAACCTATCGCCACATTTTTTTATCCTGACAAACATTCATCGCCTCATCAAAATTCATACATACCATCACGCCATGTCCCTAACGGGGTAGGCAGAGAGAACCGAACGTCACATTTTTCTATTTTGACAAACATTCATCGCCTCATCAAAATTCATACATACATACATGCCATCACGCCATGTTCCTAACGGGGTAGGCAGCGAGAACCGAACGTCACATATTTCTATTTTGACAAACATTCATCGCCTCATCAAAATTCATACATACCATCACGCCATGTGCCTAACGGGGTAGGCGGAGAGAACCGAACGCCACATTTTTCTATCTTAACACACATTCATCGCCTCATCAAAATTCATACATACATACATACCATCACGCCATAACCCTAACGGGGTAGGCAGAGATAACCGAAAGCCACATTTTTCTATCTTGACAAATATTCATCGCCTCATCAAAATTCATACATACATACATACCATCACGCCATTTCCCTAACGGGGTAGGCAGAGAGAACCGAACACCTCATTTTTCTATCTTGACACACATGTCCCTAACAGGGTAGGCAGACAGAACCGAATGCCACATTTTTCTATCTTGACACACATTCATCGCCTCATCAAAATTCATACATACATACATACCATCACGCCATGTTCCTCACGGATAGGCAGAGAAAACCGAACGCCACATTTTTTTATCCTGACAAACATTCATCGCCTCATCAAAATTCATACATACCATCACGCCATGTCCCTAACGGGGTAGGCAGAGAGAACCGAACGTCACATTTTTCTATTTTGACAAACATTCATCGCCTCATCAAAATTCATACATACATACATGCCATCACGCCATGTCCCTAACGGGGTAGGCAGCGAGAACCGAACGTCACATATTTCTATTTTGACAAACATTCATCGCCTCATCAAAATTCATACATACCATCACGCCATGTGCCTAACGGGGTAGGCGGAGAGAACCGAACGCCACATTTTTCTATCTTAACACACATTCATCGCCTCATCAAAATTCATACATACATACATACCATCACGCCATAACCCTAACGGGGTAGGCAGAGATAACCGAAAGCCACATTTTTCTATCTTGACAAATATTCATCGACTCATCAAAATTCATACATACATACATACCATCACGCCATTTCCCTAACGGGGTAGGCAGAGAGGACCGAACACCTCATTTTTCTATCTTGACACACATTCATCGCCTCATTAAAATTCATACATACATACATACCATCACGCCATGTGCCTAACGGGGTAGGCAGAGATAACCGAAAGCCACATTTTTCTATCTTGACACACATTCATCGACTCATCAAAATTCATACATACATACATACCATTACGCCATGTCCCTAACGGGGTAGGCAGACAGAACCGAATGCCACATTTTTCTATCTTGACACACATTCATCGCCTCATCAAAATTCATACACACCATAACGCCATGTCCCTAACGGGGTTGGCAGAGTGAACCTAACGCCACATTTTTCTATCTTGACACACATTCATCGCCTCATCAAAATTCATAAATACATACATACCATCATGCCATGTCCCTAACGGGGTAGGCAGAGAGAACCGAATGCCACATTTTTCTATCTTGACACACATTCATCGCCTCATGAAAATTCATACATACATACATACCATCACGCCATGTGCCTAACGGGGTAGTCAGAGAGAACCGAACGCCACATTTTTCTATCTTGACACACATTCATCGCCTCATCAAAATTCATACATACCATCACGCCATGTGCCTAACGGGGTAGGCGGAGAGAACCGAACGCCACATTTTTCTATCTTGACACACATTCATCGCCTCATCAAAATTCATACATACATACATACCATCACGCCATAACCCTAACGGGGTAGGCAGAGATAACCGAAAGCCACATTTTTCTATCTTGACAAATATTCACCGCCTCATCAAAATTCATACATACATACATACCATCACGCCATTTCCCTAACGGGGTAGGCAGAGAGAACCGAACACCTCATTTTTCTATCTTGACACACATTCATCGCCTCATTAAAATTCATACATACATATATACCATCACGCCATGTGCCTAACGGGGTAGGCAGAGATAACCGAAAGCCACATTTTTCTATCTTGACACACATTCATCGACTCATCAAAATTCATACATACATACATACCATTACGCCATGTCCCTAACGGGGTAGGCAGCGAGAACCGAACGTCACATATTTCTATTTTGACAAACATTCATCGCCTCATCAAAATTCATACATACCATCACGCCATGTCCCTAACGGGGTAGGCAGAGAGAACCGAACGTCACATTTTTCTATCTTGACACACATTCATCGCCACATCAAAATTCATACATCCATACATACCATCACGCCATGTCCCTAACGGGGTAGGCAGAGAGAACCGAACGCCACATTTTTCTATCTTGACACACATTCATCGTCTCATCAACATTCATACATACCATCACGCCATGTCCCTAACGGGGTAGGCAGAGTGAACCGAACGCCACATTTTTCTATCTTGACACACATTCATCGCCTCATCAACATTCATCCATACATACATACCATCACACCATGTCCCTCACGGGGTAGGCAGATTGAACCGAACGCCACATTTTTCTATCGTGACACACATTCATCGCCTCATCAAAATTCGTACATACATACATACCATCACGCCATGACCCTAACGGGGTAGGCAGAGAGAACCGAACGCCACATTTTTTATCTTGACACACATTCATCGCCTCATCAAAATTCATACATACCATCACGCCATGTCCCTAACGGGGTAGGCAGAGAGAACCGAACGCCACATTTTTCTATCTTGACACACATTCATCGCCTCATCAAAATTCATACATACCATCACGCCATGTGCCTAACGGGGTAGGCGGAGAGAACCGAACGCCACATTTTTCTATCTTGACACACATTCATCGCCTCATCAAAATTCATACATACATACATACCATCACGCCATAACCCTAACGGGGTAGGCAGAGATAACCGAAAGCCACATTTTTCTATCTTGACAAATATTCACCGCCTCATCAAAATTCATACATACATACATACCATCACGCCATTTCCCTAACGGGGTAGGCAGAGAGAACCGAACACCTCATTTTTCTATCTTGACACACATTCATCGCCTCATTAAAATTCATACATACATATATACCATCACGCCATGTGCCTAACGGGGTAGGCAGAGATAACCGAAAGCCACATTTTTCTATCTTGACACACATTCATCGACTCATCAAAATTCATACATACATACATACCATTACGCCATGTCCCTAACGGGGTAGGCAGCGAGAACCGAACGTCACATATTTCTATTTTGACAAACATTCATCGCCTCATCAAAATTCATACATACCATCACGCCATGTCCCTAACGGGGTAGGCAGAGAGAACCGAACGTCACATTTTTCTATCTTGACACACATTCATCGCCACATCAAAATTCATACATCCATACATACCATCACGCCATGTCCCTAACGGGGTAGGCAGAGAGAACCGAACGCCACATTTTTCTATCTTGACACACATTCATCGTCTCATCAACATTCATACATACCATCACGCCATGTCCCTAACGGGGTAGGCAGAGTGAACCGAACGCCACATTTTTCTATCTTGACACACATTCATCGCCTCATCAACATTCATCCATACATACATACCATCACACCATGTCCCTCACGGGGTAGGCAGATTGAACCGAACGCCACATTTTTCTATCGTGACACACATTCATCGCCTCATCAAAATTCGTACATACATACATTCCATCACGCCATGACCCTAACGGGGTAGGCAGAGAGAACCGAACGCCACATTTTTTATCTTGACACACATTCATCGCCTCATCAAAATTCATACATACCATCACGCCATGTCCCTAACGGGGTAGGCAGAGAGAACCGAACGCCACATTTTTCTATCTTGACACACATTCATCGCCTCATAAAAATTCATACATACATACAAACAATCACGCCATGTCCCTAACGGGGTAGGCAGAGAGAACCGAACGTCACATTTTTCTATCTTGACACACATTCATCGCCTCATCAAAATTCATAAATACATACATACTTTTGTCGGCCTTCGTGGCTCAGTTGGTTAGGTATCTGACTGCTGATCCAAGGGTCCCGGGTTCGATTCCCGGTGGAGACACAGTTTTAAAAAAAATGTGTTTTCAGTCTGGATCTGTGAGACGATAAATATCTCAAGTCTCCAGAATGTGGCAACTTGTTATTGGGTGCGTGTTAAATAATAATTTGACATAGCACCTGTTAGTTGCCCGAGAAGCTACAAAAAATAAAATAAAAAAAATACCATCACGCCATGTCCCTAACAGGGTAGGCAGACAGAACCGAATGCCACATTTTTCTATCTTGACACACATTCATCGCCTCATCAAAATTCATACATACATACATACCATCACGCCATGTCCCTCACGGGGTAGGTAGAGAAAACCTATCGCCACATTTTTTTATCCTGACAAACATTCATCGCCTCATCAAAATTCATACATACCATCACGCCATGTCCCTAACGGGGTAGGCAGAGAGAACCGAACGTCACATTTTTCTATTTTGACAAACATTCATCGCCTCATCAAAATTCATACATACATACATGCCATCACGCCATGTTCCTAACGGGGTAGGCAGCGAGAACCGAACGTCACATATTTCTATTTTGACAAACATTCATCGCCTCATCAAAATTCATACATACCATCACGCCATGTGCCTAACGGGGTAGGCGGAGAGAACCGAACGCCACATTTTTCTATCTTAACACACATTCATCGCCTCATCAAAATTCATACATACATACATACCATCACGCCATGTTCCTCACGGATAGGCAGAGAAAACCGAACGCCACATTTTTTTATCCTGACAAACATTCATCGCCTCATCAAAATTCATACATACCATCACGCCATGTCCCTAACGGGGTAGGCAGAGAGAACCGAACGTCACATTTTTCTATTTTGACAAACATTCATCGCCTCATCAAAATTCATACATACATACATGCCATCACGCCATGTCCCTAACGGGGTAGGCAGCGAGAACCGAACGTCACATATTTCTATTTTGACAAACATTCATCGCCTCATCAAAATTCATACATACCATCACGCCATGTGCCTAACGGGGTAGGCGGAGAGAACCGAACGCCACATTTTTCTATCTTAACACACATTCATCGCCTCATCAAAATTCATACATACATACATACCATCACGCCATAACCCTAACGGGGTAGGCAGAGATAACCGAAAGCCACATTTTTCTATCTTGACAAATATTCATCGACTCATCAAAATTCATACATACATACATACCATCACGCCATTTCCCTAACGGGGTAGGCAGAGAGGACCGAACACCTCATTTTTCTATCTTGACACACATTCATCGCCTCATTAAAATTCATACATACATACATACCATCACGCCATGTGCCTAACGGGGTAGGCAGAGATAACCGAAAGCCACATTTTTCTATCTTGACACACATTCATCGACTCATCAAAATTCATACATACATACATACCATTACGCCATGTCCCTAACGGGGTAGGCAGACAGAACCGAATGCCACATTTTTCTATCTTGACACACATTCATCGCCTCATCAAAATTCATACACACCATAACGCCATGTCCCTAACGGGGTTGGCAGAGTGAACCTAACGCCACATTTTTCTATCTTGACACACATTCATCGCCTCATCAAAATTCATAAATACATACATACCATCATGCCATGTCCCTAACGGGGTAGGCAGAGAGAACCGAATGCCACATTTTTCTATCTTGACACACATTCATCGCCTCATGAAAATTCATACATACATACATACCATCACGCCATGTGCCTAACGGGGTAGTCAGAGAGAACCGAACGCCACATTTTTCTATCTTGACACACATTCATCGCCTCATCAAAATTCATACATACCATCACGCCATGTGCCTAACGGGGTAGGCGGAGAGAACCGAACGCCACATTTTTCTATCTTGACACACATTCATCGCCTCATCAAAATTCATACATACATACATACCATCACGCCATAACCCTAACGGGGTAGGCAGAGATAACCGAAAGCCACATTTTTCTATCTTGACAAATATTCACCGCCTCATCAAAATTCATACATACATACATACCATCACGCCATTTCCCTAACGGGGTAGGCAGAGAGAACCGAACACCTCATTTTTCTATCTTGACACACATTCATCGCCTCATTAAAATTCATACATACATATATACCATCACGCCATGTGCCTAACGGGGTAGGCAGAGATAACCGAAAGCCACATTTTTCTATCTTGACACACATTCATCGACTCATCAAAATTCATACATACATACATACCATTACGCCATGTCCCTAACGGGGTAGGCAGCGAGAACCGAACGTCACATATTTCTATTTTGACAAACATTCATCGCCTCATCAAAATTCATACATACCATCACGCCATGTCCCTAACGGGGTAGGCAGAGAGAACCGAACGTCACATTTTTCTATCTTGACACACATTCATCGCCACATCAAAATTCATACATCCATACATACCATCACGCCATGTCCCTAACGGGGTAGGCAGAGAGAACCGAACGCCACATTTTTCTATCTTGACACACATTCATCGTCTCATCAACATTCATACATACCATCACGCCATGTCCCTAACGGGGTAGGCAGAGTGAACCGAACGCCACATTTTTCTATCTTGACACACATTCATCGCCTCATCAACATTCATCCATACATACATACCATCACACCATGTCCCTCACGGGGTAGGCAGATTGAACCGAACGCCACATTTTTCTATCGTGACACACATTCATCGCCTCATCAAAATTCGTACATACATACATACCATCACGCCATGACCCTAACGGGGTAGGCAGAGAGAACCGAACGCCACATTTTTTATCTTGACACACATTCATCGCCTCATCAAAATTCATACATACCATCACGCCATGTCCCTAACGGGGTAGGCAGAGAGAACCGAACGCCACATTTTTCTATCTTGACACACATTCATCGCCTCATAAAAATTCATACATACATACAAACAATCACGCCATGTCCCTAACGGGGTAGGCAGAGAGAACCGAACGTCACATTTTTCTATCTTGACACACATTCATCGCCTCATCAAAATTCATACATACATACATACCATCACGCCATGTCCCTCACGGGGTAGGTAGAGAAAACCTATCGCCACATTTTTTTATCCTGACAAACATTCATCGCCTCATCAAAATTCATACATACCATCACGCCATGTCCCTAACGGGGTAGGCGGAGAGAACCGAACGTCACATTTTTCTATTTTGACAAACATTCATCGCCTCATCAAAATTCATACATACATACATGCCATCACGCCATGTTCCTAACGGGGTAGGCAGCGAGAACCGAACGTCACATATTTCTATTTTGACAAACATTCATCGCCTCATCAAAATTCATACATACCATCACGCCATGTGCCTAACGGGGTAGGCGGAGAGAACCGAACGCCACATTTTTCTATCTTAACACACATTCATCGCCTCATCAAAATTCATACATACATACATACCATCACGCCATAACCCTAACGGGGTAGGCAGAGATAACCGAAAGCCACATTTTTCTATCTTGACAAATATTCATCGCCTCATCAAAATTCATACATACATACATACCATCACGCCATTTCCCTAACGGGGTAGGCAGAGAGAACCGAACACCTCATTTTTCTATCTTGACACACATGTCCCTAACAGGGTAGGCAGACAGAACCGAATGCCACATTTTTCTATCTTGACACACATTCATCGCCTCATCAAAATTCATACATACATACATACCATCACGCCATGTCCCTCACGGGGTAGGCAGAGAAAACCGAACGCCACATTTTTTTATCCTGACAAACATTCATCGCCTCATCAAAATTCATACATACCATCACGCCATGTCCCTAACGGGGTAGGCAGAGAGAACCGAACGTCACATTTTTCTATTTTGACAAACATTCATCGCCTCATCAAAATTCATACATACATACATGCCATCACGCCATGTCCCTAACGGGGTAGGCAGCGAGAACCGAACGTCACATATTTCTATTTTGACAAACATTCATCGCCTCATCAAAATTCATACATACCATCACGCCATGTGCCTAACGGGGTAGGCGGAGAGAACCGAACGCCACATTTTTCTATCTTAACACACATTCATCGCCTCATCAAAATTCATACATACATACATACCATTACGCCATGTCCCTAACGGGGTAGGCAGACAGAACCGAATGCCACATTTTTCTATCTTGACACACATTCATCGCCTCATCAAAATTCATACACACCATAACGCCATGTCCCTAACGGGGTTGGCAGAGTGAACCTAACGCCACATTTTTCTATCTTGACACACATTCATCGCCTCATCAAAATTCATAAATACATACATACCATCATGCCATGTCCCTAACGGGGTAGGCAGAGAGAACCGAATGCCACATTTTTCTATCTTGACACACATTCATCGCCTCATGAAAATTCATACATACATACATACCATCACGCCATGTGCCTAACGGGGTAGTCAGAGAGAACCGAACGCCACATTTTTCTATCTTGACACACATTCATCGCCTCATCAAAATTCATACATACCATCACGCCATGTCCCTAACGGGGTAGGCAGAGTGAACCGAACGCCACATTTTTCTATCTTGACACACATTCATCGCTTCATCAAAATTTATAAATACATACATACCATCACGCCATGTCCCTAACGGGGTAGGCAGAGAGAACCGAATGCCACATTTTTCTATCTTGACACACATTCATCGCTTCATCAAAATTCATAAATACATACATACCATCACGCCATGTCCCTAACGGGGAAGGCAGAGAGAACCGAATGCCACATTTTTCTATCTTGACACACATTCATCGCCTCATGAAAATTCATACATACATACATACCATCACGCCATGTGCCTAACGGGGTAGGCAGAGATAACCGAAAGCCACATTTTTCTATCTTGACATACATGCATCGCCTCATCAACATTCATACATACATACATACCATCACGCCATGTCCCTAACGGGGTAGGCAGATTGAACCGAACGCCACATTTTTCTATCGTGACACACATTCATCGCCTCATCAAAATTCGTACATACATACATACCATCACGCCATGACCCTAACGGGGTAGGCAGAGAGAACCGAACGCCACATTTTTCTATCTTGACACACATTCATCGCCTCATCAAAATTCATACATACCATCACGCCATGTGCCTAACGGGGTAGGCCGAACCGAACCGAACCGAACGCCACATTTTTCTATCTTAACACACATTCATCGCCTCATAAAAATTCATACATACATACATACAATCACGCCATGTCCCTAACGGGGTAGGCAGAGTGAACCGAATGCCACATTTTTCTATCTTGACACACATTCATCGCTTCATCAAAATTCATAAATACATACATACCATCACGCCATGTCCCTAACGGGGTAGGCAGAGAGAACCGAATGCCACATTTTTCTATCTTGACACACATTCATCGCCTCATGAAAATTCATACATACATACATACCATCACGCCATGTGCCTAACAGGGTAGGCAGAGATAACCGAAAGCCACATTTTTCTATCTTGACATACATGCATCGCCTCATCAACATTCATATATACATACATACCATCACGCCATGTCCCTCACGGGGTAGGCAGAGAAAACCGAACGCCACATTTTTTTATCCTGACAAACATTCATCGCCTCATCAAAATTCATACATACCATCACGCCATGTCCCTAACGGGGTAGGCAGAGAGAACCGAACGTCACATTTTTCTATTTTGACAAACATTCATCGCCTCATCAAAATTCATACATACATACATGCCATCACGCCATGTCCCTAACGGGGTAGGCAGCGAGAACCGAACGTCACATATTTCTATTTTGACAAACATTCATCGCCTCATCAAAATTCATACATACCATCACGCCATGTGCCTAACGGGGTAGGCAGAGAGAACCGAACGCCTCATTTTTCTATCTTGACACACATTCATCGCCTCATAAAAATTCATAAATACATACAAACCATCACGCCATGTCCTTAACAGGGTAGGCAGAGAGAACCAAATGCCACATTTTTCTATCTTGACACACATTCATCGCCTCATCAAATTTCATACATACCATCACGCCATGTCCCTAACGGGGTAGGCAGAGAGTACCGAACGTCACATTTTTCTATCTTGACACACATTCATCGCCACATCAAAATTCATATATCCATACATACCATCACGCCATGTCCCTAACGGGGTAGGCAGAGAGAACCGAACGCCACTTTTTTCTATCTTGACACACATTCATCGCCTCATCAACATTCATACATACCATCACGCCATGTCCCTAACGGGGTAGGCAGAGAGAACCGAATGCCACATTTTTCTATCTTGAAACACATTCATCGCCTCATCAACATTCATCCATACATACATACCATCACACCATGTCCCTCACGGGGTAGGCAGATTGAACCGAACGCCACATTTTTCTATCGTGACACACATTCATCGCCTCATCAAAATTCGTACATACATACATACCATCACGCCATGACCCTAACGGGGTAGGCAGAGAGAACCGAACGCCACATTTTTTATCTTGACACACATTCATCGCCTCATCAAAATTCATACATACCATCACGCCATGTCCCTAACGGGGTAGGCAGAGAGAACCGAACGCCACATTTTTCTATCTTGACACACATTCATCGCCTCATAAAAATTCATACATACATACAAACAATCACGCCATGTCCCTAACGGGGTAGGCAGAGAGAACCGAACGTCACATTTTTCTATCTTGACACACATTCATCGCCTCATCAAAATTCATACATACATACATACCATCACGCCATGTCCCTCACGGGGTAGGTAGAGAAAACCTATCGCCACATTTTTTTATCCTGACAAACATTCATCGCCTCATCAAAATTCATACATACCATCACGCCATGTCCCTAACGGGGTAGGCGGAGAGAACCGAACGTCACATTTTTCTATTTTGACAAACATTCATCGCCTCATCAAAATTCATACATACATACATGCCATCACGCCATGTTCCTAACGGGGTAGGCAGCGAGAACCGAACGTCACATATTTCTATTTTGACAAACATTCATCGCCTCATCAAAATTCATACATACCATCACGCCATGTGCCTAACGGGGTAGGCGGAGAGAACCGAACGCCACATTTTTCTATCTTAACACACATTCATCGCCTCATCAAAATTCATACATACATACATACCATCACGCCATAACCCTAACGGGGTAGGCAGAGATAACCGAAAGCCACATTTTTCTATCTT
Organism: Molanna angustata; assembly: GCA_963576475.1. NCBI lineage: Eukaryota > Metazoa > Arthropoda > Insecta > Trichoptera > Molannidae > Molanna > Molanna angustata. The sequence continues at coordinate 27,722,261 of OY754983.1, forward strand.
GACAAATATTCATCGCCTCATCAAAATTCATACATACATACATACCATCACGCCATTTCCCTAACGGGGTAGGCAGAGAGAACCGAACACCTCATTTTTCTATCTTGACACACATGTCCCTAACAGGGTAGGCAGACAGAACCGAATGCCACATTTTTCTATCTTGACACACATTCATCGCCTCATCAAAATTCATACATACATACATACCATCACGCCATGTCCCTCACGGGGTAGGCAGAGAAAACCGAACGCCACATTTTTTTATCCTGACAAACATTCATCGCCTCATCAAAATTCATACATACCATCACGCCATGTCCCTAACGGGGTAGGCAGAGAGAACCGAACGTCACATTTTTCTATTTTGACAAACATTCATCGCCTCATCAAAATTCATACATACATACATGCCATCACGCCATGTCCCTAACGGGGTAGGCAGCGAGAACCGAACGTCACATATTTCTATTTTGACAAACATTCATCGCCTCATCAAAATTCATACATACCATCACGCCATGTGCCTAACGGGGTAGGCGGAGAGAACCGAACGCCACATTTTTCTATCTTAACACACATTCATCGCCTCATCAAAATTCATACATACATACATACCATTACGCCATGTCCCTAACGGGGTAGGCAGACAGAACCGAATGCCACATTTTTCTATCTTGACACACATTCATCGCCTCATCAAAATTCATACACACCATAACGCCATGTCCCTAACGGGGTTGGCAGAGTGAACCTAACGCCACATTTTTCTATCTTGACACACATTCATCGCCTCATCAAAATTCATAAATACATACATACCATCATGCCATGTCCCTAACGGGGTAGGCAGAGAGAACCGAATGCCACATTTTTCTATCTTGACACACATTCATCGCCTCATGAAAATTCATACATACATACATACCATCACGCCATGTGCCTAACGGGGTAGTCAGAGAGAACCGAACGCCACATTTTTCTATCTTGACACACATTCATCGCCTCATCAAAATTCATACATACCATCACGCCATGTCCCTAACGGGGTAGGCAGAGTGAACCGAACGCCACATTTTTCTATCTTGACACACATTCATCGCTTCATCAAAATTTATAAATACATACATACCATCACGCCATGTCCCTAACGGGGTAGGCAGAGAGAACCGAATGCCACATTTTTCTATCTTGACACACATTCATCGCTTCATCAAAATTCATAAATACATACATACCATCACGCCATGTCCCTAACGGGGAAGGCAGAGAGAACCGAATGCCACATTTTTCTATCTTGACACACATTCATCGCCTCATGAAAATTCATACATACATACATACCATCACGCCATGTGCCTAACGGGGTAGGCAGAGATAACCGAAAGCCACATTTTTCTATCTTGACATACATGCATCGCCTCATCAACATTCATACATACATACATACCATCACGCCATGTCCCTAACGGGGTAGGCAGATTGAACCGAACGCCACATTTTTCTATCGTGACACACATTCATCGCCTCATCAAAATTCGTACATACATACATACCATCACGCCATGACCCTAACGGGGTAGGCAGAGAGAACCGAACGCCACATTTTTCTATCTTGACACACATTCATCGCCTCATCAAAATTCATACATACCATCACGCCATGTGCCTAACGGGGTAGGCCGAACCGAACCGAACCGAACGCCACATTTTTCTATCTTAACACACATTCATCGCCTCATAAAAATTCATACATACATACATACAATCACGCCATGTCCCTAACGGGGTAGGCAGAGTGAACCGAATGCCACATTTTTCTATCTTGACACACATTCATCGCTTCATCAAAATTCATAAATACATACATACCATCACGCCATGTCCCTAACGGGGTAGGCAGAGAGAACCGAATGCCACATTTTTCTATCTTGACACACATTCATCGCCTCATGAAAATTCATACATACATACATACCATCACGCCATGTGCCTAACAGGGTAGGCAGAGATAACCGAAAGCCACATTTTTCTATCTTGACATACATGCATCGCCTCATCAACATTCATATATACATACATACCATCACGCCATGTCCCTCACGGGGTAGGCAGAGAAAACCGAACGCCACATTTTTTTATCCTGACAAACATTCATCGCCTCATCAAAATTCATACATACCATCACGCCATGTCCCTAACGGGGTAGGCAGAGAGAACCGAACGTCACATTTTTCTATTTTGACAAACATTCATCGCCTCATCAAAATTCATACATACATACATGCCATCACGCCATGTCCCTAACGGGGTAGGCAGCGAGAACCGAACGTCACATATTTCTATTTTGACAAACATTCATCGCCTCATCAAAATTCATACATACCATCACGCCATGTGCCTAACGGGGTAGGCAGAGAGAACCGAACGCCTCATTTTTCTATCTTGACACACATTCATCGCCTCATAAAAATTCATAAATACATACAAACCATCACGCCATGTCCTTAACAGGGTAGGCAGAGAGAACCAAATGCCACATTTTTCTATCTTGACACACATTCATCGCCTCATCAAATTTCATACATACCATCACGCCATGTCCCTAACGGGGTAGGCAGAGAGTACCGAACGTCACATTTTTCTATCTTGACACACATTCATCGCCACATCAAAATTCATATATCCATACATACCATCACGCCATGTCCCTAACGGGGTAGGCAGAGAGAACCGAACGCCACTTTTTTCTATCTTGACACACATTCATCGCCTCATCAACATTCATACATACCATCACGCCATGTCCCTAACGGGGTAGGCAGAGAGAACCGAATGCCACATTTTTCTATCTTGAAACACATTCATCGCCTCATCAAAATTCATACATACATACATACCATCACGCCATGTGCCTTACGGGGTAGGCAGAGAGATCCGAACGCCACATTTTTCTATCTTTACACACATTCATCGCCTCATCAAAATTCATACATACATATATACCATCAGGTTAGTCATGTCCCTAACGGGGTAGGCAGAGAGAACCGAACGCCACATTTTTCTATCTTAACACACATTCATCGCCTCATCAACATTCATACATACCATCACGCCATGTCCCTAACGGGGTAGGCAGAGAGAACCGAACGCCACATTTTTCTATCTTGACACACATTCATCGCCTCATCAACATTCATCCATACATACATACCATCACACCATGTCCCTCACGGGGTAGGCAGATTGAACCGAACGCCACATTTTTCTATCGTGACACACATTCATCGCCTCATCAAAATTCGTTCATACATACATACCATCACGCCATGTCCCTAACGGGGTAGTCAGAGAGAACCGAACGCCACATTTTTCTATCTTGACACACATTCATCGCCTCATCAAAATTCATACATACCATCACGCCATGTCCCTAACGGGGTAGGCAGAGTGAACCGAACGCCACATTTTTCTATCTTGACACACATTCATCGCCTCATCAAAATTTATAAATACATACATACCATCACGCCATGTCCCTAACGGGGTAGGCAGAGAGAACCGAATGCCACATTTTTCTATCTTGACACACATTCAACGCTTCATCAAAATTCATAAATACATACATACCATCACGCCATGTCCCTAACTGGGTAGGCAGAGAGAACCGAATGCCACATTTTTCTATCTTGACACACATTCATCGCCTCATGAAAATTCATACATACATACATACCATCACGCCATGTGCCTAACGGGGTAGGCAGAGATAACCGAAAGCCACATTTTTCTATCTTGACATACATGCATCGCCTCATCAACATTCATACATACATACATACCATCACGCCATGTGCCTAACGGGGTAGTCAGAGAGAACCGAACGCCACATTTTTCTATCTTGACACACATTCATCGCCTCATCAAAATTCATACATACCATCACGCCATGTCCCTAACGGGGTAGGCAGATTGAACCGAACGCCACATTTTTCTATCTTGACTCACATTCATCGCTTCATCAAAATTCATAAATACATACATACCATCACGCCATGTCCCTAACGGGGTAGGCAGAGAGAACCGAATGCCACATTTTTCTATCTTGACACACATTCATCGCCTCATGAAAATTCATACAGACATACATACCATCACGCCATGTGCCTAACGGGGTAGGCAGAGATAACCGAAAGCCACATTTTTCTATCTTGACATACATGCATCGCCTCATCAACATTCATACATACATACATACCATCACGCCATAACCCTAACGGGGTAGGCAGAGATAACCGAAAGCCACATTTTTCTATCTTGACAAATATTCATCGCCTCATCAAAATTCATACATACATACATACCATCACGCCATTTCCCTAACGGGGTAGGCAGAGAGAACCGAACACCTCATTTTTCTATCTTGACACACATTCATCGCCTCATTAAAATTCATACATACATACATACCATCACGCCATGTGCCTAACGGGGTAGGCAGAGATAACCGAAAGCCACATTTTTCTATCTTGACACACATTCATCGACTCATCAAAATTCATACATACATACATACCATTACGCCATGTCCCTAACGGGGTAGGCATACAGAACCGAATGCCACATTTTTCTATCTTGACACACATTCATCGCCTCATCAAAATTCATAAATACATACATACCATCACGCCATATCCCTAACGGGGTAGGCAGAGAGAACCGAACGTCACATTTTTCTATTTTGACAAACATTCATCGCCTCATCAAAATTCATACATACATACATGCCATCACGCCATGTCCCTAACGGGGTAGGCAGCGAGAACCGAACGTCACATATTTCTATTTTGACAAACATTCATCGCCTCATCAAAATTCATACCACCACGCCATGTCCCTAACGGGGTAGGCAGAGAGAACCGAACGCCTCATTTTTCTATCTTGACACACATTCATCGCCTCATCAAAATTCATATATACATACATACCATCACGCCATGTCCCTAACGGGGTAGGCAGAGAGAACCAAATGCCACATTTTTCTATCTTGACACACATTCATCGCCTCATCAAAATTCATACATACCATCACGCCATGTCCCTAACGGGGTAGGCAGAGAGAACCGAGCGCTACATTTTTCTATCTTGACACACATTCATCGCCTCATAAAAATTCATACATACATACATACAATCACGCCATGTCCCTAACGGGGTAGGCAGAGAGAACCGAATGCCACATTTTTCTATCTTGACACACATTCATCGCTTCATCAAAATTCATAAATACATACATACCATCACGCCATGTCCCTAACGGGGTAGGCAGAGAGAACCGAATGCCACATTTTTCTATCTTGACACACATTCATCGCCTCATGAAAATTCATACATACATACGTACCATCACGCCATGTGCCTAACGGGGTAGGCAGAGATAACCGAAAGCCACATTTTTCTATCTTGACATACATGCATCGCCTCATCAACATTCATATATACATACATACCATCACGCCATGTCCCTCACGGGGTAGGCAGAGAAAACCGAACGCCACATTTTTTTATCCTGACAAACATTCATCGCCTCATCAAAATTCATACATACCATCACGCCATGTCCCTAACGGGGTAGGCAGAGAGAACCGAACGTCACATTTTTCTATTTTGACAAACATTCATCGCCTCATCAAAATTCATACATACATACATGCCATCACGCCATGTCTCTAACGGGGTAGGCAGCGAGAACCGAACGTCACATATTTCTATTTTGACAAATATTCATCGCCTCATCAAAATTCATACATACCATCACGCCATGTGCCTAACGGGGTAGGCAGAGAGAACCGATCGCCTCATTTTTCTATCTTGACACACATTCATCGCCTCATCAAAATTCATAAATACATACATACCATCACGCCATTTCCCTAACAGGGTAGGTAGAGAGAACCAAATGCCACATTTTTCTATCTTGACACACATTCATCGCCTCATCAAAATTCATACATACCATCACGCCATGTCCCTAACGGGGTAGACAGAGAGAACCGAACGTCACATTTTTCTATCTTGACACACATTCATCGCCACATCAAAATTCATACATCCATACATACCATCACGCCATGTCCCTAACGGGGTAGGCAGAGAGAACCGAACGCCACATTTTTCTATCTTGACACACATTCATCGCCTCATCAACATTCATACATACCATCACGCCATGTCCCTAACGGGGTAGGCAGAGAGAACCGAACGCCACATTTTTCTATCTTGACACACATTCATCGCCTCATCAACATTCATCCATACATACATACCATCACACCATGTCCCTCACGGGGTAGGCAGATTGAACCGAACGCCACATTTTTCTATCGTGACACACATTCATCGCCTCATCAAAATTCGTACATACATACATACCATCACGCCATGTCCCTCACTGGGTAGGCAGAGAGAACCGAAAGTCACATTTTTCTATCTTGACACTCATTCATCGCCTCATCAACATTCATCCATACATACATACCATCACGCCATGTCCCTCACGTGGTAGGCGGAGAAAACCGAACGCCACATTTTTCTATCTTGACACACATTCATTGCCTCATCAAAATTCATACATACCATCACGCCATGTCCCTAACGGTGTAGGCAGAGAGAACCGAACGCCACATTTTTCTATCTTGACACACATTCATCGCCTCATCAACATTCATCCATACTTACATACCATCACACCATGTCCCTCACGGGGTAGGCAGATTGAACCGAACGCCACATTTTTCTATCGTGACACACATTCATCGCGTCATCAAAATTCGTACATACTTACATACCATCACGCCATGACCCTAACGGGGTAGGCAGAGAGAACCGAACGCCACATTTTTCTATCTTGACACATATTCATCGCCTCATCAAAATTCATACCTACATACATACCATCACGCCATGACCCTATCGGGGTAGGCAGAGATAACCGAAAGTCAATTTTTTCTATCTTGACACACATTCATCGCCACATCAAAATTCATAAATACATAAATGCCATCACACCATGTCCCTAACGTGGTAGGCAGAGAGAACCGAACGCCACATTTTTCTCTCTTGGCACACATTCATCGCCTCATCAACATTCATACATACCATCACGCCATGTCCCTAACGGGGTAGGCAGAGAGAACTGAACGCCACATTTTTCTATCTTGGCACACATTCATCGCCACATCAACATTCATCCATACATACATACCATCACACCATGTCCCTCACGGGGTAGGCAGATTGAACCGAACGCCACATTTTTCTATCGTGACACATATTCATCGCCTCATCAAAATTCGTACATACATACATACCATCACGCCATGTCCCTAACGGGGTAGGCAGAGAGAACCGAACGTCACATTTTTCTATCTTGACACTCATTCATCGCCTCATCAACATTCATCCATACATACATACCATCACGCCATGTCCCTCACGTGGTAGGCGGAGATAACCGAACTCCACATTTTTCTATCTTGACACACATTCATTGCCTCATCAAAATTCATACATACCATCACGCCATGTCCCTAACGGGGTAGGCAGAGAGAACCGAACGCCACATTTTTCTATCTTGACAGACATTCATCGCCTCATCAAAATTCATACATACATACATACCATCACGCCATGTGCCTAACGGGGTAGGCAGAGAGAACCGAACGCCACATTTTTCTATCTTGACACACATTCATCCGCTCATCAAAATTCATACATACATAAATGCCATCACACCATGTCCCTAATCCAATTCACATTTTTCTATCTTGGCACACATTCATCGCCTCATCAACATTCATACATACCATCACGCCATGTCCCTAACGGGGTAGGCAGAGAGAACCGAACGCCACATTTTTCTATCTTGACACACATTCATCGCCTCATCAACATTCATCCATACATACATACCATCACACCATGTGCCTCACGGGGTAGGCAGAGAGAACCGAACGCCACATTTTTCTATCTTGACACACATTCATAGCCTCATCATAATTCATACATACATACATACAATCACGCCATGTCCCTAACGGGGTATGCAGAGAGAACCGAACGCCACATTTTTCTATCTTGACACACATTCATCGCCTCATCAACATTCATACATACCATCACGCAGTGTCCTTCACGGGGTAGGCAGAGAGAACCGAACGCCACATTTTCTATCTTGACACACATTCATCGCCTCATCAAAATTCATACATAGGTACATACATACCATCACGCCATGTCCCTCACGGGGTAGGCAGATTGAACCGAACGCCACATTTTTCTATCGTGACACACATTCATCGCCTCATCAAAATTCGTACATACATACATACCATCACGCCATGTCCCTAACGGGGTAGGCAGAGAGAACCGAACGCCACATTTTTCTATCTTGACACACATTCATCGCCTCATCAAAATTCATACATACATACATACCATCACGCCATGTGCCTAACGGGGTAGGCAGAGAGAACCGAACGCCACATTTTTCTATCTGGACACACATTCATCGCCTCATCAAAATTCATACATACATACATACCATCACGCCATGTCCCTAACGGGGTATGCAGAGAGAACCGAACGCTACATTTTTCTATCTTGACACTATCATCGCCTCATCAACATTCATCCATACATACATACCATCACGCAGTGTCCCTCACGGGGTAGGCAGAGAGAACCGAACGCCACATTTTCTATCTTGACACACATTCATCGCCTCATCAAAATTCATACATACATACATACCATCACGCCATGTCCCTAACGGGGTAGGCAGAGAGAACCGAACGCCACATTTTTCTATCGTGACACACATTCATTGCCTCATCAAAATTCATACATACCATCACGCCATGTCCGTAACGGGGTAGGCAGAGAGAACCGAATGCCACATTTTTCTATCTTGACACACACATCGCCTAATCAAAATTCAAACATACATATCCTCACGGGGTAGGCAGAGAGAACCGAACGCCACATTTTTCTATCTTGATACACATTCATCGCCTCATCAACATTCATACATACATACATACCATCACACCATGTCCCTCACGGGGTTGGCAGAGAGAACCGAACGCCAGATAAGTTCTTCTATGCCATTGAAAACTAGATAAGTTCTTAAATGCCATTTTATGAAAGATATGTGCCTTTTTTGCATTTTTTTTTTGAATGTTTGAAACTGTCACTTCATGATAGAACTCCACAATCAACTAAAATTATGATAAAAATTATATTTAATTTTACGTTCTACTTGAATTTTTCGCAAACGCGTCTGCCATTCACCGGTATCGCTATCGCTATGCTGAGCATCGTCGGAATGGTGAACAATAACTATATATAGATTCACAAAAAGGATACCAATTTTAAAGTAACAATATCATATTTCAAGTTTTTCAATATTGGGGTCATTAGGTTGGTACTCCACACTATATTCCCTTTTTACATGTGTCAAATACATTATTGTTTGTGTGTGTAGTGTAAGTAGTAAAGTATTTTATTTATTTATTTATTTAATTATTATTCCGCTTATGTAGAGGGTTAGAGTGTGTGTATATGTATATAAATAAATAAATAAACCATTTATTTGTTGCCATTAATGTTACATCAAACAAAAAAAAAAAGAATATATATATACAATTTTGAACTACAATTGACAACAAAAAGGCTATTGCTCAGCTGCGCACTACCAGGTATCCCTAGAGTGCTGCTGGTTTTCAGCAAAGCCTAAGGACAACACAAAACATTGAGGACAGACCACATGTCATAACCTATAAAAATCTAATAGTAATTAAAAATAAAATGTATTTCTTCCTTCTCTTTTTTTCACTGCTGGCACCCTTGTTGGTTCAATAACCATATCTTGCAGTGTTTCTTAAAACTCTGCAAAGAGTTCATCGCACGTATGTTCTGCGGCAACTCATTCCAGTACTTTGAGGAAGCATATCTAAAACTACCCTCGAAAGCGGAGGTTCGATGTCTGGGGAGAACGAGTAAATGGCCTCTCTGTCGCGTTGAGTGGACGTGCAAATCACGTGACCACTGTAGTCTGTCAAACAGATAGGAAGGAGAACGTTTCTTTATCACACTATGTAGTTGACAAAGAAAGTGCAGCTTCCTTCTGTTAGACATGTTCAGAATCCCGTGCCGATTAAGATAAGGTGATATATGTGCTCGTCTAGGTATATTGAAGCAAAATCGGGCACATGCATTCTGTACGCGTTGCACTTGTTTTTGTGTTTTCTTTAACAGAGACGTACCATATATCGAATCCCCGTAGTCCAATATTGAGAGAACCAAACTATCTGTAAGCAACCTGCGAACACCCGTTGCAATGTAAGGACGGATCTTATACAAAAGACGCAACCTCGAAAAGCACCATTGCGTTTTTTTATTAATGTGCTTCTCATATCTTAATCTTTCATCCATTATGATGCCAAGATTCCGCGCCGATTTGACAAAAGGGATGATGTTACCATTTAGCTGAATTTTGTTGCTGCTGTTTTTTACAACATTGATTTTATGCTGTGAGCCGATTATTATTGCAATAGTTTTTTTGGGGTTAAGAGCTAGTGCATGGTCTTGTGCCCATGTCAGAATTCTTTCCAGATCACTGTTCAACATACCCACAGCAGACCCCGCATTGCGCTCCTCAAAAGATAAATACAATTGTGTATCATCTGCGTACATATGTGATTTGCAGAATCTGAGAGCATGCATCATGTCCGATGTGTATATGGCAAACAGCAATGGCCCAAGTATAGAACCCTGAGGAACTCCACGAGTCAGTTCAACAGCAGATGACAAAATTTCGCCGCATGCTGTGCGCTGCGTTCTGTGCCGAAAATAGCTTTGAAACCATTCGACAGTGTCATATGCGAAACCAAAGTATCGCAACTTTTCAATTAGAAGTGGAATACTTAACATGTCGAATGCTTTAGAGTAATCCAAAAGTACTATTATTGAGGTTTTTCCATCATCATATGTGTGTGTGTGTGTGTGTGTGTGTGTGTGTGTGTGTGTGTGTGTGTGTGTGTGTGTGTGTGTGTGTGTGTGTGCGTGTATGTGTGTGTAAAAGAGAGTATGTGGACTTAAGAGTGATGGGCCATGGTTTGCTATCGTTTTCTAAATTATCTATTTGTGATATTTTCTGTCGATATTCTTTTGGGGAGTCGTAAAAAATGTCCAAGTTTAAAATATCCACATACCTTGTGTAGGCATCCATGGCCCTATTGATTGGTGAATTTGTTGCAGCATTTGTTTTATAATATTTGCATTTAAATAATGGTGTATGTCTTGTACGTCTTATAGGTATATTAAAGTCAATAAGTGTGAGTATATCGGCGGAGTCTATATGGTTATTTAAAACATTGTAAATAAAAGATAAATCAGTCATTGTTCGTCGGTTCGCTAAACTTTGAATATTATTAACCGTTGTATTATTGTTGTATTTATAGTTAAGTCCTTTTTAAAAATTTGCGATGAATATTTTCAATATTTTTTATATGGATTTTATACAGCGGGTTCCAAATGTGAGTAAAGTAGTGAGGTGTATAAATACATTTATTATATGATTAACCTTTTGTGAACAAAGGGGCGTGTACAACCAACGGATCACAGTTGAGGAACTAGTGATATACTGTAGTGGATGCAGCTAGATGCAGCGCCCATAACTGTCTGCCACAGTCAACATAATATAAAGTATACCTACCATTCGAAAATACTGACAATTTTCAACGATTTCAATTCAACCCATTTTCGAGTGCTCTGAAGAATCGACATTATTTTAACTTCACGCCATTTCTCTTTTTGGGATAGACAGATAGAACCGAATGCCATTTTTTTATAAACCGTTACTTAGTAGTTGGTGTAACTTAGTCTTGATTCTTAAAATGTTTTATAGTAGGTACATACCTATATATTATTTAGAGGTCTTGTGTGTATATGTATTTCAAAAATGCATGTAATTTATAATAAATAAATAAATTTCTCGCTTTATTCACGTCCATGCATCGTCTCATACACGCTCTTCTGTAATTCTTACCTCTAACGTCTCCATCTTTCAAAATTCCTTTTATATGATCGTGCCAACTTTTTCTTGGCCGATTTCTACTTTTCGTTCCTCTTATATCATCCTCTTATATCATCCTCTTATATCATCCTCTTATATCATCCTCTTATATCATCCTCTTATATCATCCTCTTATATCATCCTCTTATATCATCCTCTTATATCATCCTCTTATATCATCCTCTTATATCATCCTCTTATATCATCCTCTTATATCATCCTCTTATATCATCCTCTTATATCATCCTCTTATATCATCCTCTTATATCATCCTCTTATATCATCCTCTTATATCATCCTCTTATATCATCCTCTTATATCATCCTCTTATATCATCCTCTTATATCATCCTCTTATATCATCCTCTTATATCATCCTCTTATATCATCCTCTTATATCATCCTCTTATATCATCCTCTTATATCATCCTCTTATATCATCCTCTTATATCATCCTCTTATATCATCCTCTTATATCTTTTTGTCAGACGGTCATGTTCTTGTTAAACAAGTACCTATGTACATAAACATCTTCCTACATTCCCTAAATTAAGCATAAATGCTTGTGCTATATTGCTATTGTGCTATATATTGTCGAGGCAGGATACGAACTCGCGACCACTGGATTATTAGCCCAGCGCGCTAACCGTTCTGCCACCGACCGATTTGATGTATGCAGACAAGGGTAAGAATTTATCTAGGAAGCGTTTTATTTATTTATTTATTTTATTAACGGCGTTTGCCATTTACAAGAATAATTCAAAAGATACAAAATATAGTACATAATGTGTGATAATGTATATATAAAAAAAACAAACATATCCAATCAATAAACCATGAAAATAAAGCAAGAAGAAATCAATACAAAGAAAAACTTATAACAAATACATATAAAAATACATACAAATAAAATTTAACAAAAAAATAAAGAGAAAACAAATGAAAGTAGGTATAAAATGAACAAATAAACAATATAGGTAAAGCAGGTATGAATAATGAAGAATAAAATTAAACACGATCAGTGGAATTTAACCCGAACAGTGGAATTTTCCGTTTTAGAACGGAATGGTGCCAAATTTGTCATTCACAATGCAATTATTGTAAAACCAATTTTGACGTATGCAAGTGGGACTTGGACGTGACAGAAGACACATGAAAGCTAATATTTAAATCCAATTGAAATGAGACGGAAAGGACGTTGAATGACAGGGTAAAATATAAGGACACAATTTAATAAAATATGATAATAGACGGAAAGGACGTTGAATGACAGGGTAAAATATAAGGACACAATTTAATAAAATATGATAATAGACGGAAAGGACGTTGAATGACGGTAAAATATAAGGACACAATTTAATAAAATATGATAATAGACGGAAAGGACGTTGAATGACAAGGTAAAATATAAGGACACAATTTAATAAAATATGATAATAGACGGAAAGGACGTTGAATGACGGTAAAATATAAGGACACAATTTAATAAAATATGATAATAGACGGAAAGGACGTTGAATGACGGTAAAATATAAGGACACAATTTAATAAAATATGATAATAGACGGAAAGGACGTTGAATGACAGGGTAAAATATAAGGACACAATTTAATTAAATATAAGGTATGAAAGTGAACACGTTGAGATAGTTTAGCCACTTGGTAAGAATGGAAGATGAATTATTGACGAGAACCTTTCCGTGATGAAAAAATATACAAAGCATAGAACAAGAGGTCGAGTTCGTCCAAGAAAATAATGACACAACCATGTGAATGAGGGAAATGTAAGAAACTTGAAGAACATACTAACATGTATGAGACGATGTATAAGTATTGACGAGGCGTACCTACTAACATACACTATTTTGTAAATATTTTGTTAGGTTAGTGTTGCGTATAGAGAGAAGGGAAAATATTGCACCTACCTTGGCAGCCTTCTTCCTTCGTCTTGTGTAGTGTCTTCACGGAGGGCACTACACCAACCTCTATGACACAACACTGATTTACACTTTAAAACTTCCTCTGAACACGGTTCAGGAATTCAAAATAGCGCACGGCGCGTAGTTTCGATGATTGATGCGAAAAGGTAGAAAATATGTATATTTTCTCTTGAGTCGACTATATAACTTTCTGTCACAGTGCAATGCGTTCACACACGACGAGAGAGTATTGACGATAGTTTTCGTTCCTATGTAGGTAACAATATTTCAGGGATCGGAAAAGGTTGGAAGTGTTGCCACATTTACCGAACATCCTCCCCTCCGAAGAGGCCTGGTATGTATACCACGGCTCTTCTAAAACTATATGACAAACACATAACGAAATATAAAAAAAATACATAAATTTGGAGACATATAGCAAACAAATCCCCAAACTTAATGGTCATGTGAAGGTACGACCTTCATACAAGCAAAAAAAAATAAGATAAACAAAAAGGTAAAAAAAGTATACCTAACTAATACAAAATAAAGGAAAACTTAAACTTTACAAATCATTGTCATTTTGACAAGGAAGTGGGCATAGCTTCGAAACTGGTCTCATCAAGATACCACTAGGTGTCTTCAATTCAACCACACGAGTGACTCCGTCCTGAGAGGAGACAAGCTTCGATATTCTACCCAATCGCCACTGCAAGGGTGGCATGTTGTCCTCTCGTATGACAACAAGATCTCCGATATTTGGAGGAATCGTGGCCTTAAGCCATTTAGATCTCTGCTGGAGAGTATGCAGGTACTCTCGCTGCCACCTGTTCCAGAATGATTGGGAAATCGACTTAATTAATTGGTAACGTGTAAGTCTAGAAACGTGCACGTCATCCATACGTTTTTCAGGAACGGCTACAAGAGGTTGACCTATTAAAAAATGGCCTGGAGTTAGTACATTCCACTCTGAGGCGTCCTCCGACAGAGACGTTAAAGGTCTTGAATTCATGACTGCCTCTACTTCCGCACAAACCGTCATGAACTCTTCTAAAGTTAATATCTGCTCTCCAATTACTCTCTTCAGTAAGGTTTTAGCCACCTTAATTCCGGCTTCAAACAATCCTCCGCTGTTTGGGTAACTTGGAGCATTAAAATGCCAAGTGATACCACGCTGGCTGGCTTTGTTTGACAATACCTCCTGCACTGCTGAACTTGAGAGGTACTTATCAACTTCATTGAGATGTCTGCTACTCCCTACATAATTTGTGCCGCAATCTGATCGAATAAACGTCGGAAGTCCTCTACGGGATGAGAACCTCGAGAAGGCTGCAAGAAATCCCTCAGTTGAGAGATCCGACACAACTTCTAGATGGACTGCCTTCGTGGCCAGACAGACAAATATGCATAAGTAGGCCTTAAAGGTTTTAGAGTTTCTTATTTTATTTGCTCGCATAGTAAAGGGACCACCATAATCTGTGGCGACTCGTTCGAAGACCCGACCGACTCGAACACGGTCCGATGGGAGGTCTGCCATCTGAGGGCACACCGACTTGGGGTTTACCTTAAAACACGTGACGCACTTATGAATACGACTACGTATTACACGCCGAGCAGAAACAATCCAAAACTGCTGTTGTAAAATAGCATTCAGCGCATTGGGACCGATATGGCAATGTACCTTATGATAGTTGTCTACAATCAGATTAGTTAAGTGAGAAGATTTAGGGAGAAGAATGGGAAATTTAGAATTATATGGAAGAGTAGAATGTCTCAGTCTCCCTCCAACTCGTATCATACCTTCGCTATCCAGGAAGGGAAATAATTTTTGCAAGTGTTTAACGGAGCAGGGACGGCCATTCCTCAACTTGTCTATCTGTTCAGAAAACGCAATTAATTGTTCCCATTTAATAAGTTTGAAGAGCGATAATTTTAACTCCTCTACAGAAAGAGGACCGGTACATTTTTTAAATTTGTGACGACAATTATTGATAAATCTTATGCAGTAAGCTGTAGTTCGTTGCAGTCGTTGCAAGGAACTAAATTTAATAACAAAAGACTCCTCCATGTCTGCACATAGAGCAATCACCTTGGTCTCACGGAGACCAGGGAGTTTA
Source organism: Molanna angustata (assembly GCA_963576475.1). Classification (NCBI taxonomy): domain Eukaryota; kingdom Metazoa; phylum Arthropoda; class Insecta; order Trichoptera; family Molannidae; genus Molanna; species Molanna angustata. The sequence goes on from OY754983.1 coordinate 27,738,431, forward strand.
AAGACTCTAAAGACTCTGTGAGTCTAAAGACTCTCTCTTTTGGCACGGCCAAGTTTCGAAAGAGTCCTTTAGCCATGGTGGATGCCACCACAATTCATGATCCAATAATACAGAGGGATATGCAACCCTAGATGAAATGTCAGCGCAGTTTAATTTTGATGGTACATATCTCCATGTGATATGGGCCGTAGAACTTAAAATCTGGGAAACACGGTTTCCTTCGTAGATTTGTAGTAAGTGAGGCGGGGTTTGGAGCCACGACAGGCAAATAGTGGAGTCTGACCAACAAATTACATTATCAATTTTGATTCTACCAAGGAATGACGAAACGCAAAAATTTATTAAACGTGTTAACAACAATGCAGCATTTAATTCTAGTCTAGGGATAGTCATCTTCGTGCGCACAGGGGCTACCTTTGACTTAGCCGCCAAGAGGCTGACATTCACCTGACCCTCATTGTTCACGGTTCTAAGATACACGACTGCAGCATATCCACAGAGTGAACCATCGCAAAATCCATGTATGGATACTTCAGTTAAACCCTCGTGAAATGCTTGTCTTGAAATATTAAATCTCTCAATAACACTTAAATCAGCTACAAAATTCTTCCATTCTTTGACAATTTCTTGAGGCGGAATGTCATCCCAAGAAGTGTGCAACAACCATAATTTCTGAATGATTAATTTTGCCTTGAACGTTATAGGAGAGATCCAACCCAATGGATCGAATATTCTTGCAATAGTAGATAAAATCGCTCTCTTGGTGCATTCATCTCCGGGCACATTCACTCGATACCTAAACACATCAGCTAATGGATCCCACTGGATCCCTAAGACCTTAATGCAAGGAGACGAGTCTGCAACGTCGAAATATCTTGGCACTTCACAATGATCAGCTGGTACATCTTCAAGCAACTGGTTGCAATTCGATGACCATTTACGTAGCTCGAAACCTCCCATTTTTAGCAGTGAAATAAGTTCCTGCTTAAGTAGTACTGCATCCTGAAGTGTTGCAGCAGTGGTGATGATGTCATCAACAAATATTTGAGACTGTAAGACTTCCGAAGCCATAGGAAACTGAGACTCCCCAATCCTTGCGAGCTCACGGAGCACCCTCATGGAGGCATAAGGCGATGACGTCACGCCATATGTGACTGTGCACAAGGCGTAATGTCTAATAGGATCTGAAGGAGAGTCTCTCCAAAGAATCAACTGATATGGCTGATCGTTGGGATCAATCAGAATCTGACGGAACATCATTTTAATATCGCAAATTAAAGCTATTGGATGAATACGAAAGTTAAGTATGATGTCTGCAATATCGCGGTGTAATTTGGGGCCAGCATACAGACAGTCGTTGAGAGAAACTGAAGTAGATGTCTGTGCACTCGCATCAAATACTACCCTAATTTTTTTTGACTGATTTGTTGTTTTAAAAACGGCATGATGAGGTATATAATAATGCTTACCAGGTTGAGTCACACCCTTATAAAGAGTCATATGACCCAATGATAAATACTCATTCATAAAATTTGTATATTCGAATTTTAGGTTTTCATTTTGAGAAAATCGTTTTTCCAAATTTAAAAACCTACGCAGCGCGGCGTTGTAAGAATTTCCCAGTTGAGGGTGAATTTTCTTAAATGGCAGTCTAGCCATGAACCTACCGTTAGGTATTCTTTGAAGAGTTTTCATGAAAAACTCCTCACATTGATCATCTTCTGGGTTGCAAGGCATTACCTCAGGAAGATTTTCTGAGTGCCAAAAATTTTCAATTAATTTATCTAACGAAGTTTCTGAGTGGAAGGAATGTATCGCAAGATTATTGCTCAACGTGCGATGAGATGAATCATCATATTTTTTATTTTTATTTTATTTATTTTGGATATCCAACAGTACAGTAGAGCATAATGATATTAAATACAATGAAAAAAAAACAAGTAAATGTAGACTACAGTACATAATAATAGGACATCAAATCAAATAATTTTAAAAGCTTAACATACAATTTACGAAAAATGAGAAAAAAACAAAATTATAGGAACACACCTGAAACATACAGGGAATAGTACAGAGAGGATTGTATGTATTCTAGAATCATAACATGGGATTCTAACTCGCTTAAGGATCAACGAAGAAGGTGTTGCAACCATTATGGTGACACATAAATAATACATTCATGCATATACTAGAGAGTGGAATTTTGAGTTATGTTATCAGTGCAAAGTTGGCGCTTTATCGCAATTTTGAACGAGTGTAGAGATTGAGTATGAAAAAAGTCAATGTTATTGAGCAGGTTGTTAAAATTGGAGGTGGCCCGGTTAGTAAAGAAATTTTTCCTAAGATTAGTTTTAGAGTGTGAAATAGAAAAAGTAGGTTTTGATCTGACATTGCGGTTTGGAATGTGAAGTGAGATATTTTCTAATAAATTTGGACAATCAATGATGTTATGAAATAGTTTAAACAAAAATAGTGAGTCTGCAGTTATTCGTCTAGATGATAGTGATGGTAAATTAAATTTTGATTCAGCTAAGTACACGTTATTTATATGATTATGCGGGCCCATTAGTTCCCGACAGCCAGATTTATAGATGAGGTGTTTGAGGAAGCGTTTTTGTACACTATCCAGTCTATTTATGTACTTAAGATACATCGGGTTCCAAATTTGCGATCCGTACTCCAGATGACTTCTTACCATAGATGTATATAGAATTTTGAGGCATTCAATATTTGAAAAAGGTTTACAGTTCCTGATGATGAAGCCCAACATTTTATTGGCTTTTTTACTTATATTATTCATGTGATCGTCAAATGACAGTTTACTATCCATAATAATTCCTAGGTCTTTCACCGATTCTTTTCTAGGTATAGGGGAATTATTAAGTTTATAGGAAAAGAAGATTTTATTCTTTTTTTTTGTAAACGTGATAATTTGACATTTTTGTGGATTTAAGTTAAGAGAATTTATTTTACAGTATGTTTGAAGATGCTCTAGATCCTGTTGAAATTTACGGCAGTCTTGAACACTATTTATTTTTGTATAGAGCTTCATGTCATCTGCATATATTATTACTTTGACAAATTTGAAACAAGAGGTGATGTCGTTTACATATATATTAAAAAGGATAGGGGCCAGCAGTGTGCCCTGTGGAACGCCGCATGGAGTGGTAATCCAATTAGATGTATAGCCACCGGTCACAACTGCCTGAGATCTATTGCGGATATATGAAGTGAGCCATCTTAGAAGATCTCCATGGAAGCCAAATTTTTTTAATTTTTGAATTAAGATATGATGATTCAACAGATCAAACGCCTTGCTGTAATCCGTGTACACAGCATCGACTTGGATATTTTTATCAATTGCGTTTGTCACAAAGTTAGTGAATTCCAGCAAATTGCTGGTGGTGGATCGACCCGGAATAAAACCATGTTGATCAGTGGAGATATTGCGTTTAACAAAGGGAATTATTTGATCATAAACAATTTTTTCAAAGACTTTACTTATTATATTGGTTTTAGATATGGGTCGGTAATTTTTTACATCAGAACGGTTGCCAGATTTAAAAATTGGAGATATAAAAGCAGTCTTCCATTTATTCGGCATAATTCCACTGTTGAATGATAGCTGGAATAGGTACTTCAAAGGGTATGCAAGTATTTCGGCACACTCTTTTAAAATAATTGCTGGTATTGAATCTGGTCCCGGACCTTTCTGAATATTGAGATTTTTTAAATATATAAAAATTTTGTTTATATCAAATGAGATTGAACACATTCCTTCCGATATATTTTCATGATATGTGTCTTGGAGTGAATTTAATTGCAATGCGGGGGGTGGGTGGTCGAAGATGGAGGAAAAGTATTTGAGGAACACATCACAAATTTTTTCACCATTATTTGCTTTAAGGTCATTGAAGAATACTTCTGTAGGAATGGTGTTAATATTTTCCTTTTTCGAGTTAATATAAGTCCAGAAGCTTTTTGGATTTTTAGTTATATTTGATTGCGTTTTTTCAATGTAGTTTTTAAAGCATTCTTTATTTATTCTTTGGTGTCTTTTCCTTAAAGTAGAAAATGAGTTATAGTCACCCGGTCTTTGGTGTTTTTTATATTTTTTGAAATATTTATGTTTTTCCTTGGTTATTCTAATTAACGCTGGTGAAAACCAGGGTGGGTAGGTGGATGAGCCGGGTTGTTTAGTGGGAATGTGGATATCTACTAATATTTGCATTATTTCATAAAATTTCTCAACTGCTAGCTCGATATCCAGGCCGAGGAATAGTTGATTCCAGTTTATCTGGGTTAAGTCATTTTTAAAGCTGGTATAGTTACATTTGTTAAATAGATATATTTTTTTTTTATTTTCAGATAGAGGGGGAGGGTAGGTGAGGAGAAATTCGATTATAACTGATTTATGAAAAACATCTTCAGGTATCAACGGATAATGGCATGATTTGACAGTGATATTTGAGTAATTTGAGAAAATTAAGTCAAGTGAACGGCCCATAGCATTTTTTATTCCATTAAATTGTTTCAAGTCATTGAAATCAGCTGTGTCAATAAGCAGGGAGCTTGCTGCTGAGGAAAAATTTGTAGGTATAAAGTATGCAGCATCAGAAGAGTTTTGCCAGAGTATATCCGGTAGGTTGAAATCTCCCGTAATAAGGAAGAGATCATTGGGGTGATTCGTCATATGTAATGTGCATTTTTCGAGAAAGTTTTCTAAGTTAGAATTGAAGGCAGAATTTTTTGGAAGATATAAGCAACATATGTATAGAAATTTGGATGTATTAGAATTTGGTTTAATGGAAATCTTCACCCAAAGACTTTCAGTTGATGATCCTACGTCGAACAGTTGGGGGTTAAGGTTTTTTCTGATAGAAATAAGCACACCCCCGCCCATTTTTCCGTAGCATCGGTCTCTACGAAATATTTCATATCTGTTGTCCATTAGCTCATTGTTAAATGTATTGTCATTTAACCAACTTTCATTCAATAAAATGATGTCGTATTCTTCAGATAATACATTCTGATAAAGTACATGAGTTTTCGTTCGAAGACCTCGTACATTTTGGAGATAAATGTTCAAAGTCATTTGAAATCTTCGAAAAATTTGATAGAATGACTAGTAGTTAATGAATCAAATAAGACGGTGGTTAGATTAGTGAGAGAAACGAGGTCCGAGATTAGTATAAACAAGGTGAGATATTTTGAAGGCAGACTAAGGGAAAAATAAATAGGAAAATCATATGGACCACTAATAACATAGCCAAAGATGGTTCCTAATGCCGTGGGTATGCCTTCTGAGAAATGAACTGACGAGCCATCCAAAAGACTTGCATACAAATCTGCTCCCAATAGAACGTCTATTTGAGCAGGTTCATAAAAATATTCATCAGCAAGGGATAAATTTTTATATGCATTAAAAACCCTTTGAGGGACACGGGCTGATGGTATATTATTGGTTAGGCGATTTAGTACTAGGGCCGTAGTAGAAATTAATTCACCACTGCGTTGTTTCATAGTAAGAAAAACTGAACCGCGAACCTGAGTAATATTTCCTCCCAGTGACGTCACTGGAACCTGAATTTTATTGCGCTTTAATGATAGACGCTGAATGCAACTCTCCGTTATGAAGGAGGACATTGACCCACTATCTAGCAGACACCGTACAAGATGAAAGTTCCCAAATGAATCTTTAATAGGTATGCGAGCTGTAGCAAGTATGACTTGCTTCGTTTGAGAAATTGTGCCTGAATGAATTTCGGCAGATGTAATTAACTTGTTTTGATCTGAAACTGTTTGAACAATTTGTTTGTTTTCGAAATGTAGCAAAGTATTATGTTTATGTGACTGACACAATTTACATTTTCCGGAACTCTTGCAATTTTTAATATCGTGATTTTTCATACAAGAGAAACACAGTCGATTTTCCTTTACAAAATCACGACGTGTTTTAACGTCCTGCCTTTTAAATTGTTCGCATGCGAAAATTGCATGCGCTTGACTCTTGCAGAAATGACATTTAATGTTATTAGAAGGTAGCACAGAATGGAATGTACTCTTGAGTGTTTTTCCCTTTGAAAATTGCACAGAAGTAACATCTAAGACATGACATTGATCTTCCAAAAATTGCAACAGTTTGGGAAATTTTGGCATCTCATTTTTGGGCAATGTTAGTTCAAATCGGCAGCGTAAATCAGAATACAATTTTCTTATTAATATATGAACCAAAATAAAGTCCCACTCATTAACATTGATATTCAAAGAAATTAACGCCTGCGAATTTTCCTTGACAATATTTAGAAAATTACGCAACTGTGATACATTTTCCACAGGCTTAACGGCGAGCAAATTCGATAAATGATTATCTGCAATTAACCTCACATTATTAAAACGTTCATTAATAAGTTTATATGCCAGATCATAGTTTTCTTCGCTTAAGGATAAGTGTTTTATCACACGTGAGGCATCATCCTTCAAGCAAGAGGACAGATAATGCATTTTTTGAATGCCATTTAACTGATTATTCGAGTGAATCAATGTATTGAATATCGAGATAAAATTGTTGAAATCTACATATGAACCATTATAGGTAGGCAACGGTATATGTGGCAGACTGATATTTTGAATTCTACTGCTTTCATTATTTTTTGATACTTGCTTATCACTACATAATTCAAAATATATTTGTTTGATTTCATAATAGTTTTCGATAAACTGATTATACCTATCACTATGTGTCTCAGAATCGAAATCAGACTTTGCCGCGGCTTCTATGAGAATATGATTCTCATAAAATTCGGATTTGATATTCTCTAAGTCAGAATAACGCACTTTAAATTTTATTATGTTCGATTCCGAGGGGTTTAATTTCGCCTGTATAGCGAAATCGAATAAACACTTTAAATTTAAAACTGCAAGTGAACACTTAACTGTTTTGTTCGTCATTTTAAACACAGATAATATAACTCTACACAAGGAGTATATAATACTTTACACTATACATACAATATAATAATATAATATACACTTATTATTGTTATTTGTCAACATAAGATCGAGATATAGGTACCTAGATAATATTATACTGTACGGCTGTCAGTTCAGTAGTAAACAACGTGAAGTTAGTTACAGATATTTGACCATAGAAAATAATTCACACTGCTCTGAACTAAGCAACTATTGCCGTTTCACAAATAAAATAATTATAAGAATAGCCACAAAAAAATAATAAATATAATTTTACCTACATAATTATGTAGTACACCGACCAAAACGAGGTTATTGTTTGCTATTGTCTTCAAATAATAAATTGATATTTCAGAATAATATTATGTATAATACTATGTTGAAATATTACAAATATAACGAAATAACACAATTTACGTGTGTTTTGTCATACAAATACGATTTGATGACGTCCGATGTGGCTGGAATTTAGGATAATAGGCTCGGAATGGACCATAGGATGGACAATTCGGATCGAAAGGACCAAAAGATGTTGCGTATAGAGAGAAGGGAAAATATTGCACCTACCTTGGCAGCCTTCTTCCTTCGTCTTGTGTAGTGTCTTCACGGAGGGCACTACACCAACCTCTATGACACAACACTGATTTACACTTTAAAACTTCCTCTGAACACGGTTCAGGAATTCAAAATAGCGCACGGCGCGTAGTTTCGATGATTGATGCGAAAAGGTAGAAAATATGTATATTTTCTCTTGAGTCGACTATATAACTTTCTGTCACAGTGCAATGCGTTCACACACGACGAGAGAGTATTGACGATAGTTTTCGTTCCTATGTAGGTAACAATATTTCAGGGATCGGAAAAGGTTGGAAGTGTTGCCACATTTACCGAACAGTTAGGTTAGGTAAAACTGTAATAGAGGTTACATTTTTGTGTTTTCATTAATTTCAGATTGATGAGCAAGTTCACATTCTTATGGATTTCGCAAATGCAAATATAAGTACACCACCAATAAGGAAGAAAATAAAGAAATGCCTGGAAAAATCCCAAAAAGATGAATTGTTCGACCACTTACAAAAGGTTGTAACAGAAAAAAGAAAACGGAAAAATTTAATTATTTCATAATTTAATAATTCTCATTATGATTATCGAGTACGCTTGTTTCATATTAAGCTCACAAGCTCACAAGCGATTCCTCGTGTAATGCACTTAAGCAATGTATCTTCATCTAATGGTCATGAAATTGTGGAATTATTTTCAAAGTATTTTTCATCTGTTTTTGGTATTAATACGTCGACGGAGGCTGACGTAGTACTCCCAAACCAATCATACGAGATTAGTTACTCTATCTTTTCTGTTAGCTTGTCCGAGAAGGAAGTACGTGACAAGATGCTTAACCTCGATCCCAATAAGGGACCGGGACCTGATAAAATCCCACCATCATTCATAAAAAAGTGTGCCGATCATCTTGCCAGGCCTTTGCATATTATTTACGACAAATCTCTGTTAACTGGGGAATTTCCTGAACTCTGGAAGATGGCTAACATAACGCCAATTTATAAATCTGGCGATAGAGAAGATATTTCTAATTATCGCCCAATAAGTCTTCTATCAAGCTTTGGTAAGATATTTGAGTCTCTAGTATACGGTCGAATACTTAATTACTTCAAACAGCTACTCAGTCCGTCCCAGCATGGTTTCATCAATGGGCGTTCTACAACGAGTAACCTGCTGGAATATGTTGACTATCTTAAGTTGACTGTTGGTGGACGCAAACAGGTAGACACAATCTATACTGATTTCCGTAAGGCGTTTGATAAGGTTGATCATGGTATACTCTATAAAAAGTTAGAAGCGACGGGAATTCACGGCAATCTTCTAAGATGGCTGAAATCCTACATAAGTGGAAGAATCCAGACTGTATGTGTGAATGGTTTTGAGTCTTCGCCTTCCACTGTAACGTCGGGTGTCCCCCAGGGTTCCCACTTAGGCCCATTATTGTTTAATATTTTCATAAATGATCTCCCGGCCATCCTTAGTTGTGATTGTTTGTTATACGCAGACGACCTAAAGATCTTTAAGAACATTAATAACTTCAATGACTGTCTACATTTACAATCCAACCTTGATGCTATCAACACGTGGTGCGAATCCAATAAAATGGAATTAAACGTCGAAAAATGTTTAATTATAGGATTCTCCAGAAAACGCACAACAATTCATTTCGACTATAAGCTGGGCAATATTCCATTAAAAAGGGTTGACTCAATACGGGATCTTGGGGTAATATTTGACTCTGGACTGACGTTCAAGTGTCATATAGACGACATTGTGGCTCGCGCAAGACGAGCAGCAGGGTTCGTCTTGAGAACAGCAAAACCTTTCAAGAGAAATGAAAGTCTGATCACCCTGTTCCGTTCACTGGTGCAGAGCATACTTGAATACAACTCATGTGTTTGGAGTCCTCACTATGGAGTTGACATCGACCCGATAGAATCTGTCCAAAAATATTTTTTAAGAGTCATCACAAATAGAGCAGGGCTGTGTAATAGGTTAAGGACTTACGATGAACGTTTAGACTATTTCGGAACTACTAAACTCGAGACTAGACGACAAATACATGACTTTACTATACTTCACAAAATTGTTAATGGTATCATAGATTCGAGACTTTTACAATACATAAAATTTAACATTCCTAGAAGATCGTTGAGATTTGCCAATACCTTTCATGTCAGCATGCTTCGTACTAGCTTTATGTATTACAGTCCTATACCAAGAATGTGTAGACAGTATAATGAGGTGACAAGGGACGGGAGTATCCTGATCTTGACGTGTTTGCCGATTCGCTGTCTGCTTTTAAGAAAAAAAGTTACGCCTGTTGGTTTAGAATGTCTCCGTGAAATTTAAATTGAAATTAAAATTTACTTGATGTTTGAATGCTATTGCATATTCTGTTAAGGATTTTTTTCATTTTTTACTGTTTCTTAAAATGTCTAATTGTTGTTTAATGGATGTAGTATATATATATATATATATATATATATATATATATATATATATATATATATATATATATATATATATATATATATATATATATATATATATATATATATATATATATATATATATATATATATATATATATATATATATATATATATATATATATATATATATATATATATATATATATGTTAACTTTTAGGTTTTCACGGGTATAAGATGAAAAAGAATTTTCTGGGTTAACCCGTGTCAGATAGTCCTGAGAAGGACTGTTTAAGACCTGACGTTTCGCCCGAATATCATCGGGCATTGTCGAAGGAACGCAACGAAAACCGAGCGAGAACGAACGCGCGTGAAACACGACCGCACACACCTAAGGCTTTCCGTCAAGTGAGAAGCGCCAGTCTATGCATGAGCGTAGAGGTAGCGAGCGGGTAGGTTCCCCTCCCCCCTCCACCCCTTCACTCCCCGCACCTATTAGCTATTTGTTCTATTATTTGTACCGTTAAGCCGACTTTGTGAACGAGTTGTCATTTTAATAGTGGGTTTTTCAAATATTGTTTGTTTTGTTATGTGTGGAGGTATTGAATTTCTAATTATTACTTTAGTTTTATGAGTATTACTGTCTAGAATATTTGTCCATGTTTGAGGAATTCTTATCGCGTCATTTCTGCTGTTCATATTATTTGCATGTTTGAAAATCTCAATTGCCTCTCTGTATATGCGTTGTGGTTCGGAATTTAAGTTGGCGATGGTGGATGAATTTTCGAAATCAATAGTGTGGCCTTCGTTAAGAACGTGTTGGACTAACGACGAAGTTAACTTCTTATTTTTGACGTCCACTCTATGTTCTGCTACTCGTGAGGATATTTTTCTATTGGAGCGACCGATGTATACTTTGTCACACGAATTGCATGGAATTTTATATACGAGTCGCACGGAGTATATAAAATTCCATGCAATTCGTGTGACAAAGTATACATCGGTCGCTCCAATAGAAAAATATCCTCACGAGTAGCAGAACATAGAGTGGACGTCAAAAATAAGAAGTTAACTTCGTCGTTAGTCCAACACGTTCTTAACGAAGGCCACACTATTGATTTCGAAAATTCATCCACCATCGCCAACTTAAATTCCGAACCACAACGCATATACAGAGAGGCAATTGAGATTTTCAAACATGCAAATAATATGAACAGCAGAAATGACGCGATAAGAATTCCTCAAACATGGACAAATATTCTAGACAGTAATACTCATAAAACTAAAGTAATAATTAGAAATTCAATACCTCCACACATAACAAAACAAACAATATTTGAAAAACCCACTATTAAAATGACAACTCGTTCACAAAGTCGGCTTAACGGTACAAATAATAGAACAAATAGCTAATAGGTGCGGGGAGTGAAGGGGTGGAGGAGGGGGGAGGGGAACCTACCCGCTCGCTACCTCTACGCTCATGCATAGACTGGCGCTTCTCACTTGACGGAAAGCCTTAGGTGTGTGCGGTCGTGTTTCACGCGCGTTCGTTCTCGCTCGGTTTTCGTTGCGTTCCTTCGACAATGCCCGATGATATTCGGGCGAAACGTCAGGTCTTAAACAGTCCTTCTCAGGACTATCTGACACGGGTTAACCCAGAAAATTCTTTTTCATATATATATATATATATATATATATATATATATATATGTGTGTAATTAATGCTTTAATTTAATAATAGCTCATGAAATTTATTAATGTTGTGTGCATCCATTATTGGAAGTCCAGCATACTCATAGATAAAAACAAATATTTTGACATGAAAGTTATAAGCTGGATTTCTGTTGATGCGCCTTTATAAATAAATGAATAAATAAATAAAAATAAATATTGCTGTTCTTCTTCTCTATTGACACATATATTGTGAAGTACTGATCAAGCAACAATAGTAGCCATTGTTGTGACCAAATTTAATATTATGTCATTTGCCAAAGCAGGAAATCTTCGTTTTAACACGCCATATTGTCTCTCTACTGTATTTCGGGCTTGCTTGAGCATTGCAACAAGCGTCATTCTCATTATGATTATCGAGTACGCTTGTTTCATATTACCGTACCATCGGTGTCCGGCCTTTAGTTTTTCCGGAATAGAGGCGACTCCAAAACTACCTCGGACGTATTCGTTTGTAATTCCAGCCTTCCATGTAACGCATTTAACTCTATCCCTCTTTGAACCAGTCTCTCTTAATTCTTTAGTGGTTCCTAAAGATGTCATTTGAAAGCAAGCATTACATACATACCATCACGCCATGTAGGAAGAGAGAACCGAACGCCACTTATTTTGATCTTGACACACATTCATCGCCTCGTCGACATTCATACATCGTCTTATACATATTCGTCTGTTGTTCTTGCTTCTGATATTTCCGTCTTTCAAAATAGCGTTCACATGGACGTGCCATCCTTTCCTTATGCGGCCCCGACCTCTCATTCCATTACTATCCGCAATGTATATTTTCTTTGTCAGGCGTTCCTCATTCATTCTCCCCATGTGGCCAAACCATCTCAATGTGTTCACTTACATTCTATTAATGACATCTTTCTTTATCCTACATTCTTTCCTTATGTCTTCATTTCTGACCCTGTCATACATCGTCGTATTATATCTTCTATTACCTAGGTATTACTTTTAAAATACTTACTTAATTCTATAATGGCATGCATTTATTTATTTATTTAATATTGCTTCTCGGGCAACTAACTAACTATGTCAAATATTAATTTAACACGCACCCAATAACAAGTTGCCACATTCTGGAGACTTACGATATTAATCGTCTCACAGATCCAGACTGAAAACACAATTAAAAACTGTGTCTCCGTCGGGAATCGAACCCGGAACCTTTGGATCAGCAGTCAGATACCTATATAACCAACTGAGCCACGAAGGCCGGCAAATATGTGTAGGTACTATTCCATTGTTACAACAAATTCCTGGGTTTTCTCCCTTTTCAACTTTCAGAATACAATCTCAGCATGATACTAGTTGATAATCTGCAAAAAAAATAGCCTTAAAAATTGTGAAATCATAACTCCCCAATTTTTCCCCTTGTGGTAGTGAGGAGTTAAAAGGCTATTGTTTTTGTAAAATAAATATTGTCGCCACAGCTTGATACCGCTGAAGTGGCCATATTTAAATATTTTCAAGTTGTTAAATAAATGCTTGAGTTTACTCAAGAGTGCTTCTTTATTTTAGAGGAATGTTAACATAGTATCGAATGTCTCGTTCAATAGTGATTTGAATAATATGAAAATACCTATTATCTATACCTACATGTCTAAAAAACTAAATTCTGTCTTATTTTTAGACCCAGTTTTCAATGCCAGAGTAAACATTTCAACATTTAGTAAATCAGTAGGTACCTATTCGGTTAGTGTCGTCTCATTGTGTATTTTTTAAGGCAAGGGATATTCTTACGACTCAACCATAGATAAATTCTTATCATTCTTTCCATACCCATAGAAAGTGCAGATAAATCAAGTTATAAAAATATTTACCTTTGTTTATAATTTGTTATAATTGTAGATCTCGATGAAAAAATTATTTGTAAAATTAAGTAAATGTAATAAGATGCCAATATTATTTATTTTTTCTTCAAGTTGGTTTCCATGATGCATTTATGACCATTGAAAAAATGACAAAGGTAAATATTTTTGTATTTTGATTTATCTGCGCTTTCTATGGTTATAAATGACATAAAAACATAGACGACGTCAGAAAATTTGTCGTGTATATAGACACTTTTCCGGTCGTAAAATAGTGGCACCGTTTAGTAAATCAGTATTTGGTTAGTGTCGTCTCATTGTGTATTTTAAAAATCAAAATACATACATACATACATACCATCATGTCATTTCCCTATTTGGGGTAGGCACAGAGAACCGAACGCCAGACTCCTCTCTCTTGACATACATTCCTCGCTTCATTCACGTACATAAATCGTCTCATACACGCTCTTCTATTATTCTTACTTCTAACATCACCATCTTTCAAAATCCCATTTATGTGATCGTGCCAACTTTTTCTTGGCCGACCTCTACTTTTCGTTCCTCTTTTATCAGACTTGTTTACTTTTTTTGTCAGACGGTCATCACTCATTCTTTCTATGTGGCCGAACCACCTTAGGGCATTTATTTTCATCTTACTTACGATATTTCTTTCAATCATACATTCTCGTCTCATATCCTCATTTCTTATTCTATCATACATCGTTATACCACACATTCGTCTTAGTGACCTCATTTCAACCGCGTTAATTCTTCTTTCATGCGTCTTCTGCCATGTCCATGTCTCACTAGCAAACATTAGAGTCGGTGCGACGATACCATTGTGTACCGCGAGCTTTGCTTGCCTCGAAATAATCGAATGTTCCATCACGCTGAAACATTCTTCCTAAGTATAAATATTCATCCACTTGTTCTAATTGTACATTCTCCACTCGTATCTCGCATTTTGTTCGTCTTTCGCTCTTCTCAAATACCATTACTTTAGATTTAGTTGCATTCATTCTCAATCCATTTTGCATGCATCCATCGAATACTATTTTAACCAAACATTCCAAGTCTTCCACGCTTTCAGCCAAAATAAGTACGAATATTATCGTTTTTCACTACATATTTATTTATAAAACGAGTGGGTTGTGGCCAACACTAAACTCTCCACACCACAAATATTGACAATGAAATATTTTATTCATTCTAAATTTTACTACCAGGAATATAAATTTTCTAACGATAGTATATTTTCATGTTAAGATAGACAAACTATTAATGCAGTATGGTGAAGAATTTTAATGTTGTATGAAATATTTTAATAAAAGCAGATAAATTTTGTTAAAGGACGTTAGAGCATTTTGACAATTTTGACACGTGATATCATATGAAGAAATTTTTGTTATTTATGGAAAGCTAATCAGTTCGATGTTCAAGCTCTTTACATTATAACATGAAATCAAATTACTGAACTTTTCCATACATAAGAAATTTATCTTATTATATACATTTTTATTCATACTAAATTTTACTACCAGGAAAATAAATTTTCTATCGATAGTATATTTTTATGTTAAGATAGACAAACTATTATTGCAGTATGGTGTAGAATGCTTATGTTGTATGAAATATTTTAAAAAAAGCAGATAAATTTTGTTTTAAAGAACGCAAGAGCATTTTCCAAATTTTGACAGGTGATATCATATGAAGAATTTTTTTGTTATTTATGGAAAGCTATTCAGTTCTATGTTCAAGCTCTTTACATTATAACATGAAATCAAATTACTGAACGTTTCCATACATAGAAATTTATCTTATTACATTTTTATTCATACTAAATGGTAGGTACTATCAGGAATATAAATTTTCTTCCGATAGTATATTTTTATGTTAAGATAGACAAACTATTAATGCAGTATAGTGAAGACTGCTTATGTTGTATGAAATATTTAAAAAAAAAGCAGATAAATTTTGTTTCAAAGAGCGTTAGAGCATTTTGACAATGTTGACACGTGATATCATATGAAGAAATTTTATGATATCTATGAAAAGCTAATCAGTTCTAAGTTCAAGCTATTAATATTCTTATATCAATATGAAATCAATGAACTGAACATTGCCAAATATAAAAAAATTCTCTTGTTACATACATATAAGTTTCATACAAATATCCATTAAATAAAATATAATTTTTGAAACCGTTGAATATTTTTCTTTTAACATTGACCAACTTTGAATACAATTTTATGAAGATTTTTGGTGTTGTATAAATAGTTGAAACCAAATTAAAATATCTCTAATTTCCAGGTCGTGAGAGCATTTTTTCAGTTTTAATAGATGAAATCATAAAGAAACATTGGGAAAAAATGAACCGTTGTCTATGGAAAACTAATCAGCTCTAAGTTTATGGACTTAACACATGTGATATCAATATGAAGTCAATCGGACTTATAGTTTGGGCTGCAGAGAGGACACAAAAAAAAACAACGTAAATGATGAATTCATAGAGAAGAAATCAAAAGTTGTCTATGGAAAACTAATCAGCTCTAGGTCTTTGCACTATACACATATGATGTTAATATGAAGTCGATCGGACTTATAGTTTGGGCTGTAGAGAGGACACAAAAAAGATAAATGCTACGGCGTACGGCGTACGGCGTATACGCCATACACACAAACACATCACGACGAAACTCATAGTGTGCATTCTCTACATGATACCCATTGAGAAATTGATGTAAAAAAAATACGCTTAAATTTTGCGAAATCATGACTCTCCCCTATTCCATAGTGTGGAGAGTAAAAAACATGTAAAACCATTGTGATATTATCTCTTACTTTTAGAATGTCCAGGTGCACCACGAATTATGCACAAAGTTTCTTTCTCCAAAGAGCATGTGGTAACTTCAACATCTTTTTTAACAACATCGATATGAATCTTACCTCATTTAACAAGTTCAGGAGAGTGTCGAGGGTTTCACTCGCTGGGAGGGTGGACTGATGTACGAATTGTGTGCATTTTTTCCACTCCCATTATCTCCTCCTTTTCCTATTTTCCTCATAGTCCCACCAAGCAATGACAACTTTGTCTTCTTTTACTTTTCTTACTTTTTTATTTAGATTTAAGAATGTATACCTACATATATATGATAATGTTTGTTTATAATTGTTAAAGTCAGTGGCGGCTGGTGACCTTAAATCTTAGAAGGGCTCAAAATTATAATTTTACCTAGAATAGAAATTAACTTAAAACAGGAATCAGAAAGCAAATATTTGACACAATATTATTTTCGTATATTAAAATTATCAGTGTTTTCCATAATTATTTTGTTTATCGGAAATTAAAACGTGAACCTTATAATTTATGCTGTATTTGGTTGGGTTTTAAATAACGTTTATAATAAAATGCATCAATAAATTATAAAATAATTTGTGACATCAAATAATTTTCATCACAAAAATTTGAAAAAAAAAACTTCTGGCAACAACCACAAGACTGCTTCCTGATTTTACACATTTTATGTCTAATATCATTTTTGTTTTTTTTTGCAATATTATGATATCAATTAATTAAAAAAATAATACTCTAATATTACGATATCAATTCATGTTAGCCTCAAGGAATTGCAACTGCTTACCAAGCGTTCGACATACATTTTTGGAATCTTTTGAACGAAGTGTTTGGGAGGGCTGAGCCCGAGAGCCCTTTAGGAAGAGCCGCCACTGGTTAAAGTGCAATTCACTATTTAATAATAAGCTGTAAACAGTTTTTGTTCCTTGAATTGTTTTGTATATGTAATTAATTGTACTCTGTTATGACTGTTTTGTTTGCATTGAAATAAAATAAAATAAAATATAAAATATTCGTTGAAAGTTATTTGATATTAACGTAAATACATTGAGATGCATTATCAGAAACATTTTCATGATTATTTTAGTTTATACCATACGGCCTAAAATTTGTCATTCAAGTTTTCACTAATAATCGTATTGAAATGTTTTAGACGTCTTCTTAATGAAATGTTTTTATTTACTGAAATTACTCATATGTACTTACTTTATCTAGTTTTGTTGTATACAAATTTGTTGTATTTAAACGCGTCAAAAGCGAAGCGAGGATTAAGCACGAAGGAATTGTGTAAGTTTTTGTCGAAGGTTGAGTGCAAAGTTGGTTTAGGGTTGACTGGTTTGAAGATAGTTTATGATAGGAAGTGGAAGCTGGTGGAGGAGATTGATAGGAGGTGGGAGCTGATAGAGTAGATGGAGTATTATTATTGTTGATTAGAGAAGGATTCGATGATGCAATTTCCGCAAACGATTTTTTTACTGGAGGGAACAGTTTTGATGCCTGAAAGTATGATGTATTGTTGGTAGCCATAGATTCTTTAATATTTTTTTGTCTCATCAATTCCGGACAAAGCGAGCTAATTGCTTTATGGTTTCCTGTACAATTTATACATTTAGGATCATCAGGATTAGGACAATCTTCTGCCGAATGGTTATCACCACAGTTGAAGCAACGTTGCGGTGAACGACACATTGGCTTTGAGTGACCGAATCTACAGCAGTTGAAGCACTGTATAGTTGGGTACTTATAAATTTCGACAGGGATGGAATTGTAAAACAGATAAATACGAGATGGAAGAATTTGACCTGAAAAAGTTACAACTACTGACTGAGATGGTTTCCATGTAATGATGTTATTTAATTTTTCTTTATAATTCAGACGCCTCACTTTTACAACACTTCCAGCTCCCAGTGAGACATTTAAGGCTTCCAATATTTCAAGCTCGGTAAGATCTGAAGAAATGCCTCTAACAAGGCCCATGCGGATTAAATTAAATGTAGGTATAAAAGCCTTGTACATGCCATTTGTAAGTTTTTCTATATTTAAGACAAAATCATTGGCGAATTTATAGGTTTTAAATTCTAAGCGAATTTTATGTCTACCTTCTGATTTTATTGAGCCATTAATAATGCCGCGAATAAAATTGTTTCCAAAAACAAACTTTCCGAAATCTAAAGGGTTTATTATTTTTCCTTGTTCTACTCTCTGCACATACACTATAAAAGGAGCACTTGACTTTTCTGAGTAAAGAAGATGGGATTCGATAGTAGGGAGCGAATTATGTAAGGAATTATTTTGCATTGAAGTTGTGGGCGTATTTTGCTTTAAAAGTTTTGAATTTTGGTCTTTGTTAGAAAGAACTATGTGAGATTTTCGTTTTCTATTTGATAGAACAAGAGAAATTTGGCTAGTATCCGAATCCGACAATCTATCAATGTCATCGATCGACAAATTATCGGACTCAGGCGGAGGATCTGGAGGTTTGGTTATTTCCTCCATCTTACAACATACACAATTAACTATTTGCAACAAAAAATATTAGTATAATACAACAAACAAGATATAAATTAAAATTAAGATATAATCTATTAAGAAAAAATGAAACAAAAAATCTTAGCTGTCAGTTGAACAGGTAGGTAGATATTATTGTCGTCCGTATGGCACAGAAAACACAACCACTCACAAACACTGCACGATTCGAACTCCATCAAAAGCGATTAATCGCAAATACTGATAGCTGTCAAATTCCATACGACTCATACGTCGGCCATTTTTTTTCTTACCTATAGGCCTGTCTAGAGGAAAACGAACGAATCCAGAGGGCCCTGGCTCAGGCATCATTCTTCTCCATCTACCAGTGTCCCGTTATAGTGTTAATATGACTCTGGCTAGTGAGTCACAATACGTTTTAAAACGTATTGTGTTTTATTAATTTATCACGCACCCAAAATGAAATATTAATTTAACACGCACCCAAAATTAAATATTTCAAATTTTAAGTTTCAAATTTTCAAATTTTAAGTTTCCTGAGCTTGGGGTCACTTTGAAATATTTGACAGTTAAAAAAATTGAGAAGCACTATTCATATATCGTTCAAAATCTAATGGGATCTAGGTAATCGAATATTAGATATACATATTTGCAAAATTTGAATAGAATCGAATGAGTACTTTAGTCTATAATGGATAAAGTAAAAATGAACACGCCGTACATAGCACACACACACAGATACATTGTGATGAAACTTTCAGAATACAATCTCACCATGATACTAGTTGATAATCTGCAAAAAAAATACCCTTAAAAATTGAGAAATCATAACTCCCCACTATATCACCTTGTGTTAGTGAGGAGTAAAAAACATATCCATGATAATATGGGGAATCATGAAGGTTTTGATTTCACTAATTGACTGGACTTGCCCCCCTGTTTATGAAGGTGGAATATCCTGGTACAACCGTCCTTCCATCTCTTCCATCTCTTCCTTCTGGTGTTGGTTATTTCTGTCTTGATAATTATGACAATTCTACAACTGTCGTCCATGCGCTCAACTTGGCATCTCCAGAAGCGTCTTCTGCTAAGTCTCCATCTTGTCATGTCCTCGACACCGCATTTAGACCTTGTTATCTAGCTATATGAGTGCTGTATTATTGTTAAGGTTCAATCGGGTTTTGAATCCTGTATATGCAATCTTATTTATTTAATTTTATTCGGAAACTGAACAGCTTTTTTACAAAATACATGTAAAGAAAATATCACTTACATTGGTTGATATTTTCTTAAATTCAAATTTTGCCGCGTAGTGGGCAATGTACCCACCAGATGTCGCGACGGCAGCAAAATAGGATAACCTAGGCCCGAGATATCAGTTGGCCCTTAAATCGTTGGATTTAGTAATCCAAGTTAAAAGTTTAGGGAAGATTAAATTTCATTCGCGTATTTCAGTGCAAAATGAAACGTTAGTTACGTAATCTTCAACTATAGATATATTTTACGTTTTCTATGGTTATTGTCTATAACGCATCTGTCAAATTCAAGTCAAATTGTAATAACCTTAAATGATACGTGACGCGAAGCTGTGACTAAATATTATTTTATTGTTATAACAACACATTATTTTATTTGTTTCATTACACAGCATGTTACTTTTTCAATTTTTTATACAGATCGATGTTTTTTTTAATTAAAATCAAACATTGTAGTGAAAAAATGTGATTGAAGAATATGTACTACGTACGTAGTACTTCAATGCAAAATGTATGTACATTTTACAGATGGATATGGAACTAAGTGATCATGGTAAAATAGTGTCTTATGTAGAAAATTTAAGAATACACATTATATATATAGAAACAGGATGGATCAATTTAAAAAGTGGGATGAAAAAACATCGCAAAAATAAAGTTGCGTGCCTGACGTTTCATTATGGCTGACAGTTTATTTCGTTTGTTGTCAGGCAATACAATATAATTATGTAAAAAAGAATATAAATATTAAATACATGAACCACTTCTATATCAAGTCTTTTATTTGAACATCAAAAATAAATCATGATTATAATTATTATGCATAGTTATTTGTAGTATAAAATGAAATAAAACATTAAAGCGTGCGGCGATTAGTACGCCACCTGGCGAAAAAGACTAGAAACAATACTTAACTCAAGATTAAGACACGCAATCCGCCAGAAACGTTGAATTAAATATTTGTGGTTTAGTGACGTATTTAAGGGAAGATTTGGTACTGAAATACGCAATATTTTTGTTAAACTTGAGTTAAACTCCTAAGGGCCGACTGAAATACTGGGCCCTAGTCTTCACACCATTTTTGTAAACCTAACCTACAAAAGTTTGGTAAAAATAGGTTGGTAATGTTTGTTTGTAGTTATAATTGCGACTGGCGTGAGCCAGTTGCATTATATATTTAAAAAAAGCAACTAAAATATTAAAGTATATGACTAAATTGATATTTTTACCAAACTTTTGTAGGTTATGTTAAAAAAATGGTGTGAAGACTAGGCTATCCGGCAAAATATGATGAGCTGTCAAAAAAATATTTTTCGGAGACAAGATTATTATCTGTGGCTAAAAAATAGCTTATTGTATATTTTTTCGTGTTTGCATTGTGATTTTACCTAAATAAAGGGCATTAAATGTTGTTTCTGGTTAAAAAGAAACGCAATTTCGTCTTTTATTTTGATATAAAAACATTATATACATATATTACAGTTACATAATTAACAAAGAAATAAGCTAATTATAATGCTTCACTAAATTATATAAACATTTTTCATGTAAGATATTATTTTTTTTATTCAGGTTTATAACATTACATAATAATTTTACTTAGTGACAATATATAACAAAATTACATAGTTGATACCTACTGTATTTCGATATAAAAACTTGTGTTTGAGAGAGGAGTATCGTAATTACATACATAAGAAAAAATCAACATATAGGACCCATTGAGTTATAATACTCAGTGATAGGACCATGTCTCTTCTTGGTCACAATCATAGGATTGGTCTGCACCAAACACTCGATCTTTCCACAGAGATAAGTGGATAAGTGGACGTCTGGCGGACGATAGGACCATGTATTGTCAAAAATATGCCCTTTTAATGCTATTTTAAATTTATTTTGATCTTATAATTCTCTAATGAAAGTAGGCAGGTCATTATATCCCCTATATGACAGTGATTTCTGTGCTGCAGTTGTATTATTCTTTGATATGATAATTTTTAACTTTCCTCTAGTCTTCCCTAAGCCTTTATGCCTGTGAGCGTATGTACCTAAATATAGTTGTAATCATGTCTTTTATCTGTTTTAGTGTTGGGACCGTAAAGTATTCATAGATCTATAGGTTTGCCTAGTATAATCTTTATAATCAGTCATTGTTATTCCATGAAGAGAATATTATTAATCAAGTGATTAATAATAATAATAATAAATAATAATAATAATAAATAATAATAAACCGTTTATTTGTTGTCATTATTGTTACATCAAACAAAAAAAAAAAATATATACAAAATTTTGAACTAAAATTGACAACAAAAAGGCTATTGCTCAGCTGCGCACTACCAGGTATCCCTGGAGTGCTGCTGGTTTTCAGCAAAGCCTTGGGACAACACAAAACATTGAGGACAGACCACATGTCATGACCTATAAAGATTTAATAGTAATTAAAAATAAAATAAAAATAAAATGTATTTCTTCCTTCTCTTTTTTCACTGCTGGAACCCTTGTTGGTTCAATAACCATATCTTGCAGTGTTTCTTAAAACTCTGCAAAGAGTTCATCGCACGTATGTTCTGCGGCAACTCATTCCAGTACTTTGAGAAAGCATACCTAAAACTACCCTCGAATGCGGAGGTTCGATGTCTGGGGAGAACGAGTAAATGGCCTCTCTGTCGCGTTGAGTGGACGTGCAAATCACGTGACCACTGTAGTCTATCAAACAGATAGGAAGGAGAACGTTTCTTTATCACACTATGTAGTTGACAAAGAAAGTGCAGCTTCCTTCTGTTAAACATGTTCAGAATCCCGTGCCGATTAAGATAAGGTGATATGTGTGCTCGTCTAGGTATATTGAAGCAAAATCGGGCACATGCATTCTGTACGCGTTGCACTTGTTTTTGTGTTTTTTTTAACAGAGACGTACCATATATCGAATCCCCGTAGTCCAATATTGAGAGAACCAAACTATCAGTAAGCAACCTGCGAACACCCGTTGCAATGTATGGACGGATCTCATACAAAAGACGCAACCTCGAAAAACACCATTGCGTTTTTTTATTAATGTGCTCCTCATATCTTAATCTTTCATCCATTATGATGCCAAGATTCCGCGCCGATTTTACAAAAGGGATGATGTTACCATTTAGCTGAACTTTGTTGGTGCTGTTTTTTACAGCATTGATTTTATGCTGTGAGCCGATTATTATTGCAATAGTTTTTTTGGGGTTAAGAGCTAGTGCATGGTCTTGTGCCCATGTCAGAATTATTTCCAGATCACTGTTCAACATACCCACAGCAGACCCCGCATTGCGCTCCTCAAAAGATAAATACAATTGTGTATCATCTGCGTACATATGTGATTTGCAGAATCTGAGAGCATGCATCATGTCCGATGTGTATATGGCAAACAGCAATGGCCCAAGTATAGAACCCTGAGGAACTCCACGAGTCAGTTCAACAGCAGATGACAAAATTTCGCCGCATGCTGTGCGCTGCGTTCTGTACCGAAAATAGCTTTGAAACCATTCGACAGTGTCATATGCGAAACCAAAGTATCGCAACTTTTCAATTAGAAGTGGAATACTTAACATGTCGAATGCTTTAGAGTAATCCAAGAGTACTATTATTGAGGTTTTTCCATCATCACCAGATGCATGCAAGTCGTCTGTAATACATTGCAACGCAGATGTGGTGCTATGGCCCTTACGAAACCCGGACTGATGAGGAGGCACTATTTCACATCTTTCGGTGTATTTCACTACTTGATCATAAACGACCTTTTCAAGTACCTTCGAAAGTGTAGGAAGTATGCTAATAGGTCTAAGATCGTTTAATCCCACAATAGGATTCTTTTTGGGAAGTGGTTTGACTATAGCATTTTTCCACACCTCAGGTACAGTGCCAGATATAAGTGACTTATTTACTATGTTTGTAATAGTACCTAGAGCATGAGGTAAAATGAGTTTTATCATATTAACGTTTATATTGTCGCAACCGGTTGCATTTGTTTTGATACTACTTATATGTTTTGCTATGGTGTTTTCATCCACAATATGAAACTTAAACGAGAGTGAGGTGGAAAATTTGTTTGTCTTATAATAATTAAGAAGGTCCGTACTGTGTGAATGATTATGATCCAAGTTTAAAAAGTGTTTATTGATTATCTCAGGGTTATTTAACTCTAAAGGTATTTCATGTGTTTTTACTTTGTGTTGTAAGGTATTTTCTAGCGATTTCCAGAGTTTTTTTGAATCTCTAATGTTGGTATTCACATTGTGTGTGAAGAAAGCGGATTTTTCTCTTTTTATGGAGGACGTTACAAGATTTCTTAGTTGTTTGTAATAGATGTGATGTGTGTCAGTTTTAGTTTTAAGGTATCTATTGTAGGCTCTATCTCTAATTTTCATCATGTATTTGATTACATCTGTGATCCAAGGCTTGTGTTTATCTTTAATAGTTCTTATCTCTAACGGTGCATGGGAATCAAATATATCTATAATATAAGTATTAAAATTTTCGACCATAATGTTAACATCATTCAATGAGTTAATGTACTCCCAGGGACCATTCTCAAGTTCTGAGTTAAACTTATTAACGTCCATGTCCTTAAAGTTTCTGTATCGTATTCTTTCAGGTTTTTTTTTTTGTTTCGGAAATTTTAATTTACACACTATCAAACCATGATCACTTATGGACTTATAATGATACACATCTGTGTTTGTGACTGCCTCGGGTATATTGGTGAATATTACGTCTATAAGCGTTGAAGATGTATCAGTTATTCGTGTGGGGTCACGCACCACTTGTGTCATATCAAAGACTTTTAAACTATCCAATAATTTCTTTGCGTCTATATGTTCTTCGTCTACTATATCAATATTTAAATCACTTAGTAGAAAAATATTCTCACACCGAAAGATATGATCAGATATATTATCACTTAAACACTCAAGGGTCTGTCCCAGACTCTTAACATTGGGTCTATAGGCTGTACCTAGAGTTATGTTGATATTTGTAGCTTTGATTTTAATCCACATCTGTTCTAAGAATTTATTTTCATAGGGTAGAATTTTACATGATAATTCTTGGCGCACATAGAAGCCAACACCACCACCACGACCATGGCAGAGCGTGGAGAGAGATGTAATACAAAGCCTGGGATAGTCCTATCTGTTTTAGCCCTAACCTCATCAATCCATGTCTCATTCAAAGCCAGTACATCGATGCCATGCTCCCCAATATATACACACAGATAATCGAATCCTGTACCTAATGATTGAGCATTCAATAGACCAATTGTCAGGGTCCTTTTCTTTATGTTTCGTACAGACATTATTGATCAAATTTTTCGTTTTTGTGGATGAATAGTAGTGGGATGAGAAACCAGGACCACGGCACGTGACATGGTAACAATGTATAGTATTTGCATCGGCATTGGCATTAAACACATCAAAGGTGGTGAAAGTAACGATATAAGTATATAATATGTATAAATATCTTGAATAAAAAGTAAGTAAAAGTTAATATTCGAGAGAAGGAAGAAACGCATCATCAAGCAATTTTTTTTAAGTTCGTTTTTGATAACAATATATAGTATTTGCATCGACATTGGTATATAAACATGTTGGTGACACATTAATAATAGCAGAAAATTCAAATCAATATTTCGACAGCATTCAAATAATAGTGAGAATAAAATACAAACATTTAGATGCCACATTAACAATAGTAAAAAATTCAAAACAGTATTTCGATAACACACAAGTAATATCAATAGTATCAATAGTGACACGTTAATAATAATAAAAAAATCAGGTCAATAATTCGACAACATACATATAACAGCAATAATATAATATAAACATTATGGTGATATATTGTTAATAGAAAAATATTCAAATCAATACTTCGAAAACACATTTTAAGAAAAAACAGTAATTTAAAGTGAACACTTTGAGAGCATGCTAAAAATCGCGATGGACACTTTGAGAACTTGCTAAAAGTATTTTGATGGCATATTAATAATAGTAAAAATATTAATTCCGTATCTTGATAATCTATTATGAAAAACAAGCATTTACCGCCTTGTAGAGGCCGTAACGTACGTGAATATACGGCTTTATATTTCTCTGCCACTGGATACCGTGGTATTATTGTGGTATTGTAACAAAATAATATATAAATGTCAAATAGTGTCAGTTGCGATTTCGAGTGCATTATTTTATTTACTCGTGGAATAAAAACGTGTATTTTTTGTTTAAAATAAATTAATAATAAGATAATGTTATTGTAAGTAATAATAAGATAATGTTTCTGGGCCAAAGTCATGGAACAATCTTCCAATGGATATAAGATGTGCCGAAAATATCAATGAATTCAAGAAGAAATTAAAAACTCATCTTTTCCGCAAGTCGTATCCAGATTGTCCTTCATCCGTTCAATAATATTATGTGTACTAAATATTATGCCAGTTTACTTTGAATCGACTATTTTTTATAATTAATTTCATCTGGATTATGTAACAAGATTAATTTGTGATTTCTAGGTATTTTTTTAAGTTTTATATTTCACCATTTTCAATGTGTTAGCTATAGGACTAATTTTAACTTAATTTTAACTGATTGTATTTTTTTAAGTTTTGTTTCACCATTTTCAATGTGTTAGCTATAGGACTAATTTTAAATTATTTTTTGCAAACTGAAAGCGCCCTTGAGGTGACCACGGTTGTCACTAAACGGCGCTTTATAAATTGTCCTTATTATTATTATTATTATTAAGAGATCATAGTAATAATATTTGCAATATGTGATTTTGTGCGGTTAATTGTCGCTACATAATAAAATACTAAAGGCAAATAATTCATCGTGAGGTTATATAATAATAGTAACGGACAGCAAAAATATTTAATAAGTGATATGTTGTCAATTTTAAATAAATGACATCTTACTGTACCGTTGTGAATTGAGGATAAACATTGTTTCATATATATCAAAATATAAAGTGTTATGCAATTTAAAACTTCAAAGATGTTGTAATATAGTAGCGAGTAATTAAATATATAGAGGCAAAAATACAACAAAGTAAAGATATAAAAATGATTGAAAGGTGATTGTGTAAGAGTGTAAAATTGGATATTTAAATATTTATTTGGTGAGTACATATCGCGATAAAATATGGTAGAAGTGAATACAATAGTTACAATTAAAATATTAAACGAATACAATGAAATATAATGTATTAGTAGCAGCATTACGAATTGTCATTTCTTTATGTTTTCAATGTCTGATGTGTTGTTAATCCGGATAATTTTGGACGAATCATTTTGTCTGACGAACACTTGTCCTCCTTTGGTCCATACGTATTTGTAATTCAAAGTTTTGGCAACGTCTTTCGTTCTAGAGAGTAATAACTTGGTCCTTTGGGTGAGTTGTTCGGAGACGAATATTCTTGACGAGATTTGCGATAAGCCCAAATCAATAGTGTTTAATCTATTTTCTGAGGAAGCTGTCTGTTTTATATAAAGCTTCAGGTTATCAAGAAATTCGTCGCGCATGACTCTGTCGTCAAAGATACCGATGATAGGTCTAGGGTGTCTACTTATATTTCTTTGCCCGGTTCTGTTAAATGCTGGTGTGGTGGATGTAGCAATTTTGAAGTTAATAATTTTAGAAATTTTTTTGAATAGCTCGCCATTGTTTTCCTGTTGAGTTTCTGGAACCCCTCTTATTTCAATATTCCTATCCATAGTCAGGTATTCCAGGTGATCGATCTTTATTTCTTGAGTGGTTATAATTTTTTGAAAATTTGAATTAGCAATTTTCAGAGCAGCTGTCTCCTTTAATGATTCTTCTGTCTGCTCTTCGAGTGCGTGTAATTTAATTTTAAATTCATCTTGTTGTTCGCTAATGAATTGTATCGTTTTTAAAATTTCCCTGTTTTGTTGTAATATTTCGTCATACTTATTTTTTGTTTCATTAAAATTGTCCTGTATTAATTTTAAAATACTGCTTTTGAAATCCGAAAATTCTTTATGGAAAATTTGTGTCGTAAGTGGCAACATTTCGCTGTCTTTGCCCGGTGTAGATGAAGAAGAAGAAGTTTGTTGTTTAGATAATGGTGATCTAGTATTGTTGTTCTTATTTGTTTCCTTGCACATTTGACAGCGATATATACCGATTGCTTTCACGGATAGCCTTCGAAAACTAGACAGGGATATTCCATCACAGTTGTAATGGAAATAATACAAACATTTGGTACATCTTATTTGTTCGTCAGCCTTAATAATATAAGTACACGACTTGCAGTGTTTTTCGTCGGCCATTTCGATAAGATGATGATCTGTTATTGTTTTTTTTATTGTAAAGTAAAGTAATGCAGTGAGTTTGTGCAGCAAATCAGTTCAGTGACAAGTGTATGTTAAAGTGCAAATATCAAATCGGCTGCCACTTGACAAAGTATATTAAGATTTGAGGTAAGTGTTGATAAATTGTATTAATATTGTATGTACCTTTTCTGTGGTTCAGTTCAGTGATGTGTAGGTAGGCTGATGTATTTATGAAATATTCAAAACAATCACTCACACTGACAGTTTATTTATATTTTCAATGCACGTGAATGAACTTTGTGTGTGTTTTGCGTAAATATTAGGTAAATGTGAGTATATTTTATATAATAATAGTGAGTTTTATTAATGACTTATAAACAATGCGCGTTGATTCTACCGGTACCGGAAGTGATGTCGATGTCGGAAGTGATGTGATTGAGATTTAGGATATATGATAAATGAACTGGAAGGATGAAATAGGATAATTTCCCTAATTCCCTAACCGATGCTTGTAGTCGCATTGAGAATATGTTTTAATCCTTGTGTAGAGACATATATTATTAAAAAAATCGGGTTGAGGATTATTGTAATTAAATCTTAAACCTACCTACTTACGCAAACATTGGATTTTTTTCCTGATGTCGGGAGTCTCTCATATGTCATAATGGAAACAATATTTTCAATTACTTATAAATAATTAATAGGAACATTTATTGATAAAAGAAAAAAAAATGCTCTTACTTAGATAAGTATATTTATTTCATATAACTGTATTTAAAATAACTTAACAATCAAAATGATTAAGTACATTATATTTGACAAATACTTTCTACAAAATATAGATTTATATTTATACAATAATACCTATACTATTTATTCACAGATAAGTACATAATTATTTCATAATAATTTTAAATCGGTATACGTTTTTAAGTAGGTATTAAGTCGATTTCTACAGAATCTATATCAATACGATATATATATATATATATATATATATATATATATATATATATATATATATATATATATATATATATATATATATATATATATATATATATATATATATATATATATATATATATATATATATATATATATATATATATATATATATATATATATATATATATATATATTGGAAACTCGCGCAAATAGCAACACAGCACATTTTGTATGTAGGTATAAAACTGTAAACTTATATTTTTATTTGTTCATTTATTAAAAGAAATATTTACGAAACTTGACCAGATGTGAGAACATATAGATCACGCTCAGTTGGATAGATTAATTACCTAGTATTGGTCACAAAGTAACAATAATAAAAGTTGCTTTTATACACACACCCATTATCATTTAAATTTGATTACAAAAACAAAGTCTCTCTCCCTTAATTTAGTTGCAACAAATGCAACTTCGTAGAACTAACTGTACCAGATCATATATGCAAGCTTACCAACACGAGAACACAAAATGAGTTTTTAAATGGGACAGGACAGATACCTATTTTCGGAAAATGAATAAATTAATAATATTTCAAAATATGAATGATAAAATAACGTGTTAGAGACGGATAACATAGTCTTCACACCATTTTTGTAAACCTAACCTACAAAAGTTTGGTAAAAATAGGTTGGTTAGGTTTGTTTGCAGTTACAATTGCGACTGGCGTGAGCCAGTTGCATTATATATTAAAAAAAAAGTAGCTAAAACATTAAAATAAATGACTAAATTGGTATTTTTACCAAACTTTTGTAGGTTATGTTTAAAAAAAATGGTGTGAAGACTTGGTTATCCGTTAGAGACGATGTATGGATGTATAAATGGTATTCATATTGGTTTATATATAAAACTGTCACTGTCCTAACGACTTGTACCGGCAGATGGCGTTAGTGTACAAGTCGTAATAAAAAACATAGACGCGAGTTTCCAACTATTATATCAATGAAGTATTTGATCTATAACAATAATTACCTACGTTCAAGAAAGTATCATTAACTTTTGAAACAAGTTCTTATTTTTAAAACGTTCTATTTACAAATACAACCATAGACAACGGAAGATGATATAATGAACAATGGATGGATTTATTCGGAGGAAATGTTTAAGACAGCTATGATATAAAAACATTGACTTTCCTATGATTACTTTAATAATATTATTCATATATTTTTAATGAAACATCCCAATTCATTAGTCTAATGGCGATGATCTATAAATTTTCTTTGTTAATAGGTATTTACTAACGCCATACATTGAGATGTGTTTCATAAAAAAAAAACAATTATTATAAATTGTCAATTTCACAAACGCTACCTAAACTGTCACTTAGTAAGGAATTACCTAATTAAATTTATAATTTTATAAGAAACTAAAGCTTTGTATGTACATTCTTGTCGTTTCATAATATTGCGATGAATTTGAAATAGGTAATTAAGCCAGGAATGTTTTCTTCAAATTAAAATAATGAACATGATACTTGGCATGTATTAATATTTTTGACACATCATGTATGATACATATAATCCTTTCTCTAAATATTTCAAATAAGTTTTTTGGATGTTTCAATACGGTTGATGTGGATTATACAATTCGGATTCCATATTGGTATATAAAATTGCAGGTAAAGACTTCTAACGTATCTAGTGGTTTTCATCAGTCCATTGTATGTGTTTTCTATAGCTACGAGTATACATATACAATATCAAAACTTGTATTCGAAATGCATCACGATTTATTTATGACAATCAAAATTTGTCTATGCAAAGGCAAATAATAGACTATTATTTATCTATGACTCTCATGCATCGTGATTTGTCTATGACTCTATCATAGACAAATCTTCTGTCAAATTTGTTCGAAAAATCCAAACCAAGCATTTTTAACGTTAAATTTTTAGTTTTTTATTGTTTGGAAATGTACATTCAATGTCTTTGATTGCATAAAAATATCCTAGACGATACAAATGACATCATTTGGCAATTTGAAAATGCCATATACGAGAGCAATTGATATTCCTGTTTAGAGGTTATTTAACAAACTTCGGTCTGATCAAATGACAACTAGTATTATAATCGAGCTCTCAGAATTTGGCAGCTCCTAGCTAGTCTTAAGTAATTCCTATGTAGATAATGAAACTAAAATTCACAATAGGAAGTACCTACCCGACACTTTGAAATTGACAGGTAGGTACCTACTTACCAAGAGTTGGGAAGCGTTGGTGAAATCGACCAAAATATCTCGGCAAATAAATATACAACATTTAACAGACAAACAACGTGAAAAAATAGTTCTATACTATCTTTAAATATTGCTTATTTTTTATAAATAAAAACAATATACTATACTCGGGGCAACGTATTGACGTTTGAGTCATGACGTCATGAGTCATGAAGTTTCGTAGTTATTGACAGCTAAGCGTGGGGGGGGGGGAACAGGAAGACCAAGGACCCGAAGGAGGGAGAGTATCGATGCGGTTACATGCAGCATATATTAGAAATTTGAGAACGAATGCAACGGATAGACGGGAATGGAGGAGCCAGATTATGATGACGATGATGATGCCAAATCCGCAGAAATGCTAGATGCCTTCGAGAGAAGGGTCCTACGTAGGATCTTGGGCCCCATAAATGACGGCCAAGCCTGGAGAATCCGATACAACGACGAGCTGTATAGTATCTACAAAGCTCCAGGGCTATCTGTTCTTGTCAGGCTGAGCAGACTGAGGCGGGCTGGACATATACAGAGAATGCCGTCATCGCGGATACCTAAAAGGATTTTGGAAGGACACCCAGGAGGAAGAAGAAAGGTGGGCAGGCAAGTTGGGAAGGACGCATTCCAGTTGCTGCGAATACAAAATTGAAGGACCGCGGCGGATGAAAGCAGGAGTTAGAGGCCAAAGCTCGATATGGGCTGTAGAGCCATCGAAGAAGAAGTAGAGAAGACGATGATGATGCGTAAGGGGGGGGGGGGGCAAGAGAGTCGACCAAACGCCATCATACGTTCCTCCGAGCATAATATAATATACCTCGCTATAGGAATCAAACCTGGGACATCAGCTAAATGATTAATCATTATAAACATAAAAAATTTTCTTCTTCCTTTTGTAATAGATTCATATCAAAATCGTTGTTGCAAACGAAACCGTCTGCCTGGAAGATCACTAAAAAGACGGAAAGATAGTTGGTAATCCTTATCCCAGGAATGAAACGATGAATCAAGGATCTTTTACAAGAGGAAGATAAAAATGAATTATTTTCGTAATCATTCGATAAATATTGATCTCAAAATAACTCTAGACATTATTTTTGGAATTAAAATTTGTTTGTGCACTTTGATTTAATTAAATAGGTATCTAGTGATGAGCAAACGCGTGACCAAGATCGGATCATGGTTTTGGTTTTGCACTGGGAAAAAAAATATTGATTTTAAACCGGGGTTCCGTTAAAGCAATCGAAATAAAAGATTTTCAAAACGAAGTTCTGATTTTAATATCAATCTTTTTTTTAGGTTTTGCATACACACGTTGTGCGGAAGTTATAGAACTTTAAGAAATAGTAATTATTTTTTGCAAAAGTTCAATGATTCGCTGGACACAGCTGACATCTTCGTAGGTCAAAATTATACGAATAAAAAATATTTTTACAAGTACATTATTAAATTTTGAAAGATTTAAAATATAAGAGTATAATTTTGAAGATACTAGTGATGTCATGCAAAAACAGCTATAACTTTTTATATTGATATTCGTTGTGGGATTAATTTTTTTTTTTTATTTTCTATCAATTATATTCTTACAATGCAAAACTCTTGCGTCAAGTCTTACGAAACACTTTGTCTTGCAACTCTGGTCTTGATCTTAGAGTGACTTTTTGATTCTTATTTGATTTCGTATTGCTTCTAGGGCAACTAACATGTGCTATGTCAAATATTAATTTAACACGCACCCAACAACAAGCAAGTTGACACATTACAGAGACTTGTGATATTATTATCGTCTCACAGATCCAGACTGAGGCACAATTAAAAACTGTTTTTCCACCGGGAATCGATTCGAAATCAAACTGAGCCACGAAGACCGAGTCTCGCAAGACTATTATTGCCCATCACTACAGAAAAACACCGACAGTCGACGAATTAAAAATGACATTTTTTAAGTGTTATTTTCGATCTCCTTCAGAAGGTCGGGTTCTCCCTGAGGTGAGCCTGCTTGGCGTATCCGACATTGAGACACTTGCCCCACCATGACCTCTCCGTGCAGACCTTGGCCGGCTTCAGCACGAAGCACTTGGTCTGCACCACGTTAAAGAACAGCCGCCCCACCATGTTGGCGGCGTCCGAGTTTGCCAACTTCAGACAGGAGCGAAACCTGCGGGATCCAGAGAAAAATAAATATTAGTGGCATATTCATTTTAAAATTATACATCTTATGATGACTCCTATAGTATGGAACTTACTGCCAGTTTTAAGTTTATTAAATAAAAAATATTTTTAGTTTTAGCAATTACATATTCTCTTTGTGTGATCATTAGATGTCATATAGACGCACAATAAGAACATATTATATAATATAATACATTAATATATAATTTGGTTTAAAGAAAAATTAAAAATATATACATATCTTCAAAGCTCAAAAAGCTCTCATTAAAGTCATTACAAAAAAACCTTTCTTTTTCCCAACCATTCAACTATTTAAAGACTTTAACATACTAACTATAACACAACTTTATGTAAAACAAATACTAATACACTTTCAAAACGATAAAGAAAACCATATCACTGCTCAACATCACTATCTCACCATACAAGACACAGACATCAACTAATTACTCGGAAGACGAACACTGCATACGGATATACATAGACATTATCAATACTTGGCTACAAAGATACTAAATTTAGTTGCTAAAGATATAAAGGACATACTGTAAAACAATACTAAAACTAACAATTCATACGTGGCTATATAATAAAGGGATTAACTATTGTCAGCAAATTGTCAATCCTTAACAACATACGTATGTATATGTAGGTACAACAAATCATCTCACATAGGACTAACATACATAGACTGTACCTACACTGCACAATATTACACTTTATTTTGATTTAGTAATTTATATTATGTAACTTGTCTACCACCTCGGAACAGGCCTGGCCTAGTGAGGTGGTACAAACCAACCCATATATTTGATCTGTAATAATTTTAATTTTTCTGATATTTTTTTTTTTTTTGTCTTCTTCTTCGTGTCAGCAGCATTCAAACAGTTCTTGACCAATAGTTGGCAACGTCAGATGCTGCGCCACTACAGCGCAGTAGGTCCTCGAGTGAGCAGGTAGCAGGGCAGGCAGGGCAATCTCGTAGGTGGTCAGTGGTCTGCGGCAGGCCACATTCACACGAGAGGCAGTCGTCGTCTGATATAATTGACTGTTGCTGCTGTATTGGAAAGATTTGCCAGGATATTTCTGTTACAAGGGGGCACCGCGGGGAGGTTCTTTCCTTGCCTCATTTTTTTTGTACTTATACTGTAATTTTGTATTTTTGGTATCAATAATAAAAAAATAAAAAAAATATATAAGTAATGAGTTTTACACATGTGGCTAGTGAATGATGTCTTGATGTCGTTTTTTTTTGACAAATTTCGATATTGAATTATATAGGTATACCTTTTTTACTGCTATTAAGCAAGGTCAGAATGTTTATGGGTAGAGGAATCTTATATTTTTGAAGAACCTGACAAAGTGAAGGGCATTGAGAGTTACAAAAGAAGATATGGTCCAAATCTCCCATGTCCTCACCACATTCGCAAGCTGAAGAAACTTTTACTTTTATTTTGTGTAAATGAGCCGAAGTACAGAAGTAGGTCAGGGATGAAATCATTAGAATATGTTGAGGAATTAGACTACCGCACAGCAGATTTTGCCAATTTGTCTGCCGTCTCGTTACCCTGTATTCTTAACAACGTAACTTAAAATAAATAGAATACTGTATAGTAAAAACCATGACTATTAAAAATTATAATTTTCTGTGAGATAGCAGCTTTGCACTTTTTGCATTTTTTGCATTGGTGCACTTTTTCCTTTGAAAAAGTGCACCAATTCACATACCTCGGCTCAACCATAACAGAATGTAATGAAGAACCTGTGGAAATTAGAAAGAGAATATCAGCTGCAAATAAGACATACCTATTTCTCTTTGCTGCCAGTGTTTAAATCTCGATACGTCCATAGGAAAACAAAACTGACTCTGTACAAGACTATTGTCAGAACGGCACTGGCGTATGGATGCGAGGCAATGACACTGTCAGTAAAAGCAGCTGAGTCCCTGGACACATTCGAGCGGAAGGTGCTTCGTCGAATCTGTGGGCCCGTGAGGGAAGGCAATGAATGGCGCATTCGGCGCAATGATGAATGTACAGCATCTACCAGGCCCCTAGTATCTCAGCCCATATGAGGCTCTCGAGATTGAGATGGGCTGGACACGTGCATAGAAGGCCAAACTCACGGGTACCCAAGAGGGTGATGATGGGACATCCGGGGGGAAATAGGAGGATAGGAAGACCAAGACTAAGATGCGAAGTCACCAAAGATGCGAACCAGCTTCTCCAAGTGACCAGATCGAGAACAACGGCTGAGGACAGGAATGGTTGGAGGCGAAAGTTGGAGGAGGTCAAAGCCCGATTTGGGCTGTAGTGCCATTGAAGAAGAAGAAGAAGACGAACCAGCTTGGAATAGTGTTTCTACTATTTTCTGTTATCATAGTTTTAGGGTGTACCGTAAGAGCCGGGTAACAATAAATACAAAAGGTAACAATAACATATTTAATAGTTCAGCAATGAGGTTCTCCACACATTCTGAATATAATGTCATTTTAGGATGCTGCTGCCTTCTACGAGATTATGCACACCCGCACACTTGTTTCCTCAGAAATTAGAAATAAATAACATTTTAGATCGATTTGACAAGCAATACCTACACATGAAACAAATGAATTATACCATTTGAAATGTATTTAAAAAAGGAATAAGCGACTCAATGGTTAGGTTAGGTTAGTCTATGGACCAATT
Source organism: Molanna angustata (assembly GCA_963576475.1). Classification (NCBI taxonomy): domain Eukaryota; kingdom Metazoa; phylum Arthropoda; class Insecta; order Trichoptera; family Molannidae; genus Molanna; species Molanna angustata. The sequence continues at coordinate 27,774,931 of OY754983.1, forward strand.
AGCAACAATACCACAGTAATCTTTTGATGTTCGAACAAAGGAGGGGGTGGGAAGAAGAAACGGAGGGAGTTGTCAGAGTGACGTTAGATTTGGCGGGAAAATCTGTAATAATCTACTCACAAGTGACGCGTGCTGCCACCTTACGACGAAATAATAGAAACAACATTTCCAACTGTTAATCCGACAGATGGCGGTACTCAAACTGTGGAACTTACATTAGGTAATATTATAATAATATAATATGTTGATTACTATAAATGCAATCTAACCTAACTAATTAAATATGGTTGCTTGGGAGATATCGCCAATTGGAATCAAGCCCGCCATTGTACACATGTGCTCAATAAGTTTAAAAAAAAATTACAACCTTAACAACGTAACACATTCGAACCCAACTAATTTGAACACAAATCAAATTTAATCCAACCTAACCTAACTAATTACAACCTAACCTACATAAATCATTCTAACCTAATTCCAACTCAAATCAACCAAACCGTTTAACTTCACGAATCAACTTGAATCCAACCTAACCTAACTAATTGCAACCTAACCTACACAAATCATTCTAATCTAACTAATTCCAACCCAAACCAAACAACTTAACCAAACAACTTAACTAAACAACTCAACTTTAACTTATTCATTTGTATCTAAGAAAAAATCTTACTCATTCAGAATCTTTCAAAAACAATAAAATCTTTCCAACCTGCCCTCCTAGACAACGTGTCATTAAGCTCAAGATAACTCTAATTTATGGAAGTGACAGTTGTCACGTGACTGGCAAATGTGACTTCCATACATTGACATATCTTTTCTGGTTTCTTTTTTCGAACTAAATGACACGTTCTCTTAGGAGTGCTGAAGTACACTTACATAATATATTAACCTAACCTAACTCATCCCAACCGAACTAATATTGATGACTTGTGTTATGAATAAAAATTAGAATTTTAAACTTCGCAGTAGGAACCCAAGTATTATTAAATAATTTGAATATATATACCTTTATTCAAATAATTAAATTTGAATAAAGAAGTAAATTTAATAAATCACAAAAAACAAAAGTTTTTCTAATGAAGAAAATTCTGACAGATCATGGGGGCTTTTTTTTGGCTTGGTACTCGAGCTGTCAGATTCGAGGTGTAAAATATGTATATTTCCTGTTGTATAGAAATTGTTATATAAAAGTAGGCGTATAAAAATAGCGCAACTTTATAAGTGTCTGGATGATTGAAGCCTGATGTAGGTCTTTTCTTTTTTCTTCGTTCCTGGTTTTGCCTTATTGGCCAAAGGCACTCGTATGTATTTGTGGGAATCGTCGAGTGACCGAAGGTGTTGCTGGTAATTCTAGTCAGCCTGACGAGACTTGGTGAGTCGAAACGTCAAAGACACATATTTCCTATAGTATGGAAAACATATTTCCTATAGTATGGAAAATTGTTACCTAGCTGTGAGGCACCGGCTTAGAATAGTGCTTCCATTCTTTTAAATCATTGTTTTCGAGTGTCCCGTAAGAGCCGGGTAATCGAAAATACAAGAGGCAACAATAACATCTCACATAGTTCAGCAACACCTTTCGCTGGTTACCCTACATTGTGGGATATGCTGTGATGGTATGAATGGAAAATTGTTATAAGATATTTTTTTGTGATAATATAAAGTACTTAGATTATATTATACAATAAAGATACCTTGTCAACGCAATGAATGTATGCCAACTAAAACTACGCTGAAAAAGACGAATTTCACTAGCCCGGCCGTATACGTACACCTACCGATACGCACACCTACCTACATAATACGTAGACCAACCGATCTACCGCCTCACACACACACGTAAAAAATAACTTGGCTTACATTTTAATTCGAAATTTGTACTACACGCGGCTTCTGTAGGTACATTATATTTAATTATAAATGATTGAGTGATTTTGAACATTTGTTTAAAGACATAATTAAATTGAAATTTATTATGAACTGCAATTATTTTGATTTTTCAATTTACCTTCAATGATACCTTCTGATATATGAATAAAGAATAATTAATATGGGAAAGGCATGACGGAGGGATCCAAGGACAACACGGCCAATTAATCAATTCATAAATTATTTAAATTCCCTGAAGGGCTTGAGTTCAGGCAAGAGAACTTACCCGATATCTGTGCCAAAGACTTCTTATATTTTTTAACAGATTTTTAATTATCTCAATAGAGACGAAGTTGGAATATTTATTGTAGGAGAACCGGGAAATCAAGGCACCTACAGGGCTTACGACCTGTCATCGGCTGGTTTACGTGATCACTTTATGCGCTTGCGCAACGTTCACCAATTATGCCTTTTTAATGAGATCCCTATCAATTCAATTTTGAAAGTTCTATATATTGTAATACTGAAATTCTTTTCGCTTGAAAATAAGGAATTTTTACTACAGACATCTATGGGTGAAATTATCAACAACAATCTTATTATTTTTTATTTATTTTGTTGTAAAGCCATCTATTGAGAGAATTGGTTTTTTGGTAATTAAAAATCTGTTAAAAAATATCTTTGACTCCCGACGGAAAAAAATCCAATGTTTGCGCATATGCAATAATGAAAATATTCGATTATTACTTCTTATATTTTTTTATGTGAGTCGGCGCGTTACACTTGTTAACATGAATTTGACCTCTAAAAGATCCCAAGATGACAAAATGACCTAAAAACATCTCTGATATCCATAATAAAAGAAGAAAAAGAAAATAACAGGTTAATTAAAACAAAATGTCAACTACTCGGATATAGGAGATTCATGAATAATGAAAAATAAAAATCGAGTTCCTAGTGTGGGGCGAGAACTGTCATCAGTTCAAAATTATTAAAGTCATTTTCAATATTGTAACCTGCTAGCTAGAGCATTATGATGGATGACGAATAAAGTTTGAGGGGAAGTGTGTCCAGTTGTATGTGCGGCCAGTGTTAAGTAACTATCGGTGGTAAAGCAAGTATGTATAATATACAAGTTCAGAAGTAGCGCATTTAGTTAACAAAGCCAATTACCTTCCCACAGAGGGCGCCATAGCTTTTATTTCGCACGAAACCGAATAATGATACCACGAACTTCGCTTCACTACACATAGATGGCGTCTGGTCTGCTGTGCTATGATTATCACCATTATTAGGTTATATAGAAGTATGGTGGGTACCTATAGTGGGATGATATTGAAACTGCTGATTGGGTTACATTGTTTATTGGAAATGACTGGCCCGCGAGAATGTTGAATGAGAACTGTCTTGGCTCGTCGTTGGTGGGGATTTATATAGGCAAGCCAGAGGGGCTTGCCTCCTCAATCCCCACAAGGTCTATGATTTACTTACAAAAAGTAAATCTTTTTTAATAGAAAAAGGATTTACTTACAAAAAGTAAATCCTTTTTAATAGAAAAAGGATTTACTTACAAAAAGTAAATCCTTTTTAATAGAAAAAAATCGCTTTGTTTCACATTTCACGAATATTAATGAAAATGTGTGTGAATTCTATTTAGGGTAATAAATAAATGGGTTGGAATAAACATCAATGTCAATGTTGAAGAATATTTTTTATAATGAAGAATTAAACGGGCCAAAAATAATTAAAAATAATTTTAATTTACGTACATACAAAGCGAATAATTACGTCATTATTGGTCTTTTTAAACACTTTAAAATTATAAATGAAGAAATCAGACGCCAAACAAAAGTTGTTGATGTCATGGATCGAGTTACAAAACTTAAATGGCAATGGGCAGGTCATGTTGCCAGACAGGGTACGGACAGATGGGCACCCAAAATTCTTAATTGGAGACCATGGGATATGAAAAGGGGAATAGGCCGGCCCCAGAAAAGGTGGGCCGATGATATTGTCCCTGTCGCTGGAAGCAGATGGGTTCAAAAAGCCCAAAAAAAAGACTAGTGGAAGCTCTTAGAAGAGGCCTACATCCAGCAGTGGAGAGATGGCTGAGAAAGAAGAAGAAGAAGAAGAGGTCTTTTTATATGATTATAGATGCATTCATACCATCACGATATGTCCATCACGATGTAGGCAGAGATAACTGAATGCCAAATGTTTCGATTTTGACATACATTTAATAGCCTCGTCGACGTTCATATATCGTCTTTTGTATACGCTTCAGAATATTGTTCACATGGTCATGCCATCCTTTTCGATTTCGATTCAGTCGATTTTTTTTTTATAAGAAAGATTATAAATTATGCAGAAACACACTGTTTAACATATTTGAGATATTTTTAGTGGATAAAGTGTACGAAGGATGCTTGCAGAACGGACTGAGAATGAATGTGAGTAAATCTAAGATATTGGTATTCGAAAAAAAACTGAAGTATAACTCCGTGTATAATAAAAGTAGAAAACGAATGGTTAGAACAATTAGAGGAATATTTATACTTGGGGAGTATGTTTGAACAGAATGGAAGACCTGATAAAGACATTGAAAGAAGAGTTATGGCAGGTAACAGAATAAACGGAGCTCTCAGACCAGTAATGCCCGATCCAAGCATTTCAAAGGAAGCTAAAACTGCCGTACATAAATGAAATTGTAGTGCCCACTTTAATATATGCCAGTGAAACATGGACGTGGCAAAAGACGCATGAAAGTAGAATAAATGCTGTGGAAATGAGATCACTAAGAAGAGTATGTAATAGAACGATATTATGATAGAATAAAAAATGAGGATATAAGGAGAGAATGCAAGATGAAGAAGAGTATTATAAGTTAAATAAAAGTGAATTCCTTGAGGTGGTCTGGACATATTGAAAGAATGAATGATGTACGACTGACCAAAAAAATATACATGGGTGTAAGAGATGGAGTGAATAGCAGGGGCCGCCCCAGAAAGGGATGGCATGACCATGTAAATGATATTTTGAAAGAAGGAAATATAAGAAGCTTGAATAATCGACGAGCATGTATGAGACGATGCATGGATGTAAAGGAAGCTAGGAATGTGTGCAAAAATAGAGGAGTATGGCGCTCGGTTCTCTCTGCTTAACCCGTAAGGGATATGGCGTGATGGTATGGTATGTATGTATTATTTCTTATCCTGTTTATAATATGCCCTCCTTAGATGAAAATTTTAATAAAATAATTCAACCGCCCTTTTTGATATTGCAAGAACCTAACTTCGTAATGATATAGCGTTTCAAAGTATAATGTATTTTATGGCTGACCCTAACTTTTCTTTGAGGCCAATTCTTCAAAAGATTTGCCTATTGTGTCAAAATTTAATATACTACTAACTTACATTGCCTTCATTGTGAGGTACTTTTTTCTTTCAACCCCAAAACTGTCGGAGTAGAAATGAAACATTTTTGAATTTGTTCAAATTCAACTTACTGAAATATTCTCTTTGTGGTCCGATTGATGGAAATATATAATACAATAGCTTCAGGATCAAATCTGGACAATATCTCAAATCATTATTTTATTTTAATATGGCTTCTCGAGCAACTAACGGATAACAACAAACTATGACAAATAATATTAATTTTACATGCACTCAAAAACAAGTTTTCACATTCTGGGGAACGCATTTCACATTCTGATGTAAATAGTCTTACAGATCCAGACTCATAACACAATTAAATACAGTGTGTCGAACGGGAGTTAAACCCGGGTTCCTTAATGCAGGAGTCAGAAATCAGCATACCTACATCAGCTCGATCGCTATTAATTTATCCAAATTCACAATGATATAAATATTTTATTAACAAATTCTAAAAAGGCATGTTATCGCAAATTCGTGTCAGTGTGCCGTGGCTGAAGTGTAGGTCACTTTCTGGCGTACAATGGGATAAAAGTCCGCCTTTACAAACTACGCGAAAAATATGTATACCTACAAAACAGTCATAAGACCTACAATGTATTTATTTTATTTCATTTATTTACAAATTTTTGGGACACTAATATGAAATTACAATAAAATTTGTGAATATGAAATTACAATAAAAAAGTTCATATTCACAAACAAATCACATTTCATTTAAAGAACTTAGCACTAAGAACATTTCTCGCCCCTGTAATACTACACTGGAATACGTCAAATTCTGGTGATGATGAGGTGCAGCTGATAGAGGTGACCGATTGTACGTTATAGTCGGGGTTCATCAGGGGTCAGCCTTGAGTCCACTAATTTTTAACCTCGTTATGAATTATGTCAACAATAACATACAACAAACTAGTTCTGTGGTGTTACTTCTATACCCATGATATGCCCATGATAATCTCTAGGAGTGCTTCTAAGCTCCAAGAGAACTTACATGAGACAAAGAGTTCGAATTATATGGACTGATAGTAAGTCAAACAAAAACCAAGTTTATCCAGTGTGACTTTTGAAAAACATAACCAATGGTCAGGATATACTTCTACATAACCGCGTCAAATTACCCAAAGTGTCGCACTTCAAATACCTTATGATGACGATGATATATGATGACGACATATGTATGCCCAAGTGGACGAGAATGTCAACCACAGCGTCAATGTGGCGTGGCTGAAATTAAGGTCTCTCTTTAGCGTACTATGCGATAAAAGAATGCCTGTGCAAAATGCAAAGTGCAAAATATACAAAACACTCAGAAGACCTGCAATGCTGAACGGATCAGAGTACTGGACAACATTAAACAAATCACACTCAATAACTGGACTTGGCTAAAATGAAGATATTGCGCTGGACAGGTTGTTTAACACGCCAAGGAAACCACAATAGCAGAAAAAACTGAAAGGGGGCAGACGACGATGGTATTACCACGTCTTACCAAGGGAGGACACCTCACCCGTCAGAACTGTGCTTGGATCCCCTCAAAGCCACGAGAAAGAGCCAGACCACTGTCACATAGAGTAGCAGAACATGGCGACTCATGATGACTAGGAGGCCCGACCCCGAATGACCCGGGATAGAGGAGCAGGAGGTGATGAAGAAAAACATGTTATTTTTCTCTTTTATCTAAGTTGCCATAGATATAAATTCGAATATATTATTATTCGTTATTGTTAACCACAGATAAAAATAACAAAACGCGGAATGTTTTGTCGATAAAGACATTTTCCACGCAATGAAACATGACACACACACGGGGCGAGGTGCGTCTTTTTCTATGGAGAAATTGACAAAATGGCGTCTGTAAAAAGCGACTCGCATTCGTGGCCGCGTTATCTTCAATCTGCATTCATAACCTCACAAATTATGGAGGTGGCGTTAGGCGCGAAATTCTTTCTTCGGGGTTGCCATTCAAAAAATATTCTGATATTAAAGATGATTTTGAAGGCAATGCGGCCATATGAAAAAAATAAATGAGGGTGTTGGTAAACAAATCGGAGAGACCTATGATTGGCTGTTTGGTTGTTATCCTAATTGAAAAACTGTAATGGATAGCTGTTGGTCTCCCAAATAATTGTAAAATAAAATAAATAAAATATCTTAGTATAGGAACGTTTATAAGTAAGATGTTTAATACCGATAACAGTTATCTCGCATACATGTCATATTGTATGTATGTATGCGAGATATATCGCCAAATATTTGAACCAGATTTCCGGGTGCGTAGAGAGCGAATTTCTGTCTTTTTGCTTCTTTGGTATACGTGCAAATCGCCTCCTCGGCGAAATTGCTTAAGATATTTGGCGACAACTATAAGTAAGTACTATTTATGGAATTGTTGTAATATTATGTAGGTATGTTTTGAAATCTGCTTGTGATTTATGTATTATATCGAAATGTTTAAAGTATGTACATAATTCTTTTGTGAGTAGTTTGTGTAACATCGGTCGACATAGAACAAAAACTGAGATCTGAAATTACGTGTTAGGCAGCATAAGTTTCGAAAAATTTCGAGTGTTAGTAAGGTGAGTTCTCACTGTTGTGAATAATTTTGTGAAGGTAAACCATGTCTATAATTGTTCGTCTGTTTTCGAGATTACATATATTATGGTGTTTAAACTGATTGCCGGTAGTTGGGGAACTTAGATTTGTGTCATAATACAATCTTCTTTATGTCTTAATACAATCTTATTATCCATTGTATGTAATGAAGCAGCTGACTTATTAGCAAAATTAAATCCCTCTTCTGGTATCCCATTTGCAGATCCCAACTTCAGATTAAGTGTGTTCCCTCCAAAACCTTACGATGCGTAGCTGGAATGATCACCTGTCAGTGACCCGAACTCGAACAGGATCGTTCTTTGCTGGAATCCAGCCCACGATCCCCTCAAAACCTTGAATTCATGGAAGAGGGTTTTCCTGTGTAAATTGTCACTCCTTGTTAATCACGCCGGGACTCTAAGGTTAATTTTCCCTAATCAATCTCAATTTAACATATCCATACATCTCAAATTAATATCTCCCAACTGTTATTTCTTAATGATTTAAAAATGTATGTCTTATTGTTAAAATTTCTTAAAACACACAACATTATCCCGTATTCAGTAACTATTGTAACCAAAATAGGAACACACTAAAATTGTAGATTTTAGATTAACGGTCCTATTTCAGCGTTATAAAATATCAACTTGGACTAAATGGAATAGGAAAGTACTTATATCGGCCGGAACGTTCTTAAAAAGTTACTGAATTAGACGTATTTTTGATAATTATGAAAATGATAAAAATTTCATAATTATTCATAATACCTACGTCTGATTCAGTATTTTTTTAAGAATGTTCCGGCCAAAATAGGTACCTATTATACTTTTCTATTGCATTTAGTCCAAATTGATATTTTATAACGCTGAAATAAGACCGTAAATCTAAAATCTACAATTTTAGAACGTTCCTAATTAAGTTCCAATAGTTACTGAATACGGGGTATTGAACTGTAACTTAATTTTGAACTAAGTTAGATACTAAAACTACTCCTAACCATAGTTTTTTAAGGCATCTAGTACTCTATATAGGGTCAATTGCTTTTTTGGTTCGCATAAACAGGACGGGTGGTGTTGCTAGAAGAACACGAATAAAAGTATGAATGTGTAGTGTATTGTGACGGGCTGTTGGTACATGTATTGAGACAATATGTAAAGAAATCTATCATGGGACGTTATAGTGTAGATAAGTTGCTTAATGGAGTGAGAGGAACCAACATTTTGTTAACATCCTTTACTTACCCCACGTATGTATGTATGTATGTAGGTAGGTACCTACACCACACCACACCACACACGTCTTAATAAAACGTTCCCCTATCCTAAACAAAAATGGCCGACAAGAGGGTTTGACAACTACAATATTATTTACGTGTTTATTACTATTTAAACAAACGCGTTGATATCAGATCGTAGGTCTTTTGACTATCACAGTACTTAAGGGTATTTTTTTTAAAACTTTCAATCTTAGTAGATAACCTAATCTAACCTAACCATAGTTAGATAATTTAACCAAACCTAACTTTTGTATTTGATTTACTTTACTCTTTAAGACCTTGATAATTCTGAGTAGTCTCATCGAAAAGATTCGGTCGTAATAAATCGAATCCGTATAGAAATAAATTGAGTTTGATATTTTACAATAATGATATTTTACAATAATGAATAAATTAACCTCATGTATACATAAATTATAATTATCAATTTAACTCATACAAACACATAATTATAATCACATTAACCTCATATACACATAAATTATTATTATCAAATTAACCTCATACACACACCCACATAATTATATTAAAAATTAACCTCATACAGACATAAATTATTATCAAAATAAACTCATACATCTGAATATAAATAAAGTAAATCTCGTAAGATTGTCTGAATATTATAAAAATATTTTAATGAAACTTAGGTAGGTACATCAAATTATTTGATAAAATAGTGTGTGACCCCTGAAACATTATTTTCCTTGTAGCTTAAATTTGGGGGTCATATTATATCAATTTTCTTTCAGTTGTTAAACTAACTTTATTTGTCATTATAATGTGCGGATATAACGCGAGTGTTGCCAACATACATACATACAGAATACAGCTTCAATTATTTTAATAATTATTATATCATAAACGCAAATGCTTCAGTTAGTTTTAGAATAAGTAGGTACATACAATAAGAGCTGGTTTGGGTTGGCATCTTTCATTCATTCATACCATCACGGCATATCCATTGTAGGGGTGATCAGTCACATGTGTGCGAAAAAATGCAATTGTTAACATACATATCAAAGTATTAGGCTGTGAGGAGGTCTCTATACTACCTAACAACCCTACTGATTCCCAAATATTAACGTTTAAAAAATCTTTAACGATTCTATATGTATTCATTATTACCGTTTTAAGCATTTTTATTATTAAGTTTTTCGATAAATCTATAATTTCTTAATTACGGATTAACGATTTTGGAATAATGCCAGTGGCTGAAATAATGAACGGTAATATTATTATTTTACGAGAATGCCAAAGTCTTTTAATCTCGTTACCTAAAGCGGTGTATTTTCTAATTTTTCATCAAAAGTTTTTATAATATTACTAGAATTTGGAATAGAGTGAATGGAGCACTGAGACCAGTTATGAATGATCGCAACATATCAAAGGCTGCCAAAGTTTCCATTCATAACGCTATCTTAGTGCCAACCCTGACGTATGCAAGTGAAACCTGGACATGGCAGAAGTCGCACGAAAGCAGAATAAATGCTGTTGAAATGAGATCGCTAAGAAGAATATGCAATAGAACGATGTATGACAGGGTAAGAAATGAGAACATAAGGAAAGAATGTAAGATGAAGAAAGATATCATTAATAGAATGAAAGTGAAAACACTGAGATGGTTTGGCCACGTGGGTAGAATGAATGAGGAACGCCTGACGAGGAAAATATACAATGCGGATAGGATTGGATTGAGAGGCCGGGGCCGCCCAAGAAAGGGATGGCACGACCATGTGAACGATATTCTGAAAGACGGAAATGTTAGAAGCATGTACAATAGACGAACATGTATGAGACGATGCATGAATGTTGACGAGGCTATGAATGTTTGCCAGGATAGAAAGATATGGCGTTCGGTTCTCTCTGCCTACCCCGTAAGGGACATGGCGTGATGGTATGTATGTATGTATAATTTGGAATAGCCACGTCGCAAATATATGTTATTTTTTTAATTTCATCATGTATTATTAAATCGGGTCTGTTACGTTGGATTGACCGGTCAGTTAATATTGTTTTATCGTAATAAAGCGAAATATTATTATTTTCTAAAAATGAAATCGGATCATATTCATAATATGATCATATTCATAATATGATCATATTCATATATTTATATACATATATTATTAATATTATTTTTCTTTGTATAAATTCAATATTGTTCCAATGTAATCTGTTTTTAAAAGTAAATAAACAATTAATATAATTATCATCCATCGCCCGCTCACCAACATTCATACATGTTCGTCTCTTATTCAAGCCTCTAACGTTTCTATGTGTCAGAATGTAAATCACATTTACTTAAAATTAAAATGAAATAGGTTACATTAATAAGTTGGATTAAAGCTGGCCCATGATACTTGTATGTATGTATAGGTACCAACTCAATAAGACAATATTGTATTGTGTAAAGCGAAGTAAAGGATTGTGAAGTTTTAACGATGTGGCGTCTCCTGCTACAGGAAGTACACCATCCCCTGTACCTAGTTGAGCACTTCCTCTCCATTGTACTATGTACAGTGTCACTTTGTGACCAACTTATCAATATCACATTCCCATATCGGGAATATACCTACATGACACACTATTATCTCAAATCTCTTGACTTTCAATTTCCGAAATTTCATAATATACATCAAAGAATATTAAAATATATATAAAATATTATGTTTGCAATGATACAATTTAAAAGCTGGAAGAAACTGGCAAGATATATGTAATTTAGAAGCTAAACTAGAAAGAAGAAGAGGTCTAAGATGGGCTGCGTTCAGCAAATTATCAAATGTTCTTAAATCTATAAATATCCCAATTCACTTAAAGAAAAAAGTTTTTGACGCTTGTGTACTCCCTGTGCTTACTTACGGCTTTGAAACATCCGCATTTACTAAGAAAATGATGGAAAAGCTAAGAGTTATACAAAGAGTGATGGAAAGAAGAATGTTGAATATCTCGCTATGGGACCACAAAACAAATGAATGGATTAGGAAGAACACAGGAGTAGCGGATGTGGCCAAAAGAATAGCGGAGTTAAAGTGGAGTTGGGCGGGTCATAATATCACGGATGTCAGATGGACGATGGAAAAAAATTGTGATGGTCTGGAGGCCAAGAACGGGAGGCAGAAGGGTGGGAAGGCCTCAGACCAGATGGTCCGATTACATAAAAAAGTGGCAGGTCCAGAATGGCACAGGATAGAGACCAGCAGAAGTCCAAGCGGGAGGCCTTTGTCCAATACTGGACTCAAGAAGAGGCTGAGTAAGTAAGTAAGTAAGTAATGATCTTTGAGTAAGACATACAATATTTGATATGTTTTTCTTTTTATGTTTCATGACACTCTACTGCTAAAAATAGTATTATTAAAAATATTTTAATCTTATGTATCTGCTATTTTAATATATATTTTTTTATTTTTCTGGTTCCTATTAGTATGTATACCTATCTTTTTTTCCTATCTTTTGCTTATTTTTTATTTATTTTTTTATAAACGGCATAAAATGCCTTTTACATACATAGATAAAAACACACATTGATGATAATAATAGATAGAATAAAAAAAGCAATTAGGTATACACTTGGCAAACAAAAAAAAAACTTAAACCTAAACAATAAGACAAAAAATAAAAAATAATAAAAAAATAGAAGTAAGCAAACATAAAACAAAAAAAAATAATAATAATATATCACATAATTAAGAGAAAAATGAAATACAATGAAAATCTAAAAACATAAATCTAAAAACGCTATTCGTATACAAAAATACTTTGGAAAAAAAATCAACAAAACTACAGAAAATACACTACAAAAATCTTCATATAATACCTACTAATTAAATTAAAACGCACGATAATTTAACATTTAACACAACACATATGTGGCAAATTACTTATTTACATCAAATCACTTTTTTACATACAAAAACATAGGTACCCCATAATTTATTGATAACTACGTTTTTTTAAGTCGATTCAAAATCTAAATCGGTTTCAAGTAACTATTCAATGAAAGTCAATATATGTTAAATGTTAATATCGAAGTCTATGGTTATGTATGGTATAGTAAGCTTAATATTATGCTACATAATACATAATGTATATGTTGGTGTTAAATAGTTGGTGGGGTAAACACCAAATGTCTTCAAGTCTAGGGTTACCCTATCTCTTTTACACTGTGATGAACCCATTGTCATACATTCATTCACCATCGGTCGAAATTGGCGCCCAACTGCGGGGCACCGACATAATATTATATATTATTTAAATTTAATAGGTTATTTTCACGTAATTATTATTGCTTAAAAAATAAAAATATAAAGGATACCTATGAAACAAAAAAATATTAATCCTTGTCTCCCAAAAAATATATTTAATAATTAAAAAAAAAAAATTAAAAATTACGTTGAAACGAAGAATTAAAAAAAAATATTTCACGTCAGTCCGTAGATTGTGTAGATTAATACAGCCAATGTCAAAAGCATAATTTGAAACGCAGCAAACAAATTTGTTTTATACAGCAAACAAATTCAACAATTTGTTCGATATTATCAAAATATTAAATTAATCAAGCTGAATACGTGTATTATCATCAGTAATACACAAATTATGATAGTTTTAGACCTTGAACTGGTCGAGAGGTCAGTTAAAAATCAATTGCAAAAAATCCGAAAAACGCTACAATTTCTAAATACATCATTATGACGTGGGAAAGAATCAAAATACATAGAAAAAACCAAATGATGACATCAGAGAGTTGATTTTGAATAAACACCAAAGGAGTCAAGTACCTACTATTTTATCTGTGGTTTAAGTAAAAAGTAGTTATGGTTTGTAGATAAAATACAACTTATGTAACTCTTTTAACCACAGATAAAATAGTTCGTAACCCCTATGGTATTTGTATTTATGGATACGAATCTCGCGTTTTTAATATGAATATGCCATCACGTCATATCCCCAGTATGCATAACCTTATAAAAGGAAGCACAACACATGCGTGTATCATCTATTGGTCCATAAACTAACCTAAGCATACAGTCGCTTATTCCTTTTTTAAATACATTTCTAATGGTAACATTTATTTGTCCTAATAGTATTTTATTTTATATTACCTCTTGGGCAACCAATAGGTACTATATGTCAAATATTAATTTAACACGCTCCCAATAACAAGTTGCCACATTCTGGAGACTTTATTAGAGACGATATTAATCGCCTCACAGATCCAATTTGAGAACACATTTAAAAACTGTCTCCGCCGGAAATCGAGCCCAAGACCTTTGAATCAACAGTCAGATAACTAACCAACTGAGCCACGAAGGCCGACATATTAAACGACGAGAGTATTACTAGTTAATTCGATCTGTAATGTTATTTATTTCTATCTTTTGGAGTAACCAGCGACAGGTGTGCGGGTGTGCATTACCTTATAAAAGTAAGCACAACACATGCGTGTATCCATCCTTAAACATCTGCTTCGTGTTGCACCTAAAAAGGCACTAAATGGGTTGTGAACCTCAATGCTGAACTATGTGATATGTTATTGTTGCCTGTTGTATTTTCGCTTTCACGACACGGTTCATACATTATTTCAATTACACGGAAAATGATGAGAATGCAAAAGAATGGAAACACTATTCTAAGCCGGTGTCTCGTAGCGAATAAATATATTAACCGAACCAATGTTGAAAAGGTCTGTGTTTTGCGATTTTTTAACATCGTCTATATCGCCCCGTCTTGACGTTTTATTCACCCACCCCGGTTTTCCCGCGCTGTCAGATCGCTCATTGTTGCCATACCGAATAAATAATATTATTATAGCATAGAAAAAAGCATAGAAATGGATTCTGACCGGCCATAGACTGCGGTGATATATGGCTGACTTCAGTGGCGATAGCAGAGTGCGAGGGCCCCAGAATTATAACATAATCTTGTCTTATTATTTCGATGTAAGACATTTGGGAGTGAAAGCTATTGTACCGCATATAAACAGACATTGAAGTTACAATATTATTACAAAGTATTAACAGGGTTGCTGCAAATTTAAAGGACATGTAGGTATTTGAAAGAGACTTTGCAGAATAACATTACCTACCGATTAAATTTTTTCTATTAAGCATGTTCTATATTAAAATATGTATAGACGACATAATATATAGATGACACAACTCTGGTAGCCACAAACGAGACCGTTATGAAACAATTCTTGGATCGTGTTGAGAGGGAAAGTCTATCACTCGGTCTGAGCATAAACCAATGCAAAACCAAACTGATGGTATTTGAGGTGGTGATTGATAGAGCATGTAAACTCCCCCCAATAAACTCTCTAAACCATCTTGAGATAGTACATGACTTCACATATCTGGGTTCCAACATACATATGTGACACCGGTGGTTGTGAAGCGCAAGTGAAAAGACGCATCGCCATGACAAAGGGAGCACTGGGAAAGCTCACAAGAGTGTGGAAGGACAGGACCATCACAAAAAACACGAAGGCTAGACTCATCAGGGCTCTGATATTCTCAATGTTCCTGTATGGTGTGGAAACATGGACCGAAAGAGGATCGATGCTTTTGAAATATGGTGCTGGAGGCGCATGTTGCGCATCCCATGGACAGCCAGAAGAACGAATGTGTCAATTCTAGAGGAGCTGAAGATCGAGGATCGTCTGTCGACGATATGTTACAGACGTATCCTTCAATTCTTTGGACACATTGCCAGAAGGGAACCAGACTGCCTCGAGAAGCTTGTTGTGATGGGCAGCGTGGATGAACGGAGATCTCGTGGTCGCTCACCGACCAGATGGAGCGATTTGGTTAAGTCCACAATTGGGTCTTCGGTGACTGGTGCTCTGCGTTCAACCCAAAACAGATTGGCATGGAGGCGGGACATGCGTGTGGCCACGGACTACAGCCGCTATCCTCAGTCATGAAGAAAAGGACAAAAATATAATATATTAAAATAATTAATGTTGCCTTTAATTTCAATATGTACATACATAGCATGGCTCTTTCGTGTTTTTGTTGTGCTACGTGGAGTTTCCTCACGGTGAGTGTAAGCGTCTCTGCTCCGTATGTACTAGTACTGACAGTACACATTGGTCGTACATTTAGCTTTGCGGAATATTGCTGTCGATGAACTTCTTTAAGTTACCAAACGCTGCCCACCCAAGACCAATTCTCCTCTGAAGCTCAGCGGTCTGGTTATCTCTGGAGAGTAAGATGTTGTGGCCGAGATATTTGTATTCATCGACCTCCTCCATGATCTGTTTGTCAATGTCTACAGTACCGCCGAAGATCAGATTTGGCCGAATAATAAATGAGAAGATACGTAGATGGTCAGGAGTAAAAGACGTCGTCGAAAGAGTTGCTAAGCTCAAGTGGTCTTTTGCGTGACACGTTGCAAGATTTTAAGACCAGAGGTGGACAAAAAGCGCAGTGGAATGGAGACCCCACTCGATGGTCTGAAGATACTAAGAACTCTTTTTGCTTGTTGATGGAACTTACATAATTCGTTTTCAATATTCGGAAATTGGTATTGGTAACTATTTTCTTGGTGTCAGTCGCAAGTTTCGAAAAAAAAACTATCTATGGTTTAGGATGATTTTGGAACAAACCCTAGGGGGGCGGTTTCAAATTTATTGCTATGGGCCAGCCCTGCAACTGAGCTAGAAGCCGACAATTTTTTACATATAAATAGATTTTTTTTGTACAATGGCGGGCTTATTGGTAATGTCAATTAAAAATCTATCGCAGACGAAAGTTTGTGAAACTATGCATATAAGGCGTTGTTGAGATAGAATAATGTGTTGTTCGGTTCTCTCTGCATACCCTGAGAGAGAAAGCGTGGCGGTTAATATTATATTTATCTATTTATCGATTTTGAGTTTTCCTGATCCACCCAGCAACGCTACACCAATGTACTAACCATTGTAATAGAAAAAAGTACATTTTTTTTGTACATAGTGTAAGTCAACATAAAATTTGTGAAACTATGCATACTCATTGATAAGGCGTTGTTGAGATAGAATAATGTGTCGTTCGGTTCTCTCTGCATACCCTGAGAGAGAAAGCGTGACGATTAATATTATATTTATCGATTTTTAGTTCCCTGATCCACACAGCAACGCTACGCCAATGTATGTGCCATTGTAATAGGAAAAAAGTACATTTTTTGGTACATAGTGTAAGTCAACATAAAACTCTGTGATGAATGAGCCTTTGTTATGCGCTAGCTGGCTACATTTTGAATTATCTTTCTATTATATGGAGAAAAAAAAACAACATAAAAGTATTGGTGATATTAATGGTAAAATCGATACCCGACTTGTCATTTATATAATAAAAATAATGATAGACACATCCTTGCTCCCCGCGTAAGTGGCGAGATTTTTCCTAGTGACGAATTCTTCCAACTAATCAGAGTTTCCGGCCCAGAGAAGAAAGAATTGTGTGAGAATTTCACCCATTCATTCGTTGGCTTATACGTTCGTAAATTCACGACCATACCAAATATTGTATTTCTTTTTTAATGGTCTTTTATAGATATTTTTCTTGTTTTTAGTTTCCGTTTTACATACATTAGGTAGGCACATAATCAAGACACACCTTGTACTAATAACTAATTAACCACTACTACAATAAACATCAGACAAAACAGACACATAGCTCACATTAAACAGTGACAATATACTTATGAACTGGGTGATGATAGTTTCCGCTCTACATACATTAGGTAGGCACACAATCAAGATACTTTGTACTAATAACTAATTAACCACTACTTCAATAAACATCAGACAAAACAGACACATAGCTCACATTAAACAGTGACAATATACTTATGAACTGGGTTATGATAGTTTCCGCTCTACATACATTAGGTAGGCACACAATCAAGATACTTTGTACTAATAACTAATTAACCACTACTTCAATAAACATCAGACAAAACAGACACATAGCTCACATTAAACAGTGACAATATACTTATGAACTGGGTTATGATAGTTTCCGCTCTACATACATTAGGTAGGCACACAATCAAGATACTTTGTACTAATAACTAATTAACCACTACTTCAATAAACATCAGACAAAACAGACACATAGCTCACATTAAACAGTGACAATATACTTATGAACTGGGTTATGATAGTTTCCGCTCTACATACATTAGGTAGGCACACAATCAAGATACTTTGTACTAATAACTAATTAACCACTACTTCAATAAACATCAGACAAAACAGACACATAGCTCACATTAAACAGTGACAATATACTTATGAACTGGGTTATGATAGTTTCCGCTCTACATACATTAGGTAGGCACACAATCAAGATACTTTGTACTAATAACTAATAACCACTACTTCAATAAACATCAGACAAAACAGACACATAGCTCACATTAAACAGTGACAATATACTTATGAACTGGGTTATGATAGTTTCCGCTCTACATACATTAGGTAGGCACACAATCAAGATACTTTGTACTAATAACTAATTAACCACTACTTCAATAAACATCAGATAAAACAGACACATAGCTCACATTAAACAGTGACAATATACTTATGAACTGGGTTATGATAGTTTCCGCTCTACATACATTAGGTAGGCACACAATCAAGATACTTTGTACTAATAACTAATTAACCACTACTTCAATAAACATCAGACAAAACAGACACATAGCTCACATTAAACAGTGACAATATACTTATGAACTGGGTTATGATAGTTTCCGCTCTACATACATTAGGTAGGCACACAATCAAGATACTTTGTACTAATAACTAATTAACCACTACTTCAATAAACATCAGACAAAACAGACACATAGCTCACATTAAACAGTGACAATATACTTATGAACTGGGTGATGATAGTTTCCGCTCTACATACATTAGGTAGGCACACAATCAAGATACTTTGTATTAATAACTAATTAACCACTACTTCAATAAACATCAGACAAAACAGACACATAGCTCACATTAAACAGTGACAATATACTTATGAACTGGGTGATGATAGTCTCCGCTCTACATACATTAGGTAGGCGATACTTTGTACTAATAACTAATTAACCACTAAGTACTTCAATAAACATCAGACAAAACAGGCACATAGCTCACATCAATAGATCTATCAGGTCAAAATGACCGTCATATATGCCAAAAAAAACAATTCTCGACGTAGTAGATCAATGTCATCAGGTGTGTAGATATAGGTACTGCCTCCCTGACCAGCCAGGACAGATAGTTTATCTAGTATTCACCCCAATTTAGTTATTTTATTTTAATATTTGAGTTACTTTTTACTCTCCACACTATGGAATAGGGGAGAGTCATGATTTCGCAAAATTTAAGCGTATTTTTTTTACATCAATTTCTCAATGGGTATCATGTAGAGAATGCACACTATGAGTTTCATCGTGATGTGTTTGTGTGTATGGCGTTTACGCTGTACGCCGTACGCCGTAGCATTTATCTTTTTTGTGTCCTCTCTACAGCCCAAACTATAAGTCTGATCGACTTCATATTAACATCATATGTGTAAAGTGCAAAGACCTAGGGCTGATTAGTTTTCCATAGACAACTTTTGATTTCTTCTCTATGAATTCATCATTTACGTTGTTTTTTTTTGTGTCCTCTCTGCAGCCCAAACTATAAGTCCGATTGACTTCATATTGATATCACATGTGTTAAGTCCATAAACTTAGAGCTGATTAGTTTTATATAGACAACGGTTCATTTTTTCCCAATGTTTCTTTATGATTTCATCTATTAAAACTGAAAAAATGCTCTCACGACCTGGAAATTAGAGATATTTTAATTTGGTTTCAACTATTTATACAACACCAAGAATCTTCATAAAATTGTATTCAAAGTTGGTCAATGTTAAAAGAAAAATATTCAACGGTTTCAAAAATTATATTTTATTTAATGGATATTTGTATGAAACTTATATGTAACAAGAGAATTTTTTTATATTTGGCAATGTTCAGTTCATTGATTTCATATCGATATAAGAATATTAATAGCTTGAACTTAGAACTGATTAGCTTTTCATAGATATCATAAAATTTCTTCATATGATATCACGTGTCAACATTGTCAAAATGCTCTAACGCTCTTTGAAACAAAATTTATCTGCTTTTTTTTTAAATATTTCATACAACATAAGCAGTCTTCACTATACTGCATTAATAGTTTGTCTATCTTAACATAAAAATATACTATCGGAAGAAAATTTATATTCCTGATAGTAACATTTAGTATGAATAAAAATGTAATTAGATAAATTTCTATGTATGGAAACGTTCAGTAATTTGATTTCATGTTATACTGTAAAGAGCTTGAACATAGAACTGATTAGCTTTCCATAAATAACAAAAAAATTCTTCATATAATATCACGTGTCAAAATTTTGAAAATGCTCTCGCGTTCTTTAAAACAAAATTTATCTGCTTTTTTTAAAATATTTCATACAACATAAGCATTCTTCACTATACTGCATTAATAGTTTGTTTATCTTAACATAAAAATATACTATCGGAAGGAAATTTATATTCCTGGTAGTAACATTTAGTATGAATAAAAATGTAATTAGATAAATTTCTATGTATGGAAACGTTCAGTAATTTGATTTCATGTTATAATGTAAAGAGCTTGAACATAGAACTGATTAGCTTTCCATAAATAACAAAAAAATTCTTCATATGATATCACCTGTCAAAATTTGGAAAATGCTCTCGCGTTCTTTAAAACAAAATTTACCTGCTTTTTTTAAAATATTTCATACAACATAAGCATTCTTCACTATACTGCATTAATAGTTTGTTTATCTTAACATAAAAATATACTATCGGAAGAAAATTTATATTCCTGGTAGTAACATTTAGTATGAATAAAAATGTAATTAGATAAATTTCTATGTATGGAAAAGTTCAGTAATTTGATTTCATGTTATAATGTAAAGAGCTTGAACATAGAACTGATTAGCTTTCCATAAATAACAAAAAAATTCTTCATATGATATCACCTGTCAAAATTTGGAAAATGCTCTCGCGTTCTTTAAAACAAAATTTACCTGCTTTTTTTAAAATATTTCATACAACATAAGCATTCTTCACTATACTGCATTAATAGTTTGTCTATCTTAACATAAAAATATACTATCGGAAGAAAAATTATTTTCCTGGTAGTAACATTTAGTATGAATAAAAATGTAATAAGATAAATTTCTATGTATGGAAAAGTTCAGTAATTTGATTTCATGTTATAATGTAAAGAGCTTGAACATAGAACTGATTAGCTTTCCATAAATAACAAAAAATTTCTTCATATGATATCACGTGTCAAAATTTTGAAAATGCTCTCGCGTTCTTTAAAACAAAATTTATCTGCTTTTTTTATAATATTTCATACAACATAAGCATTCTTCACTATACGGCATTAATAGTTTGTCTATCTTAACATGAAAATATACTATCGTTAGAAAATTTATATTCCTGGTAGTAAAATTTAGAATGAATAAAATATTTCATTGTCAATATTTGTGGTGTGGAGAGTTTAGTGTTGGCCACAACCCACTCGTTTAATATATAATGCAACTGGCTCACGCCAGTCGCAATTATAACTACAAACAAACCTAACCAACCTATTTTTACCAATCTTTTGTAGGTTAGGTTTAAAAAATCGGTGTACATCCTAGGATATCCTGGCTGGTCAGGGAGGCAGTGCCGTAGATATATTTGATAGGACTCGCATGCGTCCCAGATCAAATCAAACATATGAAATATTTTATTTGTTCAATATCCAACATTTAACGTTGTAAATTGACAACAGTACCAACATTCCCATGAATTTCGCTTAAACAAAATTAAACGCAGTATACATATTATTCGAAACACAAAATAATAACCATAGACCAAATAAAACCAGCAATAACTACAAAAGAAGCCAACATTAATTATAAGCATACATCATGCATTACCTAGTATTTATGATTAAAAATATTAATTCAATAGAATATGCAACAAAAAGTTAGTTTTATTATTGATAATGATAAAATATAAGTCATAATTTTTATATTTTAATAATACAATATGAAAATTTTCTAAATCCATAAAATTATAAGATATGATTAAAACAATTATTGATAAAAAAATTAAAAATAATTCAACTTCATAAGATACAACTTGAGCAACTCCACGCAATCTCCCCCTGCACCATTTCATTTTTGATACCCCAAAGTAATAAAAGGATTAAATTGAATAAACTACTGTTTTATTTTATCAACTTGACAAAAAATTATTCCCTTAATAATCCTATTGTATAAGCTCACCAAGCGAAGGAATGTAGGTGACGTTACCTGTGCACAATTGTTACACGAATCTACTCTGATATGAATCCACAATAAAGAATCTAAAATAAAGAATATATCAAATACAATAATAAGACAAGACGTTACCTCTCGTCACATCGACAATGCATGAGCGTGTTCGGTCTCCAGTTAAAGAGGCCGTACTTGGTTTCGACGGCGCCTATCCAGAATGGACAGGCCGTGTCGTGGGTCCGGCAGCAGCGGTCCGCCCCTCCGAACTCTCCCAGTTCGGAGTGTCTGGTGGCTGCGCCCCCCCTGCCGCACCACCTGGTGCCAGGCACCAGCATCCCCGTGGAGCGGGCGACTCTCGTCCTAGAGGTGCTGTTAGTCAAGACCGACCGGTGGATTTATTTACAAACAATCAACACATATCGCCCATGAACCATTCAAAAGTGTGAGGTGAGTTTCTTAGACCCGTATCCAGAGACAAATATCAAGAAAAGCTCGAACCTATACAATGTCGAAGGTGCCTTGATAGTAAGACCCGAATACACAGTCCTAGGTAACTAAATACTAACTCCTAACCTCACTGGAGTATTAATTTAGTATTCTTAAGTTAGCAATTGCGTTGCAGAGACATCACTAACTAAATACTACGCCAAACTTAAGGTCGATGGCCGGTGTAGAATTTCACATTATTGTGTACGAAGAAAAGAGATGGTCTTAGAAAGCTATCTATCTCTTTTCTGACGTTTGACGTTTAAAATGTTTTTTTGCTAACAACACAAACATATGTAACCAACTTCACACTTCACACTGACAGCTCGATGTCACGATTTTTTTGAAATTTCACCGAATTTTTGGCATCTCATATAGATCGCTGAATACTCTGTTTGGTATTTGATTTGACAAAATTACCAAATACATATTCAACGAAGCCGATAAAATCATCATCCACCGAAAAAATCTCGTATTAAACCACTCGTAAGGTTCCTCGCTATCAACCTTACTTTTTGACAATTCGCAAATGTTAGTTTACGCCACTGCGCATGCGCTAAGTATTTAGATATGCCTCTACAATGCAATTCTCATAGAAAAACGTCGTAGCATCCTCCAGTTAGGAAGCCACGTGATCTCCTAACTTAAGTGAGCGACTGTGCAATGAAAACATGGTTAGTATTTAGAATTTAGTATTTAGGTAGGACTCTGCATTCGGACCTATGTGTAGTGTCGCCGTTACCTTATTTTTTATTCAAAAAAAGATAATATTTATAACACTAGGTACTTTAAATGTCAGTACATAGTATTTTTTCTCTTTCTCAAAAACCATAAAATGCTTGTACTGAGAAAGGGATTTTGAACGATATTTCTTGAGGAGCCTTTGAGTATGGTCTAAAAGTTGAAGAAATCAAAGACACTGATGGCATTTTTCGTCGTACAAAGATAATCTGTTTACCCGTTACTTTTGACAACCATTACCCAAGTATTAAATATATTCGGTACCCAAGAATTAAATATTTTATTGGTTTGGTCGGCAATTATTAAATATTTTAATTTTTCAATATTTTATTTGTAAGGAACCCAATCGGAAACAATGCGATATAGCATATATAAAACCTTCCTCAACACGTGATGTAGGTAATCCTATTGAGGCAGCCACTAATAAAAAAATTAACATTTTATAAACTGAATTGAAAAATAAATAAAAAATATAAATAAATTCTACAGAAAGAATCCATGTATTCCTCACTCGTTCTCTCGTAGTTATTCAAAATCTTCTGTCTCCGCTCCTGTTTGGTTTAGCATTTGACACTTGAAAGAATGTGTACTTTTGATATCCGCATATCCAAAACCGGCATATTTATGTCTGCATAGTAAAATATCAAGTAATATAATATTTTGTTGACATTCTTGAGGATTTCTCAAGGTATGTGAAGTCACATTCTCTCACTAACGATATCGCCCTCAAGGTAGGTAACTTGAAGGCCCTAAGCTTCCTCAATATTTGTCTGCGAATACGGGTGTAAGATTGTTCTTGTTTGGTTGGTATTCAGTTGGTCATTGTTGAAAACGTCAAGCTGCCATGACAGCTTCGTTGCGTATTGGGAGAAATGAAAAATAAAAAAAAACTCTAGAATGTATAAAATATAAAAAAGTACATAGTTGTTTAAAGTACATAGAAGATATTGTAAGGTCTTCAAAATTTTCAAAAGTCAGGTTCAATCAAAGTACTTATGTACGTTTTACTTATGCAGTTTTGAAAGTTGAATTAGTTGTTCGTCGTGAAGTATTTTTCTTTCAAGTATTTTTGTGCTCACATAAGTGATTTGAGTCGGTTAAAAAGTGTTTCATTATCACACAAAAGTGCTTTGTGTCAGTCATTAAGTGCTACCTTATCACACAAACACAATTTGCTTATATAAATGTTAGTTGTAACACAAAGTGATATACCCCAGACATTTTCTTTAGATTATGCATAAATATGATATGAATATATTGATTATTTGATGAATGTAGAGTATAAATTAATAATATTATACATTATTTGTACGACGGTATAATAAATGATATTGAAGTACTTAATATCAGTAACACCGGTATAATAAATGATAGTGAAGTACTTAATATCAGTAACACCGGTATATTAAATGATAGTGAAGTACTTAATATCGCCAACACCGGTATAATAAATGATAGTGAAGTTCTTCATATCGGCAACACCGGTATGATAAATGATATTGAAGTACTTAATATAGGCAACACCGGTATAAAAAATGATATTGAAGTACTTCATATCGGCAACACCGGTATAATAAATGATATAGAAGTCTTTCATATCGGTAAAACAATTAAACTAAATTATGTTTAATTATTTCATGTCTGTAATACTGGCATTATGAATGATATTAAAGCATTTCATATATCAAATAATTACATATATAATAATAGTTATTACATATATATTTAATTTATTATGTAATAGTCATGATATAGGATATAAATATACATTAAAGTGCAAGGAATATATGTCGATGGTGCATACAAATATCTAATAATTTCAGTTTGTCATAAGTAGGTAATTTATTAATATTTCGTCAGTTTTTTATAAAATAATATTATGAGATGTCATTTTAAACATTACCAATATATAGAGTTGTCATTTTGATCATTGCCTGTATATGAGTTGTCATTTTGATCATTTCCAATATATTTAGTTGTCATTTTGATCATTACCAATATATGGAGTTGTCATTTTGATCATAACAAACATATAATATGTCATTTTGATCATTACCAATATATGAATTGTAATTTTGATCATTATCAACATTAGCAGTCGTCATTTTTGTTCGGAAGAAGAATCAGATTAATGAATCAGAAGAAATAAATAAACTATAAATTATATAATACAAAGGTATATACCTACCTATAATATAAAATAAGAAGCATTTAACAGTTCAGTCATTCTTGTACCTACTTGATTCAGTGGAAGTTTGCAGTTGTAAACTAATAAAACTAAACAAAGCAAATATAAAAACACAAAAAAACAATGAAACCTGTAAAAAACAATAAAAAAATAATAAAAAAGCCTACCGCCGTGGCACAGTAGGTTTCTGTGCGGGCGTCCTGGGTTCTATCCCCAGTAAAAGAAAAATTTATTTAAAATTAATTTCTCACGCTAATGTTGCTTATCTGGGCTGGAAACACTGGTTATTTGGAAGAAATTGTCATATGGCAATAAAATCCACTTGCGCAGGGAGCAAGGAAGTGTTTATTATTATTATTATTATGTTAAATGGACCGGCGACAGTGCGTGGTTTGGTCCATCCCCGGTTCGAATCCTGCCACGATCGATTTAGTTCACCTATATTGCAATTGCTTATTTTACGGGAAGCATCATGACATATTTGTTTTGAAAATTAAGAATTTACAAATCCAGAATGTTTTACAAAATAAAGACCAAAACGGAGTAAAGCCCAGATACGCAACAATTCCACCATTTCGAACCACATATTCCAGATGGACTAAAAAAAGTGCTGGAATGGTGACCAAGAACGGGAAGAAGAAGTATTGGAAGGCCTCAAACAAGGTGGTCCGATGATATAAGACGAGTAACTGGAGGCGGATGGATGCGGTCTGTCCAGGATAGGGAGCTGTGGAGGTCTCAGGGGGAGGCCTATGTTTAACACTGGACGAAGAAAGGCTGACGAAGAATGCAACAATTGCGTGAAAAATACTTTGAATAAATCTCTTCCCTGCTGGGAATTTAGCCCAGGACGTCATGTCAGGATATCATGGCATTAGCTTAGTAAAAATATTCTCATTTTTAATAATATATTTTTTTTTCTTTATCTAAAAAATAATCATTATTCATTTAAAAAGAGAACCCGCAAATGTCCGGAATAACTGATCTTTTCAAATACGTAGACGGTATATTTGGGTCTGTTCTATTCAGCGGCGGGCGTGACCGAAAAATTTGACCACCAGTGAATCATTAGGGCGACACGATTGAAAGGTTAGAAAACCAGTGTATCATTGGGGTGACGTGACTTAAATGTTTGAAAACCAGTGAATCATTGAGGTGACGCGATTGAAAGGTTTGAAAACTAGTGAATCGTTGGGGCGACGCGATTGAAAAGTTAGAAAACCAGTGAATCATTGGGACGACGTGATTTAAATGTTTGAAAACTAGTAAATCATTGGGGAGACGTGACCGAAAAGTTTGAAAACTAGTGATCATTGGGGCGACGTGATTTAAATGTTTGAAAACCAGTGAATCATTGGGGCGACGCGATTGAAAGGTTAGAAAACCAGTGAATCATTGGGACGACGTGATTTAAATGTTTGAAAACTAGTGAATCATTGGGGAGACGTGACCGAAAAGTTTGAAAACCAGTGATCATTGGGGCGGCGTGACCGAAGAGTTTGAAAACTAGTGATCATTGGGGCGACGTGATTTAAATGTTTGAAAACCAGTGAATCATTGGGGTGACGTGATTTAAATGTTTGAAAACCAGTGAATCATTGGGGTGACGTGATTTAAATGTTTGAAAACCAGTGAATCATTGGGGTGACGTGATTTAAATGTTTGAAAACCAGTGAATCATTGGGGCGACGTGATTTAAATGTTTGAAAACCAGTGAATCATTGGGGCGATGTGTTTAAAAGTTTAAAAACCAGTGATACCATAACGCACAAAGCTACGCGTTCAACCACCCGAACATCATCTTTGATCACGATCGCCCCAAACAGTGAGAGTGATGCATCATTAATTTTTTTTTTACACTCAGTTAATTTTAACACAATGAATCATTTGATCAAAGAACGAGGAAGTTTCCGCGATATATTTCCACGTTTATTTATATAGATGTTATTTTTGTACATGTGCTCATCGAAAACATTATTTTCGATATAAAAATCATTCTTCTGGCTGAGTCGACAGATATGGGAAATTGTACTATGTATATGTTAATTATATATTTGAAGGAAGAAGAAGTAGAGGGAGACCTAGGATGAGATGGCTGGAAGACATCGAGGGAGATATAAGACCGATCGGACGGACAAATTGGAGGAGACTTGTTGTCGACAGGACGGTATGGAGGCAATTTGTTGTAGGCCAAGGCCCACACCGGGCTGTAGCGCCATTACTGATGATGATATGTCTATTAAGTTAATATTATAAACCGCCTTGAAGCATTTGAACCATGTGGATCCACCGCAGAATGTTTAGAATATCGTGGAGTGACATGGTCAGTAACACTCAAGTACTATGTACGTAGAACCAACATCAAAAGATAATTATTCACCAATGTTAAGCTTCGTAAAGTGTTGTACTTCGGCCATATTCTGAGAGGTGAAAAGTATGCCATAATTCAGCTCGTCATGAAGGGGAAGATTGAGGGTTGTAGAGGGGTCGGAAGAAGACAGTTTTCTTGGCTGTGAAACATCCGCGAATGGACCGGTATAAGAACTGTGGAGGAGCTGTTTCGCATTGCACAGGACAGAGAGGCTTTCTCTGTGGTGGTCGTCAACGTCGGGGGGACCTGATATGACACAAGAAGAAGAAGAAGAAGACATGTTTATTCTACTGCGCTTCTGTATAGGATGACAACAAAAGTGGAAATTCAGCTTGACTCTACAGTGAGAACTATAACTGGTACACTTATACCCACCCAACGCCAGTGGCTACCTGTCCTGGGGGGCAATTCTGGTTCGACGGGCGAAATCGAAACCCTAGTGATTACCCATATCATAGATATAATAATCGTATGGAGTTCTATGACATCTAAAGATATTGTAGAACTCCATATAATAATTATATCCATGATATGGGTAATCACGAGGGTTTTGATTTCGCCGATCGAACCAGACTTGCCCCCCCTGATTTCAATGAAACTTCTCTGATGAAAGATGCCTCTGCAGTTAGAGAATACGGACAAGAGCGAAGAGCATACTGAAATACATTGTTTCACATGTGTATTTGAGTTCAAAATATTCATAGACCTTGATAATCGGTTGAAAGTTCGGTCAGGGTAATCGAATTTTGTGGAAAAGTATTTCGGTATATTTATTTATTAATTTTAAAATGGATTTCCACTCTGTGAACACAAAAACTTTACAATAATTAATGTGATGTTTGAGATTATAGTGCATCCTTAATCGTGATATTGTATTAATTGGTTATCACAAACAAAAAACAAAATATCTAAATAAATAAATAAAAACAAAAATTAAATAATCGGCATGCATGTCAAACAATGATAAGTGCAAATGAATAAAAAAGAAACTATGAAAAAAAATCTGCAAATGTCCCAAAGACCAAAAGCAGTGGCAAAGTGCGACCTCTCGAAGCCCAAAAACATAGCAATAATAAAAGCCATCGCCAAATGAATCCATCCCGCCCCCGCCCCTATATCGTCTTTGCCCCACCTTCTGTCGCACTGGCAGTGCGTGATCGTGAAGGGGTTGTAGTTGAACACCCCGTACTTCCTCTCCATCGTGTGGATGTTGCCCCTGGGACAGAGGTCGTGGGCCCTGCAGCAGGCGTCTGGACCCTTCAGCTCACCCAGCTCCTTGGTAGACTCGGCTATGTCGCCCGCGCCGCACCACAGCATCCCCGGAGCTATGGCCAAGCCGCGCAAAGCTCTGCGATCCCTGGCAGATATTATTCATTCCTAATTATTTGCAAATTAGGGTTGTGGGCAAGCAACATTAAAGTGTCCAAGAATATAACCTCCTACGAACATCGGAAATGAAGGTTTTAAGGGCTATCACAAAAAAGATGCTTAGATATAGAATTCGCAATGACGACATTAGGCGGACCTATGAGACTGAGGACATCATACCATGGAGTAGAGATAGGAGAAGATTCTGGAGGGACAACGTCAACAGGATGGACGAATCTCGAATCCCATCCATAGCGTCAAACGAAATCCCACCAGGGTATCGCCTCCCCGGAAGACCACCGAAGAGATGGAAGGATCTCAGCTTCACAGGAATAGCTTTCTCAAAAAACATATCTACGATCTAATATAAGAATAAGAAGAATAAAATATGCACCTGGGACACAGCGATCGACTGGATAGAGAAAACCAGACTGCTGAGGGATTGCACTAAGTAAAGAAACTCCTATCACTAACAATCAGAGAGATCTGGGTGTAATGGAACAGGAAGTGACAGCGATACTGAAGAGACCCTTTGAAAAATATAATAGACAGGGCCAGAATACCCCGCATGGCCGCCGCAGCGTTATATTGTGGGACAAAAATGTATTGTGGTATATTGTGGCGATATACAACCAAAAAATAGTGATCTCCCGGAAATGTCACCCAAAAAGTGAAAAGATAGCTAGTGCTCCCCTTACCATGGCAATTAAATTGTTTAACTACAAGTCGAAGATCTAGAATAAGAAGAGAAAGAAGAAGCTCATTCTCCCCGATGAGAGTAGTAGAGGCAATAATGATGTTTATTGAAGCGGTGTTTTCTTAATTTAAATAAATTCCTCAAATACCATTACAATCGATTGCGATAAACTGACTACGGCAGTCATAATGGAAACTTTTGTTTTTGAAACAAAAACGAAACGGAATTCAGAATCGTCTTGTCCAAGTTGCCTGTTTCAACTTTTCAATAATCCTAAAAAACCTTGACTCTTTTCGTAATTATTTTCAAATGCCATAGACACTCAAAACTAATGGAAAATTACGGAGAATCGGTGGTTAAATAAATAAATCTATATTCATCATACTTATATGTTTGTCAAAGATCTGTACAAAGTATTCATTTAGTTTAATAAGAAAGATGCTCTGTTTGCCAATAAATCAGATAAGAACTAAGCACAAGAAAAGCAGAAGACGAGTGAAGATTAAAAAGTATTATGGAATAAAGCCAGTATCGAATGGCAGTGGGCAGGTCATGTGGCAAGACAGGAAGTTGACAGATGGGCACCACGAATTCGACAATGGAAACCTCGGGAAGACAAAAGAAGAATAGGTTAACCCCAGAAAAGATGGACCGACGACTTAATTAGTCGCGGGGGAAAAGGTGGCACAGGGACACCCAGCATAAGGAAGGGTGGGAAAAAAGTTAAAGAAGGCCTACATTCAGCAGTGAAGAGATGGCTGAGAAGAAGACGATGAATTAAATTAAAAACTGACCAAATTACAAAAGTCTATTGTTGCAAGAATTCTTATTTTCAAACACATTGACATACATAAGGTTGGCTGGAAATTAAAAGCGATAGAAAGCTCACATGCTGGAAGCGAAATTTGTCTAACACGAGCTATATAATATACAAAAATTCCTTCCACGACATTGTTTCAATGTATGTAAAGCCGGCCTGACATCAGGTAATATTACAACACATATTTCAACTCATTGGAATATGAACAGAAAAAATGACATTGTGCCTGACACGATATCATTTAAATGACTTAAAAATGTTAAACTCTAAAAACATTATATTGAAATTACATATCGATATTATAGCAATTATTTCTCTTCACTGTCAAATAATTTGCATTTTTTGGTGCATTCATGATTCTCGCTTGTTTTTTTTATTCATTTTGAGTTTGATTACCTGTTTCGAAATATTATGAAAATCAAATGAGACGCTCTAGCAAAAACTGTACTCAATCTTGATTGGATAGGAGAAATAAATCAAGGAAGATCCATTTTCACAGAAAAATGAGATTTTTTGAAAATAAATGGAATGTATTTCTAATACTTAAAACCATACATTCAAAGGCCAAATATATAGTGATGCGAGAAGCAATATCCTAAAAACCAGTAGTAAGAACATTCCAAATCATAGCAATTATATCGAAGAACTCCGATGTGCCGATATTTTTTTGTATCTAGGAATGTACGTCTGGATCAATCAAAAATCAAAAAGAATACGAAAAAAACTTTACAAAAATAAATAAACTTAACAAATTAAAAAAATATTTCTTTCTTTGTGTGACGAATGTAGTAGATAGATAAGCATAGACAAAAGAGATACACAATTTCAGTTCATATGACTTCAAAAATTACTGCAAACACTACTTTTCAACTCATATTCCACATGAGTTGGAATATTACCTCGTGTCAGGCGGGCTTAAGACAGGTTCACAAAAGCTGGTTGAAAATCACAAAATAAAACATTGATAAAACTGAATAATAAAAATTATAAAGAAAATAATGACATCGAAATATATTTCTTGCACTTTTATGAACTTTAAATATGCGTAGACAATTTTTCACTCAATTACAACATAATAGGTATATTCAGCAAAATAAATAAACAGCAAAGGTAGTTAAATCAACAAAAAATAATATGTGCCACAGCCAATCGAAATCGTTTCTAAATCCAAGCTTTACATTTTCTTCTTAATGGTCATTTCATCGTTAATTACAAAAAAGGGCTTTGGATTTCAAGTATATTTGTTCCACAGTCACTAAATCAGCAATATGAGCATAATATTTGACATATGTCCCAATGATTCAAGTAAACTAAATAGTTTGGTAAACAAGCACACATTGAAATGATGATGACAGTTGGCGGAACATTTCCAAGTCTAAAAGAATATACTTAAGTGTGCAATCCGCCAGAAACTTTTTCCTTTTTTTTAAAGGAGTTCAACATTAAAGTTTAGTGGCGTATGTAAGGGAAAATGTTGTCTAAAAATGAACTGTACGTATTTTTTGCCAAGCTTGGATTTATCTCATTGGCACTGAGACAAAAATGTTGAATAAATACTAGAACTCCGTTTACTAAAAATTTGAAAGGAACTCTGCTTTTAAAGTCTATGTTTTTTTCAGCGTGGGGTCACCGTAACACCTAGCTATGCAAAATAATCAATATAGTAATATAGATCTAGTTTAAATTCAATTATAATTCGTACAAAATCAATATTTGTACGAATTTGTAGTGGAGTTCCTCAAGGCACACAACTTTGTCCAATTCAGCAAAAAATAAGTGTGTATGGTTTTGCTACTTAGATATTTTTTTAAATAAATTGTTCTAAACAATGTTTTTTTTCTGTAATATATATTATTTGAAATAATTAAACTAGAGTCATGTTTGAAAAAGATTTAAATAATTTTTAATTCAGAACATTTTTTGCAAATTATTCAAAGATAACTTTATTTGTGTAAATAAATAAAATATTTTTTATGCTTGCATGCGTTCTGAAATCAAAAACATGACACGTTTCTGATGATAGCTTGTCCTTCTTTATTTTATTTACAAAGTACATAACAAATTATAGTAAAACGTGCATCTTGACCCCAAAATATTCTTCCCTTTATTTCGTTTATAACAAAAATTTTATAATTTCGTTTATTACTTTATAACTAAAAATCATGGAAGTTAAATATCAAAATCATAAGAAGCGGTTATGATAAAATCATTGAATAGATAAATTGTGAAATTGAGTTTTAATCTACTTTAGAAAATAGTTACATACTTAGTTGCGATTGAATGTTTGTTGAAGTGTTTCAGACATACAAGAGCCAATAAATTGATAAAATGATTTCATTTACAAGCGTTTATCGTGATTTTGATACAATCATTACGTTTTGATCTACTCATTATTTTGGTGTTAGTTTCGATTCGGTTTTTACCTTTTCTTAATGAGCGTTTCATCTTCGTTCAGATCCACCTGAGAATGTTTCATTGCGAGCATCTTCTCCAGCTGGCGGTGTACCTTCGAGCACTTTTCTTCCAGGGTCTTGTAGCTCAACCATTCGGCGACGTCGTCAGGCAGGTCGACGCCTCCTCCCAGCTTGGTAACAGTCACATTCCTAAAACCAAACTTATCGAATTTATCTGCCAGGATTCTTCGATTTGTCGATTTGCTTCTGGCAATTCTGTCATCGAAGTTCACCCGCCGTTTGTCCTCGGACAGCGGCTCGTATTCAAAATAGTCCTCGAAGAACTTGGAATTTGAGTCGGAATCGAAGAAAGACGAGGCCCTTCTGGATCTGACGTTCGATTTTTTGAATCTGTAGTCGTCCCTGAATATTGCTGAGTCTTCGTCATTGCTTGAATCTTGTTTCATTTCTTTGACGTCGTCTTCCAATAAAGAGTCAAAGTCTCGCCAGTTCCCGCTGTTGTGAAGGTCCGCGTAGTAGTCTAGTTCTTTCTTCATTTCGTGGGATTTTTTGACATGCCTCGGTTCGGAGTTTTGTCTGTGCCTCTTGAACCGTTCGTTTTGCGTCAATCTGGAATCGTACCGTTCCTTTTTGTTCTTTCGTCGCTTCCTCTCAAATGACTTGTGGTTCTTTAGGAAGTTGGAGGTCAGCTCCTTGGCGAAGTCTTTCAAGAACTTTCTGACGGTGCTGTCGTCTTGGATGTACTCGCAGTCGATCATCTCTCCATGGACGTTGGAGATGGTCTGCACAAAGTGAAGTCCATCGGTCAATTGACGGAGAATCAGGCCTTCCCTGAAAACAAAAAAATAATACGTTTTAATACACTGAAAAAAAAATTGTTAATAGTGACTACACAACATTTGGTTTTGTGCAGCATATGTTTTGTGCAGCATATGTTTTGTGCATATAGCCAAATAGTATATTCATAAATAAATAAACTTTTGTTACTGATAACGTGATAACAAAATTTTTGGATAAAACGCAGGTAGCCAGTTCGGTTGTCATAATATTATTTTATCAGTGAAGGTGTGGTAAATACTCCTAGATAATATTATCTACATATCTCAGATTTATTTTTAATGTAGCTTCTCGAACAGCTAACAGGTAGGGGAGAAGGAGGCACTTTTGGACAGAGGCAGATTTGGACAGCTTGAATTTGACCGCCTAAATATTAAATTAGTTGATTCTCTCTATTATTCATATATCGCGCAAGGAGTCCTTTGTAATTATTTGACGTTTGGTCTCGAGTTTGACGTGTGTATTTTTAACGTAATTAAACAACACTGGTTACCTTACGCCTCTAGTGATAGAAACTGAAACTACAACCGTTGCCTAGCAAATGACAGTTGACTCACCGTTAAGTACTTAATCCGCCAGAAACGTTGAGTTAAATATTTGTCGTTTTAGTGACGTATTTGAGGGAAGATTAGGCCTAAACGGACACTGTAATACGCTATATTTTAGTAAAACTTGAGTTTAGCTCTTAAACTAAGACTGTAATACTGGCCCATAGATACTATGTAGATACATAGATACTAGATACAAAGAAGTAATGTATGTAAATATTTAAAGAAAAATGTCATTAAGATAATGAAATTGATACGCTAATATAGTTTGGACACATGGGAAGAATAAATAAAAATAAAGAAAGCTGTAGGAAAGTGTAATATATTGATGTAGCGCCTTTCAACAGGCAATCTTATCTTCCCGGGTATGCGCTGAACAAATTACCAAGTTTCATTGAAATCAGATGGAAGTTATAAGACCACAAAATGACTTACAAATATATAAATACTAAAATATAGAATTTTCACTTATAGAAAGGAGATGCTCACTGGTGAAACCACTCTCAGGTGCCAGATTTACTTAATTCATACCTATATTCTATAAGGGAGAAAATATCGATATACCAGGCATTAAAAAAAATAATTGTATTTTGACGTTGCTATCTTCTTTTATTGAGGTCTTCTAAGAATTAGATGACAAGACCATGGGAGGGAGATATAAGAAATTTAAACAACACATGAATGTTGATGAGGCGATAAATGCGTGACTAGAAAAACGTGTCGTTCGGATCCCTCTACCTACCCCATGTGGTACGACAGCGTGATGGCTTCATCCGTCAGTCTGAAAAATATTAATTTATTTATGCATAGGGTAGTTATTTATTCTTTTTGTTATATGGGGGTTTATTTAATAAGATTATAATATGAAGACAGCCCCCCACAAGAGCTGCAACCAACTGGTACCTATAATAATTTATGAAGGAGGGGAGAAACTAGCTGTCACAAATATACATCGCATTAATTCGTCATTTTTAAATTGACATCCATGGTGCAGAATAAATGAAAATGCATAACAGTTCGAATCAATGAATTGAAACAAATAACATAGAGTAAAGCACTATGCCTGATTTACACCAAGTAGACAGTGACCATTTACACTACAGTCAAGTGGCATTTCTTCCCTAGCGATGAACAAGCTTAGTAAGCAAACGGAGATCCAACAATATAAGCCTCTCTATTGGTGGCTGTGGAATAGAACAGGTTTCGCGTTTAAAATACTTGGGGTGCTGATTGAATGATGAGTGGAATCCAGATTCCGAAATAAAGATCAGGATTGAGATGGAAAGATTCACCTTCAAAGCTAAGCAGGTAAGTATAAGATGGAGCTGTTAAAGCATGCGTGTTGCCGGTATTGTTGTATGGAGTGGAAAGTTGTACTCTAAAATCTAAACAATTGATAAAATTGAAGCATTCGAGAAGTGGCTATATAGAAGGTTGATGCACATCTCATGGGTCGATAGAGTTCTAAATATGATAATATGATGGAGAAAATTCCTGGCCACTGTGAAATGACGCAAAGCTGCATATTTGGCCACATATTCCGTAGCGTTAGATATGCCCTTCAATTTAGTGGAGAGAAGATGGAGCTGTTAAAGCATGCGTGTTGCCGGTATTGTTGTATGGAGTGGAAGGTTGTACTCTAAAATCTCAACAATTGATAGAATTGAAGCATTCGAGAAGTGGCTATATAGAAGGTTGATGCACATCTTATGGGTCGATAGAGTTCTAAATATGATGGAGAAAGTTCCTGGCCACAGTCAAATGACGCAAAGCTGCATATTGGGCCACATATTCCGTAGCGATAGATATGCCCTACAATTTAGTGAAGAGAAGATGGAGTATGGTCGTAAAAAAATATCGTGACCTAAAAATCTCAGGCAGTTGTTTGGGATTCCAGATGCGGCGTCACTAATTTAATATTTTGAACCACCCTAATGCTCCATCATATCTAACCGAAAGATTTCAACATCTGGCCTCTCATGGACTCCCGCTTCGATCTAGAGAAGAGAGAACCCTCGCCATCCCATCACATGCCACGGCTTTCTATTCATCATCCTTTACTGTACATGCTGCCCGGTTATGGAACAATTTGGCCCTCGACATTAAAACTGCACCAACGTTAACAACCTACAAAACCAAATTAAAGCGCGCGCTCTTACTTTCTATTTCTTAACCAACATAATCCCCATTTTTTCCCTATTCCTGTAGTTAGTCATATCTCCTCTTCCCTCCCATAGTGTTGTAACAGGTTTCATCTAAGATTTGTTTAATTGTCTTTGATGTACATATTTTTTATTCTTCTTACTTTATTGTGTTTAAATGTAATATTTTTTAGTTTTATAATAGGTTTTCTTAAATTTGGTACATGTACCATTTTCATTCATAACTGTTACAGATGGTTGTCTGGAAGAAATTGCCACTAGGCAATAAGTCCGCCATTTGTACTTGCTATTTGCAAGTAAAGTACATGATGGAGTTCGCGAACTACTTCCACGTCGGAGGACGCTATAGGACTCTTTGGTCCTGTTCATCCCCGAGGCAGCCACAACGTCAGACAACACAATATCCTCCTATCCGCGAGTTCAACCACTACCCCCGAGAGTCCAACCTCAAACGTGGGGGCACCGCTCGGAATCGGTAGTAGGGGCAAGCGATCGAGTCGGAGGGGCTTGTCACCACACCCCTCGGTACTCGTGTTGGCGTCCGAAGGTTCCGCGGGCTAACACCGGGGGCATCCGGCGCATCATCACCTGTCAGATTTGACGTCACACTTGTCAACACAGGTTGTCTACACAACATTCGCCACAGTTGACGAGTCGCTGCCGAGCGAGACTAAAGGCGTTCGTCCTGCTCTTCTCTAAGTACTCAATTGAAGAGGGCACAACAGCGTCGGCCGCCCAACTCGCTCTTTACTGCCTAGGCCCTTAGAGCCGCAACCTAGGCTATAAAGTCTTTAAATAAATAAATAAATAATATGGTCAACGCAGTATCGGGATGAGTTTGGTATGATGGTCGCCAACCTCCGCTAGGAGCGGCACAAGAGGAAGAAGATGTGGAATCTATTGCCAGAGAGTATCAGAGATGCCACTAATTTGATAGCATTCAAAAAGCGTCTGAAGTCACACTTTCTATCCACAAAAACACAAATTAACGTCTTTTTCCCTTTATTCCTCTTCCTTTCTCCTCTCCTATCCTCCATCCAATAAACATAGTGTATCTATCTGATGTATTTTTTGTATTCTTATTTTTGTTCTTATTTATACATATATTATTTTTTTTGTTTTTTATGTTTATTTTGTATTTTTAATTTATGATTTATTTATATATTTTATTTCTTGTATTTTTCTATTTGTATTCTTATATTCCTGTAACTGACTGTATTTACCATGGTGGTTGACTGGTAGAGATTGCCTACGGGCAATAAGTCCGCCACGTTGTTAACTCAATAAAAGTCTTTTATTATTATTATTATTATAATGAAAGAGCAAAATCGCATAAATTTAATGATTAATGAATAGTAATCCAGAGGACGGGACATCTCTAATTGCAAGATCTATTAAAAAAATTAACTTAAGTTTCGTTGATGTCAAATATGCTGACAACATACATGGTTGTCGAGTTTATGATGACGATGATGACGTGATGCATGAATACAAATAAGCATACAATTTATGATAGTGTAGTTTTACCTACCCCAAAAAAAAACCGGCGCGATGTTACAAATGTAAATATGTGAAGTAATAATGTAAAGTTGAATTCAATTGCAAGGGGGAATAAAGGGTTACCCCTTGGGCCTATACTGTTCATAATATAAATATGATTTCTTCATTATTAGAGTATCTCATGCGATTGGATATTACAATACAGTGAGTATTGGCTATATATGTACATATTAAGAATACCAGGAGCTGAAGCCAAAGTGCACTAACTAAACAATCATTCCGTGTCCCTAGGGAGGGTGTTGGAGAAGGCACACTTGTGTTTTAACTTTACACAAAGTTGTTTGAATCAAAATCAGGATGGTCATTTCATTTTATCGGAGGTCATAAACTGTCGACATAGGAGCGAATTATATAATGAATATACATATCTTTTAAACTAGTACATATTGTATATCGTCATAGTATTTTCCCTTACCTTAGTATTTTTTTTTTAAATATAAAAAATTTAAGCTTTTTTTATAAGTTAACATCACACAACATGCACACCTAATAGAATAAACATAATAATCAGGTACAGTTTTTACTCCTAACTACCTAAATGGGGAGTAAAAACTGTATCCTATTGCCGATTATCAACTAGTATCATATTTTTAATTATCTCAATAGAGACGAAGTTGGAATATTTATTGTAGGAGAACCGGGAAATCAAGGCACCTACAGGGCTTACGACCTGTCATCGGCTGGTTTACGTGATCACTTTATGCGCTTGCGCAACGTTCACCAATTATGCCTTTTTAATGAGATCCCTATCAATTCAATTTTGAAACTTCTATATATTGTAATACTGAAATTCTTTTCGCTTGAAAATAAGGAATTTTTACTACAGCCATCTATGGGTGAAATTATGAACAACAATCTTATTATTTTTTATTTATTTTGTTGTAACGCCATCTATTGAGAGAATTGGTTTTTTGTAAATAATGAAAGCTACAATTCTTATATGTGAGGTGACAATGCATGACAATGAATTGATAGGGATCTCATTAAAAAGGCATAATTGGTGAACGTTGCGCAAGCGCATAAAGTGATCACGTAAACCAGCCGATGACAGGTCGTAAGCCCTGTAGGTGCCTTGATTTCCCGGTTCTCCTACAATAAATATTCCAACTTCGTCTCTATTGAGATAATTAAAAATCTGTTAAAAAATATCTTTGACTCCCGACAGGGAAAAAAATCCAATGTTTGCGCATTTGCAATAATAAAAATATATTCAACTAGTATCATGCTGAGATTGTATTCTGAAAGTTTCATCACAATGTATTTGTATGTGTGTGGTGTGTACTATGTACGACGTGTATATTCTACTTTATCGATTATAGATTAAAGTACTCATTCGATTCTTTTCAAATTTTACACATTTGTATATATAATACTTGCATAGGTCCCATGAGATTTTGAAGGATATCTTATCAGTGCTTCTCATTTTTTTTCAACTGTCAAATGTTTCCCCCAAGTGACCCCAAGCTCAGGAGACATAAAAATTGATATTTTTATTTACAATTTTCTAAAAAGGCACATCATTTTTTTGAAATGGCATCGAATAAATTATCAAGTTTTAATAATAAAATATATAAATCAAAAATAGTTAAACGAACTCCTAAAAAGAGGCAAAAATTTCTTACTTCCCTTTGCTACGTAATATTTATCCCTAGACACCTTATCTCGATTTCTTGCTATGATTTTTTTTTTATTTTATTTATCTTGGTGTTATGTATATATTCATTGTTCTTTTGTAGCTTTCATTTTTTGTTGATGTAAGTACATGTATAAGTCACTCTGTAAAATGGTTGGTTGGGAGAAATTGCCTAATGGCAATAAGCTCGCCAGTGTGCATTATAATTGTTTATATTATGTACAAAAAGGTTAAATAAATAAAAATATTTTTGACAGATTTTTAATATCTCAACAGAGACGAAGTTGGAATATTATAGAAGGTCCAGGAACTCTTGGCACCTATGGGACTTACGACCTGTCATTGGCTGGTTTACGTGATCACTTTATGCGCATACGCAACGTTCACCAATAATACCTTATTATTGAGCTCCCTTATCTATGCAATATTGAAAGTTCTATATATTTTAATAATGAAAACAGTCTGTAAATAAGACGTTTTTACTATCGCCATCTATGAAGTAACGAAGAAACTCCTTTGTAACGCCATCTATCGAAAAGTTTTTTTTTTGTAAACAATGAAATCAACATTTAGATGGGTCGATGGCAGAGCGGTTAGCGCGCTGGGCTAGTACCTAATCCAGTGATCGCGAGTTCGAATCCTGTCTCGACCGATTTCGTTCACCAATAGCACAAGCATTTATTTGCTTATTTTAGGGATCGTAGGAAGATGTATATGTACTTGTTTAACAAGGACATATTCATTTTTTTGTTTAAAAAAAAACAGTCCTTATACATGAGGTGACAGTGTTCTCGCAAGGATGTCACCCCTGAACTGCGCCAGAAATATTTTTTAATTTTTGACTTTATTGTCAAAATTTTTTGACTCCTGACAGGGAAAAATCCAATGATTGCGTATATGCAACTTTTAAAAAATATTCGATTTAGTTAAGTAGGTACAAAAAGTTGGAATAAGAATTAAAATATTTGGTTGTCGATCCCTGAGTGTTGTGATGGTGTTTGTATACAGTATAAATTAGTCGTATCTGTTAAGTGATAGTTTATCCCGTGGGATACCTCTATCCTATCTAAGTACAATGGGGTTGGCAGAGATGTATGATTCTCCAGCTAGATGCACCTAATGCCCGCCCTGCATTATACTAACACCCTTAAAGTGGCTACAGTACGTACATACTTCATAATTCAGGGCTGACACAATACCTATAAATATTTTTATTAAAAATATAATAAATCTAATTAATAAATCGGAGTGTCTCTCTGTCTGTCTGTGTAAGAAGGGGTATAACTGATATATGTTTCCTATATAAATTACTCAACAACCAAATAGATAGTCCGTATCTCTAAGGACAAATCCCATTCAACTGCCCCGCCAGACAAAACCGCCAGAACCTTCTCTTTTACACTAAATATTCAAGAACAAACTATGCAAACAACACTTTTGTTAACCGCAGCTGCAATATGTATAATAACCTTTATCATAAGCCAGATATTTTTAACAATAGCCTACAATCATTAAAAAAACAACTATCATCAATATTATAATGAATACTTTATTTACCTACCAAATTGTATAATTTTTGGTATGTCCAATACTATATAAATATGACAACTAACCCTTTCCT
This sequence comes from Molanna angustata, assembly GCA_963576475.1. Taxonomy (NCBI): domain Eukaryota; kingdom Metazoa; phylum Arthropoda; class Insecta; order Trichoptera; family Molannidae; genus Molanna; species Molanna angustata. Next base: position 27,816,891 of record OY754983.1, read on the forward strand.
CCTCTCCTACCTTTCATCATGTCCCACCCTCGCTTCATAAAATACACACACACACACACACACACACACACACACACACACACACACACACACACATCACAATTGTACACTTACACCACACTTTTGTCTTTGACTTTGTACTGAATTGTCTTTATTATGTATATTAATCTGTGGAACAATGTAATTGGCTTACTTTCCTGATTATTATTTTTTTTATTAATGTAAAATATGTAACAGCTGTTTTGTTTCCCAAAATAAAATAAATAAATAAATAAAATTAAACACAATGAAATGTATAGCAGTGACATCTATGGAGGTTGGGTTATGGCTTTATAGTTAGGTTCAGAACCTTCCCATGGGTTCTTTATCAATTCTGAGTATCAACTTGTAAATTGGTAGGTATATTATACAAAATTTTGTAGTAAATATATTGTAATTTAAGATATGTAAATTAAACGAGCAAGTCTTTTAAATTAAAAACTCCCAGTTTCCACGATAAGGATAAAGAAATCTCTCTTAGAACTATAGAGATATTCGCCGACCGCCGTGGCACAGTTGATAAGCCGTTGGGTTTCTGTGCGGGCGTCCTGGGTTCGATTCCCATCAGAGGAGAAATTTATATAAATTCATTTCTCACGCAAACATTGCTTCTCTGGGCTGGAAACACTGGTTAGTTGGAAGAAATTGCCATACGGCAATAAACTCGCCACTTGCGCAGGGTGCAAGGAAGTGTTCATTATTTATTTATTTATTAGATATTCCACACTTATAAACCAATATAGAAACCAAACATAATCTGAGTCGATGATCCATAGCGTCGGAGGCTTTGCAGCGGATGTAACACACCGAATAAATGTGGGATGAATGCAATAGAACGATGTATGACAGGGTAAGAAATGAGAACATAAGGAAAGAATGTAAGATGAAGAAAGATATCATTAATAGAATGAAAGTGAACACACTGAGATGGTTTGGCCACATGGGCAGAATGAATGAGGAACGCCTGACGAAGAAAATATACAATGCGGATAGGATTGGATTGAGAGGCCGGGGCCGCCCAAGAAAGGGATGGCACGACCATGTGAATGATATTTTGAAAGAGGGAAATGTTAGAAGCGTGAATAACAGACGAACATGTATAAGACGATGTATGAATGTTGTCGAGGCGATGAATGTATGTCAAGATAGAAATAAGTGGCGTTCGATTCTCTCTGCCTACCTCTAAGGGACATGGCGTGATGGTATGTAATGGATGAAATTTAGAGCTATGACAGGAGTTTTGTGTGACCCAAAAATGACAATTAAACTAAAAGGAAAAATATATCAGACCATTGTCAGACCTGCGATACTGTATGGCTCCGAATGTTGGACGATGTACAACACCTTCCATAGGCAAATGGAAACCACCGAGATGCGTATGCTAAGATGGTCAGCGGGGGTGTCTCTAAAAGACAAAATAAAAAGTTCATACATTCGCGGAAGCATAGGAGTGACAGGCATTAACAATAAATTAGAAGAAAGACAATTGAGATGGTATGGTCACATATTAAGAAGACCCGAGGATCACATTGTGAACCAGGCTATGGCCGAAGATATCCCCCGATCAACGAATAGGGGAAGACCAAAAAATACATGGATGGCGTAAAGGAGTTCACAATTTATTGATGAAACAAGAATTAACAGCGGAGGCGGCCCAGAACCGAAGAGTGTACAGCCTGAGGACGAGGAGAGCTGACCCCAACAGTCTTCATCGACGATGAGTTGGGAAGAGGCCAGGAAGAAGAAGAAATTAGAAACCAAACAAATATATTGTAATATATTGATGTTGCGCCTGGTATCAGGCAATGTGTATAGCATGTTACGAGATCATACGAATAGATAATTCGGAAATCTTCGGGATTGAATATAAAGGTATGTCGGGGTTTTGTTGGGGGCTTTTTGCATTGATCAACGATAGTGCTCTCACGTTGTGGTTCATTTATATATAACTAATTATTTGTACTTCACTCTGTATATATTATATTAAATTACTGTTCATTCATTCATTCATTCATACCATCACGGCATATCCCACAATGTGGGGTAACCAGCGAAAGGTGTGCGGGTGTGCAGTATAAAAAGGGAGAACAACACATCTATGTATACCCACACACCAGTCTCGTTTCACCAAAAAAGGCCCTACATTCAGAATGGGCGGTGAACCTCATTGCTGAACTACATATGTGAGATGTTATTGTTGCCTGTTGTATTTTCGATTACCCGGCTCTTACGGGACACTCGAAAACAATTATTTTAAAGAATGGAAGCACTATTCTAAGCCGGTGCCTCACAGCTGAAATTACTGGTAATTATAATAATTGTTTGAAATTACTGTGTTTAAGTGAAACGCGTGTATTGATTTACTATATCTGTGTATCTAAAACTACCAGATACCTACTACACATATGTATGTAGAAAAACGCCATTTAAAGTACATAATAGAAAATACACAGCACACTAGTTGATAATCTGGAATAAATAACACTTTAAAAAATTAAAAACTCATAAGTCCACTGTATCCCCTTGGGGTTTTGAGGAATAAAAATTTAGTACCTTGGAAAATAAAATAAGTAAAATAAATAAAAATAACAACAAAAATTTGTAAAGTACCGATTTCAATATGAATTTTTGAAAAGGAAGCTTGGACATTAGAGGAGCATGTATGTATAAGACGATGCATGGATGTAAATGAAACTATAAATGTGTGTTAAAATAGAGGTGTACGACACTCCATTAGGGATATGTTTTGTATGCATGTATGTATGAATCCGTAGTATTGTGTTGTCACAAGATGAAGTGACAACCCTGTTTTTGATCCCCAATTGTTGAGCCCCACGACTCTATACCTAACCTAACCCCTGGGAATGAGACAATTGCCCTAACCTCCGCTGCTGCACTAAAGTATTATTGTTGCAACGGATTAAGACAAATAGTGAATAGGACGGACGTGTATTATGCAAATAATATTATCAACATTGTATCTACTGACATCAAAAATCTCTATCAATATTGTACTGACATCAAAATAACAGAATCAACAATGTACTGACATCAAAATATCACCTTCAATATTTTGCATTTCAATTTGTAATGGATGTTTTGATACCTAGGCGTTATGCAGTAGGTAAGCACTGAAATTAAGACATGGCTGCATGGTCGCTGGCAATAGGTGCTACTGTGGTCTGATAAAGCACATCTGAAAAGGTCCAAAATGCTAACAAGGAAAACAAAAATCCTGACTTATAAAACTATTCTCAGACCTGTCAGCTGAATGCTGGGCCTTAAAAAAAAGATACGAAAATAGCCTCTCGACATTGGAAAGGAAAATCCTGAGAAAGATTTCTATCCCAGAGAATGATAATGGACTTTGGAGGATGCGATATAGTCACGAACCACAGGCATTATATGCATTATTCATGTCAGCCAGATGAATGATGATCTTATCCCCAATATGATTTTTAACACTAATACAGAGGGCAGAAGAAGTAAAGACAGGCCCAAGTCAAGATGGCTGGATAATACAGAAGACGATATAATGGCGATCAAAATAACAAACTGGAGGAGAGCGTCGGAGGACAGGGACGGCTGGAGAAGGATACTGGAGGAGGCCAGGGCTCACACAGGGCTATAACGCCAATGGTTTGAAATGGATTTATTTGAAATAAAGCACATCCCTAGATATTTGGATGGGTGGATGGCAGAGCGGTTAGCGCGCTGGGTTAGTAATCCAGTGGTCGCGAGTTCGAATCCTGCCTCGACCGATCTCGTTCACCTATAGGACAAGCATTTATGCTTAGTTTAGGGAACGTAGGAAGATGTATATGTACTTGTTTAACAAGGACATATTCATTTAAAAAAAAAAAAAAAAATTGTATCTCTAAATATGTGTAACTGTGTATTTTTTGGAGTCTATGAAAGATAAGTCTTTTCCAACTGTCGATTCGTTTAAGAGAATTTATTTCTCTTTATGAATCGACAGTATTAAGCTCATATACGCGAGATTTGTATGACCATTTGTATGATTTGTATATTTCAATGTTTTTTCAACTTTGAAGTAAAAAAAACAAGAGGCTTCGCAGCATATACATACATATGTTACATACATGGATTTGCTCAGAATTCAGAATAGAATATTAAATGTGCCTGTGTGTGTTTCTTATAACTTTTTATCAGCTTTTCTCTCACTAAAATTTCAGAGAGTATAGAAAATTTAAGCCTACAATACTTTTAAACCTACTCAGTATTTTTGTTTCAGTAAGGGGTTATAAACTTTTGAATTATATACCTATCTAAAAAACTATAAAAGCAAGAACGCCGAAAATTGGTAAAATTAAATACGAATACAACATCTGACTTTTTTTTTATTTTAAAGTTCCAGAGTTTCTCTGACATTTTTTATTAAGAAAAACATTTTTTTGTGATAAATTTATGTGTTTAATAGCCTATACTTCCATTTTTTTTTTAAATATAGATAATTTATTAACAGAAGCATGGACGACGCTGAAAGAGACCGTGTGTAAGACATCGAAGAAGATCTGTGGTATTGCTAAAAGAGGTGGAAAGAAAGGCGATGCTTGGTGGAATGAGAGTGTTAAGATAGTTGTGGGTGAAAAGAAGAAAGCATGGATGGCATTATTAGCCGCGAAAGGATCGAATAATGAAGAAAGAGCAAAAGAGAATTATAAAGTATGCAAGAAAGTAGTCAAAGACACAGTAAAAAGGGAAAAAGATGGTATAAAAGAGAAAGAAAGCCTGAAAATAGCCAGCGACTTTCCTGGAAACATGAAAATGTTCTGGAAAGGCGTAGCGAAAAGAAAAAATGGAACTGTGAAAGCTTCGAAAGGAATAAATGATAGAGATGGAAAAATAATTATGGACGAAGATGGCGTGAAAGAGCGATGGAAAGAATATTTCGAGGAACTGTATGATAGCGGAGTTAGAGGGGACGTGAGTCAGAGAACATGGCAAGTAAGTGAAGATGATAAGGATGAAATAACGCAAGAAGAAGTGTTTGAAGCAGTAAAACACGCGAAAGCGGGGAAAGCTGCCGGGTATGACAGTGTATCAGCTGAACTTATAAAATATGGCGGCGAACAGACGTTGGAGTGGTGTCTCTCTCTTTTCAACAAATGTTGGGAAGAAGGACACACTCCCTCAGACTGGAGAAATGCAGTCGTGGTACCTTTGTATAAAGGTAAAGGATCGAAGCTCGACTGCAAAAACTATAGAGCCATAAGTTTGCTAAGCTCAGTTGATAAGATGTATGCAAGGATCCTGGATCAAAGAGTACGAAAGGTTACAGAGAGCAAGATTTGGGATGCTCAAGGGGCTTTTGTTGGCGGCAGAGGATGTATAGACCAAATTTTTTCTTTACGTATGGTCACAGAAAAGGTTTTGGGTAAAAACCAAAAACTTTTCTGCGCCTTTATAGACCTTGAAAAGGCCTATGATAAAGTTGTAAGAGAAAAACTATGGAATATACTATCGATGTACGGAGTGAAGAGTAAGCTGATACGTGCAATCGCTTCATTATATGAGAACAGCAAAGCATGTGTTCGTGTTAACGACACAACAACAACTTGGTTCTCTATAAATAATGGCGTTAGACAGGGGTGCGTGTTGTCCCCTTGGCTCTTTAATCTCTACATTGATTTCTGCACAAGAGCCCTTAAGTATGAAAGTAAGGGTCTGAAACTGAGTACTGTAACAGTACGTGATCTGATGTATGCAGACGACAAAGTATTGTTAGCAGAAAGTATGGAAGAGTTACAGTATCTTGTAAGTATGGTATATGAAGGATGCATAGAAAACGGACTTAAAATGAATGTCAGCAAATCAAAGGTAATGGTCTTTGAAAAGAGTGAAAGCAGAACAGTGTGTCAAATAAAAGTAGAGAATGAATGGCTTGAACAAGTCGAAGAGTATGTCTATCTGGGTAGTATGTTCCAACGGAATGGACGGCCTGATAAGGATATTGAAAGAAGAGTTATGGCAGGAAACAGAGTGAATGGAGCACTTAGACCAGTTATGAATGATCGCAACATATCAAGAGACGCTAAAGTTGCCATTCATAACGCAAGCGTAGTGCCAACCCTGACGTATGCAAGTGAGACCTGGACATGGCAGAAGTCGCACGAAAGCAGAATAAATGCAGTTGAAATGAGATCGCTTAGAAGAATTTGTAACAGAACGATGTATGATAGAGTTCGGAATGAAGATACAAGGAAAGAATGTAAGATAAAGAAAGATGTAATTAACAGAATGAAAGTTAACACATTGAGATGGTTTGGCCACTTGGGGAGAATGAACGAAGAACGCCTGACGAAGAAAATATACAAAGCTGACAGGAACGGAATAAGAGGTCGCGGGCGCCCAAGAAAAGGATGGCACGACCATGTAAACGATATTTTGAAAGATGGAAATGTAAGAAGCATGAACAACAGACGAACATGTATAAGACGATGTATGAATGTTGATGAGGCGATGAATGTGTGTCAAGATAGAAAAATGTGGCGTTCAGTTCTCTCTGCCTACCCCGTGAGGGACATGGCGTGATGGTATGTATGTATGTATGTAATTTATTAACCTATTGCAGATAGTGATGTATGTAGGTATGTATATGTAGAGTCCATTTTGTGTTTTATTAGTACGTAGGAACAGAGTTGCGGATTATTTACCTAATCTGTCCCAAGAACTTTTGCCGGAGTCTAAGTGAAATGTTTAGTTCTATTGGAACCGCTGCACGGCTTATACTCCCTTCCTCCCTACATACATAGGTACTCCATACTAGTCGACAACCTCCTATAACATTCCCCTGCTAACCATACCTTGCCTTGCATAACAAATCATCTCTATTTTGTCAACTAATATGGATAGCTCCAGACGTGATATATCTTATATTAAAACGATTAGATTGTCACTAACAAGTCATTCTGTAAAGTAATCAAATTTTGTATAAAAAATATTCAGCATTTTCATGAAATGAGTTTGTTAGATAATTGTTTATTTAATAAATATTTTATTATGTAATTTTTTTTCCTTCTTCTTCTTTTTTTTAGATCTATGATCTCTTTTTACAGGTCCTGGGACGAGGATGTCCAGCTCTCCCTCTATCTCTTTGATGGTCTTCCCGGTGGTCGGTGTCCCTCTGGTATTTCGCGCATTACGATCTTTGGCAGCCTTTCTGGATTCATCCTTTTAACATGATCTCTCCAGTGTCGTCTTCTTTGTCTGCTCCACCTTAAAATATCCTCCACATTGCAGGTTCTGCGGATGTCCTCGTTGGGTATTCTGTCTCTGAGGGTTCTGCCCAAGATAGGTCTTAGTGTTTTCATCTCTGTTGTTCTGAGTAGCTGTTTTGTTCTCACCGTGTCTGCCCTTGCTTCAACTCCATAAGACATTATGGATTATTTATGAAAGTGATGTGCCTTTTTACCAATTTGAAAATAAAAAAATTAAATTTTAAGTTCCCTGAACTTGGGGTCATTTTGAAATATTTGACAGTTAAAAAAAATGTTAGTCTATAATTGATTAAGTAAAATAAACACGCCGCGCCGTACATCACACAGATAAATTGTGATGAAACTTTCAGATTATAACCTCAGCATGATACTTAAAATAGCCTTAAAAATTGCGAAATCATAACTCCCCCTTAGGTTAGTAAGGAGTAATAATAATATCACACTACAATCTTATGTACATGAAGTGTTTTTTTTTATATATTTTTAATTTTATCAGATGAAAAGTTCCCTTTTATAGTCAAAACGATCGGCCTATTAAGTAGAATGAAAAAACGTTCAATTGCTGATTTAATTTTAACAAAACTTAAATGTTATATAGATTTAAAAAAATGGTCCAGTCTGCGAGCCTTGAGGAACTCCGCTACTTATCTTCAAACCCTTCTCTTATTGAAAACCTTTTGACTAATCCAAATGGACTGTTTCAAACTACATATAGTACCACCATCACTCCCTGTGTATTTTTTGACCACCTCCAGCCTTTCGATCGCTTTATACAAAGACTTTATCACCCCTTGGAAAAACTAAAAAAGACTACACAATGTTTTACTTGGTACATTTTGTATATTGACAGATTAGAGGGAGTTAGAAGATTAAAGGGAATCGACGAACTGTTTTAAATAAAAAAGTTTTTTACTAAAAGTGTTATTTTCAATATCAACTTGAAATATCAACAACAAAGCTATAAAGAGCATTACAAAAATCAGTACGACACACTTCATTGGAAAATTATTTTCAAGATCAACTTCAAAAATATTAACAACAAAGCTATAAAGAGCATTACAAAAATCAGTACGACACACTTCATTGGAAAATTATTTTCAAGATCAACTTCAAAAATATTAACAACAAAGCTATAAAGAGCATTACAAAAATCAGTACGACACACTTCATTGGAAAATTATTTTCAAGATCAACTTCAAAAATATTAACAACAAAGCTATAAAGAGCATTACAAAAATCAGTACGACACACTTCATTGGAAAATTATTTTCAAGATCAACTTCAAAAATATTAACAACAAAGCTATAAAGAGCATTACAAAAATCAGTACGACACACTTCATTGGAAAATTATTTTCAAGATCAACTTCAAAAATATTAACAACAAAGCTATAAAGAGCATTACAAAAATCAGTACGACACACTTCATTGGAAAATTATTTTCAAGATCAACTTCAAAAATATTAACAACAAAGCTATAAAGAGCATTACAAAAATCAGTACGACACACTTCATTGATAAATTATTTTTGAATTCAATAAGTCGCGACCAAGTGGACTCGCATCCAAGTGTCCTACAGCCATGTGTCCCGCAGTCAAGTGTCCCTTTCCCATTGTATTTTTATGTTGGTAAGCTTGAATAATTATTGCCAATTTGTTTATTCGAAGTTGCAGACATTTAATGTAAATATTTCGCCTATTTACGAATAAAAATCACTTTGACCGTATAAATAAATTTAAAATTCATATTTTTCTTTTTGAGAGTACACAATTTGAAAGTCTTAAGTTTGAAACATCTGATTGATATACAAACTTGTATCTGTGAGAAAGTAATGTAAAAAAAACAATAAAAATGTAAGTGATTGTATCTGAATACAACTCTAAACTGGTTTAATATACATTAAATAGAATATTAATCCAGATAGTAAAAAAAAATACAAAATCAGGACTAGCGTTAGATAACTGGCGCCCGTTATTTTAAAATGTACGTACCTCCCTATACTAGCGTTGAGGGGGCATATAAACTCATATATCGAATTTTGAAAAAAAAAACTTCAAATATATTACAGGGTATTTAAAAAATTACATAAGTATTTTGAACATTTCTTTACTGAATAAGCTATGCGCAATTTTAAAATAAAGCAAAAATTCCCCAAAACAAAATATTAAATAAACCATTTTTTTACAGCATTTTTAGTAACTTCAGAACTACAAATCATAAACAAAATCTTCATAATCTTTTGTATTTTTAAAGTTGCATGAAATTCATCTTCATCTTCTACTTCGTTTAGTAGACCTGTTGGTCTGTAATTTAAAAACTATGCCTCCTGAGATGACGAAGTCCAACTGTCCTTCCACCTCTTGGATGTCTTCCAGTTATACTGCGATTTTACAAACCGCGACTGAGACAGGTCAAAAAGACAGATACTAGATATGCATTTTTTGTAATCAAACTGTCAATTCGTTCAAAAGAACATATTTTTCTTAATGAATCGACAGTTCAGTGTGAGAGAATCGTATGGCCAGGTCTATATTTTTCATTGTATTTTCAACATTGTAGTAAAAAAACACCAACTTAGAGGGTTCGCAGCATATGTTGTGTTCTGTAGGCCTTTGAGGCTCAGTTTGTTAAGTATCTGCCTGCGGATCCAAAGGTCCCGGGATCGATTCCCTGTGGAGACACAGTTTTAATTGTGTTTTCATTTCGAATTTATGATTCAGTCAGTTTTTTTTGCGGGTGGCAGTTCTTAAGGAGAACACACTTAGGCCAATTGACCCTTTGTGATACCATCAGTCAAGGGTTATCAACTTTTGAATTTTTATTTCATTTTTTCATGTATCTCAAAAACTATAAAAGCTAGAAAGCTAAAAATTGGTATAAACATAGACAAATACAAAAACAATAAATCATTTTTTTTTTAATTCCCGAGTTTCTCAATCATTTTTACATACATACATACATACCATCACGCCATGTCCCTTGCGGGGTAGGCAGAGAGACCCGAACGCCACATTTTTCTATCCTGGCATGCATCCCTCGCCTCGTCCACATTCATGCATCGTCTCATACATGTTCGTCTATTACTCACACTTCTAACATTTCCGTCTTTCAAAATATCGTTCACATGGTCGTGCCATCCCTTTCTTGGGCGTCCCCGACCTCTCATTCCATTTCTTTCCGCTCTGTATATTTTCTTCGTCAGGCGCTCCTCATTCATTCATTCATTCTCCCCATGTGACCAAACCATCTCAATGTGTTCACTTTCATTCTAGTAATGACATCAATCATTTCTCAATCATTTTTTATTATTAAAAACACTTTTTTTATGACGTGTCGGCAAGGGACGTGTTCTTATTTACTAATTATTTATTAAATAAATATATTTGTCAATGGTGCATTGTTTCAAAAGCCTAGACACGGCCCTGACAAAACAACATAATTAGGAGATTGTCTTTAAATGAAATGATACAACCCTCGGAAGACATCCCTTATCGGATCTATAGATCAAAGATCTAGGAATTTAGGATCCTTTATTAATTAACAACACTCAAACCGATACACCGGATAGTAAAAAACGACTACTATAATATATTAAATATATAAAATGGAATGTATGTATGTTTGTTGTTGCACCGCCTTAGAATAGTGCTTCCACTCTTTTCTATTATCATCGTTTTGCTATGAGGCACCGCCTTAGAATAGTGCTTCCACTCTTTTCAATTATCATCGTTTTGCTATGAGGCACCGCCTTAGAATAGTGCTTGCACTCTTTTCTATTATCATCGTTTTGCTATGAGGCACCGCCTTAGAATAGTGCTTCCACTCTTTTCTTTTATCATCGTTTTGCTATGAGGCACCGCCTTATAATAGTGCTTCCACTCTTTTCTATTATCATCGTTTTGCTATGAGGCACCGCCTTAGAATAGGGCTTCCACTCTTTTCTATTATCATCGTTTTGCTATGAGGCACCGCCTTAGAATAGTGCTTCCACTCTTTTCTATTATCATCGTTTTGCTATGAGGCACCGCCTTAGAATAGTGTTTCCACTCTTTCCTATTATCATCGTTTTGCTATGAGGTACCGCCTTAGAATAGTGCTTCCACTCTTCTTCTATAATTATTGTTATCGGGTGACCCGCAAGAGCCGGGTAATCGAAAAAAATAACAGGCAACAATAGCATCTCACGTAGTTCAGCAACATAAGAGTGGTGTTTGTGTTGGGATGGATACACGCATGTGTTGTGATTCCTTCTATAAAATTAATGCACACCTGTCGCAGATTACCCCACATTGAGGGATATGCCGTGATGGTAGGAGTGATATCGGTAATGATAAAAATATCACGAGAATTTTAAGCTTTATTCACACTCTACTCCAAATTATAATCATCTACATATTCCCCTGTTATTAGGGTAAGCAGAGAGAAACGAGCGTCATACATACAGTTCCGTTTTGTCATAAATACATCGCCCCACTGATATTCATACATCTTTTTATACATTCAAGTCTATTATGTGTCCGGACAATTGGCCGTAGCCGATTGGCCGTGGACAATTGGCCGTACGCCCTTTTTACCGTATGGACAATTTATCGTGAGCACAATTGACCGTGAGGACAGTTGGCCGTGAGGACAATTGGCCGTGGGGACAGTTGGCCGTGAGGACAATTGGCCGTGGGGACAGTTGATCGTACGGACAATTGACCGTGAGGACAATTTATTTATCGTATGGACAATTAACCGTATGGACATTTCACCATACGGAAACTATTTTTAGCATCAGAAAATTTTTTCTTTCTTTTTTCGTTTGAGTTAAATAAATTGCGTGAGTAAAAAAATGTTCGTTTATGGCGACGAACCGATTGCCTTATTTTTTTTTATTTCAAGATACTAGAAGAAATCCAATATGTCGACAGTGATTAATACGAAATTTTACAAAATAAGCGGTAATTATGTAGCAATATTTTGAGATATAAGAAGACTTAAATACTACTTATCAAAAAAGAACAAAAAGAAGTTTAAGAACAGACGTCTTCTTAAATCTCAAAATGTAGCAAATTAAAACTCGATAAACCCAACATAATCATTCACTTTGAAAACTCATCCTTAAATCACGGCCGCCATATTGGTTTCTCATCATTTCAAAAGAAAACAAAGAAGTTTAAATTGTTTCGAAATCTACACCTTCTTATTAGTATAAATCGATATCCATCTCGAAAAATGAAAAAAGAACAATAAGAAGTTTAAAAACAGACGTCTTCTTAAATCTCAAAATATAGCAAATTAGAACTACATAATTACCGCTTATTTTGTAAAATTTCGTTTTAATCACTGTCGACATATTGGATTTCTCCTAGTATCTTGAAATTAAAAAATAAGGCAATCGGTTCGTCGCCATAAACGAACATTTTTTTACTCACGCAATTTATTTAACTCAAACGAAAAAAGAAAGAAAAAATTTTCTGATGCTAAAAATAGTTTCCGCACGGTGAATTGTCCATACTGTCAATTGTCCATACGATAAATTGTCCTTACGGTCAATTGTCCATACGATCAACTGTCCCCACGGCCAATTGTCCTCACGGCCAACTGTCCCCACGGCCAATTGTCCTCACGGCCAACTGTCCCCACGGCCAATTGTCCTCACGGCCAACTGTCCCCACGGCCAACTGTCCCCACGGCCAACTGTCCCCACGGCCAATTGTCCTCACGGCCAACTGTCCCCACGGCCAATTGTCCTCACGGCCAACTGTCCCCACGGCCAATTGTCCTCACGACCAACTGTCCTCACGGTCAATTGTCCTCACGATAAATTGTCCATACGGTAAAAAGGGCGTACGGCCAATTGTCCACGGCCAATTGTCCGGAAATCTATTATATGAACACTAGCAAAACCCGACAGACGTTGTCCTACCTGTTTATTTACCTCGACTATTACCTTGACGTATAAAAAATGGTTGAAATGTATTATATATTTTTCAAGATTGTTATCTCTAATTATGATTCCGTTTTTTCAGACCCTTCGGTCCCTTCGGTTCCTTCCGCCCCTTTAGACCCTTCTGTCTAATATTTTCCTGTAAAAACGAATTTAACAACCGAAGCGTTAAATGAATTCTATATAAATAATTTTTCTTAAATATTATTGTGTGAGATGTCAAACAAATAAATTAACTCATTAAAATACCTTTGTAGTGTACGCTGAAAGAATCTCTAATGTTGTATTACAATTCCAAACAGATCCTTTTTTTAACAGATTTTTAATTATCTCAATAGAGATGAAGTTGGAATATTTACTGTAGGAGAACCGGGAAATCAAGGCACCTACAGGGCTTACGACCTGTCATCGGCTGGTTTACGTGATCACTTTATGCGCTTGAGCAACGTTCACCAATTATGCCTTTTTAATGAGATCCCTATAAATTCAATTTTTGAAAGTTCTATATACATATTGTAATACTGAAATTCTTTTCGCTTGAAAATAAGGATTTTTACTACAGCCATCTATGTGTGAAATTATGAACAACATTCTTATTATTTTTATTTTATTTTTGTTGTAACGCCATCTATTGAGAGAATTGGTGTTTTGTAAATAATGAGAGCAACAATTCTTATACCTGAGGTGACAATGCATTTTTCGCATAGAAGTCACCCCTGAATTGCGCCAGACTTATGAGGTCTTGGCATAAAGTGATCACGTAAACCAGCCGATGACAGGTCTTTTAGCCCTGTAGGTGCCTTGATTTCCCGGTTCTCCTACAGTAAATATTCCAACTTCGTCTCTATTGAGATAATTAAAAATCTGTTAAAAAATATCTTTGACTCCCGACAGGGAAAAAAAATCCAATGTTTGCTCATATGCAATAATAAAAATATTCAAAATTGATCATTTTCGAAAATAATTATCAAATAAATACATAAATTAATTCATTAAAATTCAAAAGCCTTTCTGGTGTGCGTTTCATTGTAATACCAAATAGATTTTTTTTTTCAAAATTCTTGTGTGAGATATCGAATAAATAAAAATAATAATTATGATGATAAAAGTTCTCCGGTGTGCGTCGAACAAATTCCCAAAGTTTTATCGTAATCGGATGGACGGTATAGGATTTCATCGACCACATACATACATACATATAAACCAACATCCATATTTATGTATATAGATTCCTAACAAGGTTCAAATCTACAAGACATGATGTGTTCGTCCTACATATGACTTACGTAATTGAATCCAGAGCAGATACAGTCCGTACCAAAAACTACCTTCTAACCAGCGAAATGAGCGGGAACAGTTTTAACGGGCATTGTCATCAGGATTACACAAATTCTGAAAGTTTGGAGGATAATACAAGGTTTGCTTCACGTCAAAATGCACCTTTTCATATAGAGAATCTTCGAAATAACTTTATTATTAACTCACCAATACCTACATAGATTGCACCGCCTTGGAAATCAATATAGTGCTGTTGTACACACTATAGATGGTTTCAAAAGGATGCTTAACGCATATTATAATTTTTTGATTTTTACTTTGCTTTGTTTATTTTTGATGTTAAAATTGAATATGTCATACTGTTTATTTTTTTCTTCTTCTTTTATGTCTAGTTTTTTTTTATCGTTTACCTCTATTTTCTTTAATTATGTTGTATAATGTTGTTTTATATTGTCCTTCCTTTAACTACTTTTTTTATAATGTATGTAGATACATACATACATACCATCACGCCATGTCCCTCATGGGGTAGGCAGGGAGAACCGAACGCCACTTACTTCTATCTTGACATACATTCATCGCCTCGACTCATACATCGTCTTATACATGTTCGTCTGTTGTTCACGCTTCTAACATTTCCGTCTTTCAAAATATCGTTCACATGGACGTTCCATCCCTTCCTTGGGCGTCCCCGACCTCTCATTCCATTCCTATCCGCAATGTATATTTTCTTCGTCAGGCGTTCCTCATTCATTCTGCCCATGTGGCCAAACCATCTCAATGTGTACACTTTCATTCTATTAACGTCATACATCGTTCTATTACAGATTCTTCTTAGCGATCTCATTTCAACTGCATTTATTCTACTTTCGTGCGACTTCTGCCATGTCCAGGTTTCACTTGCATACGTGAAGGTTGGCACTAAGATAGCGTTATGAATGGCAACTTTAGCATCCTTAGATATGTTGCGATCATTCATAACTGGTTTCAGTGCTCCATTCACTCTCTGTTTCCTGCCATAACTCTTCTTTCGATCTCCTTATCAAGCCGTCCATTCTGTTATTAAGTATGTTTGTTATTGATGTATTTACACTTATTGTTGTTCTGTTGTGCCTACATTGTAGTATTTATTTTGTATTTATTTTAAATGTCCTATTAAGGGCGTATATATATAATAAATAAATAAATAATTAAAAATTGATTTCGAAATTCCAGTACATAGGTACATTTCAAGTAAATTAAAAGTATGTAAAAATATGCTTAAATTGTGAAATCATGAGTTTCCACCCAGCTGTGAGGCACCGGCTAAGAATAGTGCTTCCACTCTTTTCTATTACTGTTTTCGAGTGTCCCGTAAGAGCCGGGTAATCGAAAATACAACAGGCAACAATAACATCTGACATAGTTCAGCAATGAGGTTCACCACCCATTTTGGATGTAGTGCCTTTTTAGGTGAGACGAGACTGATGTGTGGGTATACACATATTTGTTGTGCTCCCTTTTATAAGGCAATGCACACCCGCACACCTTTCGCTGGTTACCCCACATTGTGGGATATGCCGTGATGGTATGAATGAAAAATGAAAGGATGAGTTTCCACTATGCTATAGTAGTGAAGAGAGAAAATTTTTGGCAAAAATCTACAAAATAAATATACGCTTCTGCCTCTATCAGTAGGTACCTACATAATATCTTCCTTGCTCTGTTGAAATATATTATACTCTGCGACATTATTATGCTATGTTTATTGTTTTCGCACGATCCCTGTTATTGACACTTGGGCCTCTCCTACAAATTTATTGCCTATAAACATATTATATTTATTTGTTTCTTGCATCATATCCTATCGGTCGATATAACCAACCAACCAACCAATCTCTCTCTCCCCCTCGATTCCTCATCCCGATCCACTTCTTCCTTCACAGTCAATTAGCCGCCTGTAAGGGAGGAGGGACACACAGATATGGAAGTATTTTGTGGTTTGATAGCACATACATATCTACGACTAGGGGCTGTTTCACCAGGTTCCGAACATCTCTCAATTATAATTAGCGGTTATGAATCAAGTAAAGTAAAAATTGCGTTTCACCACTCCCGAATAGCGATACTCGTCAGATAAAGTGACAAGTAACTTATAGAGGACTTTTGGTACGTACCCAGTAAAGTTATTTCAAACTTTATTGTCACTTTGCTTTGCGATTCAAGTATCTGGGCGCTGAAGTATCAAGCAGCAGTAACCTTAACGAAGAAGTCAGGGAACAAACGAATAAGGCTGCCGTTGTAGCGGGGTGCTTGCGAACTATTGTATGGAGAAACCAACACATGTTTAAAAAGCAAAATGAAGATATATAAGACTTGCATAAGGCCAATAATGACATACGGCATCGAAACCAGAGCCGACACCACGAGAACAAAGAATCTCTTGCGAACCACCGAGATGAAACCTTCGCCCCATCGCAGGTTTAACCATCCGAGACAGAGTACGAAGATCTGCGATGCCGAGGATGTCGTGCGATGGGGTAGAAACAGAAGACGTTACTGGAGAGATCACGTCGAAAGAGCGGATTCAGTGAGAGTGGTGAAAATAGCGGCAGACGAGATACCGTCAACCAGCAGACCCCCTGGACGACCGCCAAAGAGATGGAAAGACAGCTGGACATCCATCTATTAGAAGGTGGTTCTTGGTACGGACTGTGTCTGCTCCGGATTCAATTCCGTAAGTCATATGTAGGACGAACACATCATGTCTTGTAGATTTGAACCTTGTTAGGAATCTATATACATAAATATGGATGTTTGTTTATATGTATGTATGTTTGTATGAATGTGGCCGATGGACTCCTATTCTATTACTGGGTTAGTAATACAGAGGTCGCGAATTCAAATACCGCCACTAACGATTTCGTTTCTATGTGGGCCAAATTGCCCACCAGCTACTATTAAATGGGAAGACGGCCAGGAGACCACAGGAGAAGAGAACACAAATTTATACAAAGAATTTCTCAAGAAACTGGACTGGAAGAAACTGCTATTTAGAAATAAACATGCCACTTGTACATAGTGATTGGAAGTGTTTAAATAAATAAATAAATACGCCTAGGTATATTTATATGCAGGTATTTCATATCCAAATACTGGCGTTTTGAACGAACGAGAACAGAAGAAACCTTTTTTAAGGCTAACCATTTTCTCCTTGGAAAAAACTAGGGCGATACGTACCTACATATAACTATAGGTACTATACAAATAAAATCAATCAGAATTTTTAGAAATAATATTCTTAGCGATTCGATTCGACCCATAAACAAAACAAGAAAAACATATATACCTACCTATAATTAAAAAAATGTACCTAAATATTGTAATACCTACTGCACTACGCAACTATTACCGAAACTCGAACAAATCAACTACTGTTATAACCTATCAGACAAAACCAATAAATTATCAGAATGCATATACTTTTTCTTTTTTATAGTTTTGAACATAACCAATAACTTCCTGTACCTATTGCTTCTTGTGTACACCAATATTCATCCAATCCTGAATCTAATATTTGCATTTTCTCTCTCTCTCTCTCTCTTTGTTGACTTTTTCTGTTTTTCTTTTTGTTTTAATTATTATACGATAGTTTTAAGTTTTAATTGTAATATAATTAGTTTGACTGAGAATTGCTCCCCTCAACGAAACTTTGTTTCTTGGGAGCAAGTAAATAAATAAAAAAAAATGTTATTTAAACCTAAACATGGCATTATGAAATAAAATTCCTCAAATATTTTTAACTGTGTTAAAAATATTTGAGGAATAAAAGAAAAAAAAAAAAAAAAAAAAAGATATCCGATATCCGATAAATGGTCAAAGAGACCATTTTATCGGATATCTGCAAAGACATAGATATGTATACTGATGATACAGGAGACGCCCACACGACAAGGCGATATCCGTCGCTGAGTGGCAAGGTTCGGACCCGTAAAGTAAGTAACTGTGTTTTAAAAAAAATACCAAAAGTATTTTCAACATTTCTCTAGTGAATGATCGTAACACAATTTTAAAATTCATCACCATAAAAATAAAGGTATTTATAATATTACTTTCATGTACTATTATTATGGAAGTACTTAACTATAACAAACGATCAGATGCCACGTCTACCAGTTTCATAATATTTCTAATAGCAAATACTGCAGAACTAAACGTTCCTAAGCAGAGTTGAGGAGAGTCGCTAAAAACATCGCTTACTGACAACCATTGCTTTGCTGACAGCCAAAACCTCGAATTGACACCAAAGTAGATAGCCCTTTTTATCAACCCAGCCGATTATCCTGTGGTTTAATCGGCTGTTCATGAACGAGTCCTTAATATCTCGGACAAGGACAGAGTGAACACTGTCTAGAGGGACACCACGCCCCGAAGTCCTTGGCTACATATTCCGTGGAAATAAATATAAGATATATTTTTTTAGTGATCTAGACGACACAGCCAATTAACACACAATTGAGTTTCTCTGTAATCAAAGATTTATTGAATTATGTAATTCACATGTTATATTCACAATCAAAACAGTAACAAAATCCAACTCTACCTATAATCAAAGAAACGACATTTAATGCTATTAATTACATACAATGTCTGTTTCCAAATCTCAGTTACACACATTACTCCCTTTATCAACAAAATTAGTCTCGACAATTTGCTATCTCATGACAGCTGAGCCCACGGAAAAATACACCACAGACTAAGAACAAAATTTTCAAATTAAATTCAAATTAATTAAACTTATCCGAGTCATAGAGTAAGTACTTAATAAGAGTAAGTACTTAATCTAAAGAAAACTTTCTTTACATAAATATACCCTTCTACAACTTATTGTGGAAGGGAAAAAAGAGGAAAGATCGTATAAAAGAATAATGACATGGCTGAAGAATCTATGGCAGTGGATCGGGATTCCTTAGGCAGCGTTGCTTATATGTAAGACTAGTCCAGGACTGAGAGGAGTTCGGAAAGACGGTCGCCAACCTCGGGTAGGAGTGGCACGCGAAGAAGAAGAAGACTGAATAGTGATTCTAAAGATTATCATTATCACATATAATACTCATAGGTTTAAAAAACATTTTAATACACACAATATTTTATTATTTTTAGTAGGTATACATGGTATGATCAGTGATATCTTGGTTCAGTTTTATCACCTGTGGTTATCGCATTTGACCACATCATGACCTGGTTTTACTACAAACATTTTAAGTCTTACTGTTACAAAATCTCAAGTAATATTAAGCTGATGACTCATCCAACAGTCAGCATAAAATTCTTCTTACAGAACAGCGTTTCCAGCTCAAATAACCAACAATTGAGAAACGGAGCGTTTTTAATGGACATATTTCTCATCATATTATTAATAATTTCTGAATTGACCTTGTGGTACATTTTTAACTAAACTTTTAATAAACACAAATCACTTTGTTTATACCACTTTTTGTGTTATTTTTAAAGTCTACCGGTTTCGATGCGACTGCTTCCTCCTCAGGACTGATTATAACTAACTTTCTAGTTTCTACGATTGTGTGTTACTTTCGCTTTCTACATAGGAAAAACAGGGATAAAAGTTTGAAACACGAATTAAGGAACGTATGCGATGCCTAAAAAATAATAAGTTTTCGTAATTTGCTGATCATATTATAGAAAATAATCATAGTTTCGATAATAATACTGGTTTTCAAATTTTACACGTTCACAAACAGGGTCATAGATTAGATAATTTAGAAGCTTTAGAAATTAGAAAAGCAGTAAACAAAGGCCAAAATTTTATAAATAACCAAATTTTAACAAATAGTCCACTCAAAAATATGTTTCCTTTGAAAAATTGACCCCGCCCCCATTACCTCCCCCCTCACCCCCTCTACTCCCACCTCGCAACAACAGTTACACACAATCGTAGAAACTAGAAAATTAGTTATAATCAGTCCTGAGGAGGAAGCAGTCGCTTTGAAACTGGTAGACTCTAAAAATAACTCAAAAAGTGGTGTAAACAAAGTGATTTGTGTTTTTTAAAAATATTTCTCATCTGCTGAGAATCGAACCAGTGACGTCCACATAGAAACCAAACGACACACCAACATGCGACGGTGGTTGACTTGCAATTATTATTAGTTGGATGAATTAAAATAATTTATTTTAGTCGCGAGTGTAAATATTTAAAAGCAGAGGCCCTAAGTGCGACCCTTGAGGAACACCCAAAAAACAATAAACTCGGGTCTGAAGTCGACGATTTTTATTGATTCAGGTTTATTAACAATAAAATCCAAAATGATTTATATGGTATCATGTGAATTCTCGAATCGTTACCTTGCGAGCTAAAAGTTTAAGATGCGACATTAATTACCTACATAATATGTATACTTCAAATAACCTTTCCAAATGTTTTTAATTTGTCAATACTGACGGTGTTAAATATGTAGAACTCCATTATACTAGGTATTTTTAATCAAACAAGAATGATTATGTTTCTACATATATATTTCCCTTATACCCAAAATAAAAATATACCTCTAAATAAGCCTCATCCCTTCTGTACCAATATTTATTACTTAACCTTAAGATCCGATATCTCTTAAAAACATCTGCATACAAGTAAATTCCCAACATTAGCTACACACAACTGTTTAGGATATTTCATAATTGTAATGTAAAGTAATTTTGTATAGTTGTAAAATAAACCGATGTCTAGTATATAAGAAAAAGACACTACTCTATGTTTACCAGTTGATAAGGACCTAGTCAGCCGAAACGGTCGTCCTATTATAAGGGAAATATATAATTATGTAGAAACATTTTTTTTAACATGTCCACGTAGGGGACACCAGCTATTAGGATTTGGGTCCATTTTACTCTTCCGAAGAAGCGCACTACATAGCGTTGGGAGGGGTTTGCAATCTAGAAAAGAGTTTATTAATTCGGATTTTAAAAAGACGGCCGGGTTGTACGAAGATGGAAACACAGAATTCGGAAGATCGTTCCACAGTCGGGCTGCTGTATTAATAAAGGAGTTGAATAATCATTTTTGTTTGATTAAAAATATCTAGTGTAACCTTTCCAAAGTTTGTTGTGCCTTCTGGGATTTACACTGTTATTTACAAAGACAATAATCCTATATTTGCTAAATGACTGCTATAAATAGCATAATATTGTCGGCCTTCGTGGCATAATTGGTTGGATATCTGATTCCTGAGTCAAATTTTGGTTCGATTCCCGGTGGAGATAGTTTTTTATTTATGTTTTCAATTTGGAGTCTTTGAGATGATAAAATAATAATTATTTGGATATCATTTAATGATTCGGCGGATATTTTGTGGTAGTTAATATTAACCATATTTGAATCATAAATTCGCTGAAAACCACTTGTTTTTTGAGTCACTTCGCGACATGTTTCGAAGGGCTGTCCTTCCATCGACAGTCTAGACACGCCAGTCGATGGAAGGACAGCGCTTCCGAAACATGTCGCGAAGTGACTCAAAAAACAAGTGGTTTATATTTGATATGTTATAAAAAATATAAAAATACTTGGTAATTGTTCTATTGTGTTTATTTGATTATTGACGCGTTTCGTGCAAAGCACATCGTCAGAATAATGCTCTACAAGACTGAGACTAGTGGTTATATACAAAATTTACATGGCAGGTGTATAAAAATGTTGGTTTTTGAACGGTTGAAAAGAAGTTATATAATGCAAATGAATCTATACAAATCTACGTTTTAATACAATGAATGTAGTTGGGTCACTGGTTGTAGTCCCCTGTGTCCATTAGGCCTGTAACAAAAGGAAACGACAGCAGTAAAATTCGAAAGGTAAATAATATTGTATTTATTGGTTTATTGTTATCTTTTAAGTGTGGTTAAAACCAATGTATTTCATAGATATTTGGTAGTTATAATTACAAACAGTTTAATTTTAATCTTAATGTATTTAACAACAAAGGAAGGTATATGTCTGTCTAACCTATCGGTTTCAATAATGGTGAATATATATGATCAATTTGTTTATTGATGAGTAATTTTTGTGGATCCTTTTTTACTCTGTTTATTTCTAATATTTCTAGTCGGTCAAGTTTTCTCCCTTTTATTCCCCGATGTATTATATTTATATTATGGTCACTATTAAATTGGTGGTTGTTTTCGTTTATATGTTCTGCAAAATTTGAGGTGTCTTTCTTTAATCTAATGCATGCCATGTGTTCTTTAATTCTTGTTTTAAAGGCACGGCCTGTTTGTCCAATATATGTTCCCGTACATGAGTTACAATTTAGTTTATAAATTCCGCTGTTATCCAACTGTTCAACCTTGTCTTTATTATTAATTAACAATTTACCTAATGTACTTGGATTAGAAAATGCAATATTTTTGCCAGTTTTTTTAATGACTCTACTGATATTTGTTGTGACATCGCCGACGTAGGATAGTTTTACCCATTTATTAGATTTTTCATTTAAATTTGTTAGGCCTGGTGCAATATTTTTTAATAATAATTTCTTTTTCTTTTTAAATATCAGATTGTCTATTAAGTTTTCGTTGTAACCATTATTATATGCTAACGTTTTTATTGTTTTTAATTCATCTAAATATTTATTTTGACTCTGTGGTACATGTAATAACCTGTGAATTAGTGAGTGGAAAGTGGATAATTTATGTGACATATGATGGCGGGATTTATTGTGAATAATATTATCACTGAATGTCGGTTTTCTGTATATACTAAAACTAAGTTTATTTTCTAATATTTCTATGTTGAGATCTAAAAAATTTAATGAATTACCTCCTATTTCCATTGTGAATTGAATGTTTGCATTAATTGAATTTAATGCATTTAAAAACGTATTTAACTGTCGTAAAGTTCCCGTCCATAATCCAATTATATCATCAACATATCTATAGTAAAATAATAAATTTTTAAAACCTTGAATGTTCTTAATTTTGGATTCTAAATGATTCATAAAAAAGTCTGCTAGTAAGGGAGAAATTGGGCTACCCATCGCTAAGCCATCGGATTGTTTGTAGTATTTATTATTGAATTTAAAGTAATTTTGATCTATACACATACATAGTAAGTCTGTTAGTTCATTCATTAACACAGGGTTTAAGTTGTTGTTAGATAGATATTCTTTTAATGAAGATTTTAACTCATTTATCGGTATACTGGTAAATAAACTGACTATATCAAATGATACTAAAATACTGTTTTTAGGAATAACCGTATTTTTTATGTTGTCTATTAATTGTAGAGAGTTTTTTATTGTAAATTGTGGTTTAAATTCAGTTAGTTTTTGAAATAAAAAATTGGCATGTTTTGCGATTTTAAAGCACGGTGCTGAGTTATATGAGACCACTGGTCTCATGGGCATATCCTTTTTATGCACTTTAGGTAGGCCATACAATCTGGGACATAAAGGATTCATTTGACAAAAACGTGTTTTATCGTACGGATCACTAAATATTGTTTTGCAATTATTAAAAAAAAATTTAAAAAAGCTTAAAATCAAAAATTAAAAACAATGACTTAGTGATATCGAAAGCTGATAAAGGCAACAGCACTGTTATCTTAAATAAAAATAATTATATTAATAAAGTCGAATCAATTTTTCTGTCAAGTATTTTTTCCCAAATTAATAATGATCCAACAGCATACTTTTCAAATCAAGTTAAATCTTTAGTTAATAATTGCAAAACAATATTTAGTGATCCGTACGATAAAACACGTTTTTGTCAAATGAATCCTTTATGTCCCAGATTGTATGGCCTACCTAAAGTGCATAAAAAGGATATGCCCATGAGACCAGTGGTCTCATATAACTCAGCACCGTGCTTTAAAATCGCAAAACATGCCAATTTTTTATTTCAAAAACTAACTGAATTTAAACCACAATTTACAATAAAAAACTCTCTACAATTAATAGACAACATAAAAAATACGGTTATTCCTAAAAACAGTATTTTAGTATCATTTGATATAGTCAGTTTATTTACCAGTATACCGATAAATGAGTTAAAATCTTCATTAAAAGAATATCTATCTAACAACAACTTAAACCCTGTGTTAATGAATGAACTAACAGACTTACTATGTATGTGTATAGATCAAAATTACTTTAAATTCAATAATAAATACTACAAACAATCCGATGGCTTAGCGATGGGTAGCCCAATTTCTCCCTTACTAGCAGACTTTTTTATGAATCATTTAGAATCCAAAATTAAGAACATTCAAGGTTTTAAAAATTTATTATTTTACTATAGATATGTTGATGATATAATTGGATTATGGACGGGAACTTTACGACAGTTAAATACGTTTTTAAATGCATTAAATTCAATTAATGCAAACATTCAATTCACAATGGAAATAGGAGGTAATTCATTAAATTTTTTAGATCTCAACATAGAAATATTAGAAAATAAACTTAGTTTTAGTATATACAGAAAACCGACATTCAGTGATAATATTATTCACAATAAATCCCGCCATCATATGTCACATAAATTATCCACTTTCCACTCACTAATTCACAGGTTATTACATGTACCACAGAGTCAAAATAAATATTTAGATGAATTAAAAACAATAAAAACGTTAGCATATAATAATGGTTACAACGAAAACTTAATAGACAATCTGATATTTAAAAAGAAAAAGAAATTATTATTAAAAAATATTGCACCAGGCCTAACAAATTTAAATGAAAAATCTAATAAATGGGTAAAACTATCCTACGTCGGCGATGTCACAACAAATATCAGTAGAGTCATTAAAAAAACTGGCAAAAATATTGCATTTTCTAATCCAAGTACATTAGGTAAATTGTTAATTAATAATAAAGACAAGGTTGAACAGTTGGATAACAGCGGAATTTATAAACTAAATTGTAACTCATGTACGGGAACATATATTGGACAAACAGGCCGTGCCTTTAAAACAAGAATTAAAGAACACATGGCATGCATTAGATTAAAGAAAGACACCTCAAATTTTGCAGAACATATAAACGAAAACAACCACCAATTTAATAGTGACCATAATATAAATATAATACATCGGGGAATAAAAGGGAGAAAACTTGACCGACTAGAAATATTAGAAATAAACAGAGTAAAAAAGGATCCACAAAAATTACTCATCAATAAACAAATTGATCATATATATTCACCATTATTGAAACCGATAGGTTAGACAGACATATACCTTCCTTTGTTGTTAAATACATTAAGATTAAAATTAAACTGTTTGTAATTATAACTACCAAATATCTATGAAATACATTGGTTTTAACCACACTTAAAAGATAACAATAAACCAATAAATACAATATTATTTACCTTTCGAATTTTACTGCTGTCGTTTCCTTTTGTTACAGGCCTAATGGACACAGGGGACTACAACCAGTGACCCAACTACATTCATTGTATTAAAACGTAGATTTGTATAGATTCATTTGCATTATATAACTTCTTTTCAACCGTTCAAAAACCAACATTTTTATACACCTGCCATGTAAATTTTGTATATAACCACTAGTCTCAGTCTTGTAGAGCATTATTCTGACGATGTGCTTTGCACGAAACGCGTCAATAATCAAATAAACACAATAGAACAATTACCAAGTATTTTTATATTTTTTATAACATATCAACGTACAATGGAGTTCTATCAAGAATTGTCGATCGACAAACTAAACTTAGTGGTTTATAGCTAATTTATGATTCAAATATGATTATTTGGATAATTTATATGGCGCCGTTTCCGCGAATATCTCACCTTGTATCATTTTGGCTCTGGAGATTTGAATTTACTAAAAATATGCGTTTTAAGATTTTTATCTGAAGGAAGATTTTATTTTATTATATGTAGCTTCTCATTTTTAGTACCTACTTACCTTCATAATCTACATATTATTATTATAGACCTATCTACCCATTTTTAATACCCAGTTGAAATATATTTTCTTTATTTAATATGTATGTTTATATACACGAGTCCAAAATTCAAAGTGTCTAATTATATGAAATGTAGTTGAAACAATCTTCGTTCTCCGTACGGAAAAGGGTGAGCCAACATTAATGTGATGATATAATCTGATCTATTATTGGAGGAAGGAATATATTGGAGACACCCCTTAGAGCATATCTGATTTTTTTAATTTATTTTAATTAATTCATTCATTTATTTATTCATTGATTCATTCTTTGTTCATTAATTCATTTATTTATTTATTCGTTCGTTTGTTCATTCATTCATTTATTTATTCATTGATTCATTCTTTGTTCATTAATTCATTTATTTATTCGTTCATTTGTTTATTCATCCACTCGTTTATTAATTTATTGAATAAATGACCTCGACCTCGAAGAATGAGCTGCCCCTACCACAATAGCACAAGCATTTTTGCTTGATTTTGATGAAGTATATTATGTACATTTCACAACAATATATTTATTTAATTTTAAAATATTTTCAAAATATAGATACAGCACCCGCTCAGGATAAAAGCCGGGAAATCTATAATACAACAGGCAACAATAACATCTCACTTTTTAAGTTAAACGTGACCAGTGTGTGGGTAGTGGGTATATACGTAAGTGTCGTGCTTCCTTTTATTAGAAAATGCATACCCGCACACCAGTCGCTGGTTAAGTAAATGTTTATCTAACTACCTAACAATGAATATTAGAACAAAAACACTCTCCCTAGTAACTATTGCATTCCATTATCTGAAAATGGTGTGTTTGTGGTTCATTTATATTTTTTATGCGCTATTTATTTTATATTTTTATTATAATTTTGATGGTGGTTATTTATTATTCATTTTTTTAAGGATGAATATGTCCTTGTAAGAAGTACATATTCACCGTCACACATTCCCTAAATTTAGCATAAATGCCTGTGCTATAGGTGAACGAAATTTGCAGACAATATCATTGTGTACCGCGAGCTTTGCTTGCCTCGATATAATTGGGTCAGCCATTAAATAAATAAATAAATAAACATTTATTGAGACGAAAAAGGAGTTTGCATACAAATACATAGACATATATCAACAATTGAAAAGAAAAACAACCTTTCTGACTCAAAAGGACCATACTCAGCTATGTTGCAGGAAGACAAGCCCCCCAGCAGCTGATTTTCAGCATGATCCTATTGCTTATGTATATTATTTTATTATCTATACAAGGTCTACTTTATTTATATGCAAAATAAATACAAAAAATACAAAAAATGCTCCTAAAATACACATATATAAATATTCACAAATACATAAATGTACATACACGCACATACATATATACACACCCACACATATAAATACACATAAATTCTTACATACTTCACACTATGATTGCGAGGCCTGAAGCATCGCTCGACAATTCTCTTTAAAATAATATAATTTTTCCGCTACTTTTAGCGGAGGAGGCAAGTCATTCCAACATTTCGTTGCAGCGTATTTGAAACTGTCTTCAAGACATTCTTAATGCACCATTACTTCATTACAGATCTTAGTGCACCATTCACTCTATTACCTGCCGTTACTCTCCTTTTAAATCTTTTTCCAGTCTTCAATCACGCTGAAACATGCTTCCTAAGTATAAATACTCATCCACTTGGTCTAAAGGCCTCCATTCACGATCATGCCATCCTTCCAAATGGCTTGCCATCACTCCAAAATGCGCTCGTGAATGTCAAAACCCGCGCAGCCCAATTGGCCTGACACACCAAAATGGAATTCCAAACGATCGAATTCCATAGTACCGCGACTAACGGCGCGGGGCATCCTCTCGGTACGGCATGCTCGTGAGTGTGAAAACCAGCGGTACATTGCGCCGAGATGTTTGATACTTTCGTGAATGCGAAAATACAACATTTTCTCTTTGTTTTTTTCTTTTTATATATAAACAAACCGCTACATAGCAGTTGTATAAAACTCATCATCAGAATTATAACTCATTTTTACTAGAAAATTAAAAAATAAAATAGAACTTATTAATGCGAAAGCGCCGAGTATACTAATTTTGATGGCTCAATGGCGCGACCGTGAGGGTGATGAAAATTTAACACTGCTTCAAGTCGGTCCATATGGAACGACGCATGACACGCTCGTTATTGGGCTGCTTAATTGTACTCGTATCTCGCATTTTGTTCATCAAATTAAGCTTAAAATACAAAGGGAAACATTAGTTATTTTGATATAATTTAATATTATAAGTATATAATTCTAAATTCTATATGTGTATTTTGAATCAAAATATATAATATAGTGTCGGCCTTCGTGGCTCAGTTGATTGGGTATCTGACTGCTGACCCAAAGGTCCCGCGTTCGATTCCCGGTGGAGACACACTATTGTGTTTTCAATCTGGATCTGTGAGACGATTAATATCGTAAGTCTTTGTGGCAACTTGTTATTGGGTGCGTGTTAAATTAATATTTGACATATGTAGTACCTGTAAGTTGCCCGAAAGCAATATTTAAAATAACATACAGACGGACAAGAATCGACATTTACAAAGGCGTGTGACGTTTCTACATATTAAAGTGTCCCAATTATCTATGGACAAGTTACAACTGTTGTTTTTTTATTATCTCATTGTATAGATAAAAAAGACGGGTTGATTTGTAAACATATATCTTCATTTTAGGTTCCAGTGCTACGGTTGGCCCTCATTACTAAACCTCAGATCAAACTGTATACCTCGTTACTAAACCTCAGATCAAACTGTACACCTACAGTTACAAGATTAACTGAATTTATTATATTCTCATAAAGTGTCCACACTTAATGCCACTAGTGTACCTATATATCCATGTACTCATAAGATAATACCCTCTATTCAGTAGGTAACTATCGTAACTAAAATAGAAACGTACTAAAATTGTAGATTTTAGATTAACGGTCTTATTTCAGCGTTATAAAATATCAACTTGGACTAAATAGAATAAGAACGTACCAATATTGGACGGAACGTTCTTAAAAAGTTCTTGAATTAAATGTATTTTGAATAATTATGAAAATTATGAAATTTTCATCATTTTATTACATTATATTATTATTTTATTATTTTATTACATCCAAACTTTCATAATTTGTTAAAAAAATGATGTAATTATGTATAGTAATTTAATGCACAGTACTTAATTAATTTTAAATCATAATTCAATCAATATCCCGATAGCAAAAATCTTTCTATTATATTTTAAAACATTGACCTCTCTATTAAGAAAAAGCATCAACATTTTTTCATTCACTTTAGGGACATAGTCTGATTGTCCATTAATAAATCCCGTGTTGATTTTATTGATAATTGAAATGTAAATAATTATAGTATGTGAAAACACTCAGTGAAAAGCTTCACGCTATTAGGGTTACCAGATGAAAAAATCAAAAGTCCGGAGAAAAGGCACTATTTCCATTAAAAAGTCCTGAGATTTTATGCGTTGTGGACAAACATTTTCAAGACAATAGGTATTTCACGATTACCAGAGATACTGCGTATTTGTCAATATATATTTGCAATTACAGCCCAGAATGCAAACGTAGAAAGAGTTTTTTTCTTTCTTTCATTGGGGGATCAATGATAGAAAGAAAGAAACCGACTAAATGTGTCTTCAGTTCGAGCTATACTTTTAGTTCAATATACATAATTTGAATAGTTTAACATGTGAGGCATTTTATAAATCAATAATTAAAGAAAAAACCTTATTTAAAAATGTATCAACACATATTAAGTACGATAAAATACCAAACGATTATTACCAAAGGAAGATTATTTTAAGTTTTCGAATATTTTTATTATTGCATATGCGCAAACATTCATAATTTCACCCATAGATGGCTGTAGTAAAAATTCCTTATTTTCAAGCGAAAAGAATTTCAGTATTACAATATATAGAACTTTCAAAATTGAATTGATAGGGATCTCATTAAAAGGCATAATTGGTGAACGTTGCGCAAGCGCATAAAGTGATCACGTAAACCAGCCGATGACAGGTCGTAAGCCCTGTAGGTGCCTTGATTTCCCGGTTCTCCTACAATAAATATTCCAACTTCGTCTCTATTGAGATAATTAAAAATCTGTTAAAAAATATTTTAAGTTTGTTTAACTTTTAATTAGAGATATCTTAAAATGTAAGCTGAGTTTTATTGAAAATCCTAAGATATCATGAGAAATGCAAAATCCGGCCGTAATCCTGAGAAAAGTCGAAAAATCCTGAAATCTTGAGGACAAATCCTGAGATATGGTAAACCTACACGCTATAGACAATGCATCAAAATGAATCATCTATGGTGATGGATGGTGTCATAAAGTGATCAATCAATGATAGACCGTTTATAATAGTAGTTAACAGGGTAAACCACGACATACTGTTATCGAAACTGCACAACCTGCATACATGGAGACTTGTTCAGGTGGTTTATATCATATGTTCGGAATAGAATGCAGTCGGTCATGGTCGAAGGATTCAAATCCAGCTTCTTCATTCCTCCCTCAGGCGTTCCTCAAGGATCTCACCTAGGTCCACTTTTATTTAACATCTACACGTACGACATCCACAAATGTTTTATTCATTCTTCATGTCTCGCATTTGCTGACGACATGAAAATATACCTCGCAATTAACTCTATAACCGACTGCATTAAACTCCAGGAAGACCTCGACAGACTTTACACTTACTGTACACTAAATAAACTAAAACTTAACATATCGAAATGCAATAAAATAACATTTACTCACAATATAAACAAGATAAGTTTCACATATTATACCTTCAACGACTCTAATATCAACGAAGTCAAGTGTATAAGGGACCTGGGTGTGATTCTTGATTCCAAATTAAATTACATTGACCACATTAATAATATAATTAGCAAAGCAAATAAGATGTTGGGATTTATTATCCGCACATGCAAGCCATTCAGAAACATTAATACACTCTACACTTTATACACTACTTATATACGCCCTTACCTTGAATTTTGTACGCAAATTTGGTCCCCTTTATATGCAATACACGTCAATAGAATAGAAAGAGTTCAACGTAAATTTGTCAACTATTTAAATTATAAATTTCATTTAAATTTTACTAACTATCAGGAATCATTAAAATATCACAGACTCGATACTCTCGAATGTAGAAGAGTCTTACACGACCAGTCGCTGCTGCATAGAATTCTGAGTGGTGGTATCGACTCTCCTGAGCTTGGCAACCTAGTGGATATCCATGTTCCAGGTAGAACAGTTCGCCGACCTGAACATTTGCATGTACCGGTGTGCAGAACTAATGTCAGAAATAATGCCACTATTTCACGCATATGTGATTCTCACAACACGTTGTTCTCAGCTGGGGTGGACATCTTCAGTGCAAAATATGAAAGATTTCGTGAAGAAATACTGAAGGTGATGCGCTCTTAATTCCCCCCCCCCCTCCCTTCCCATCCCTCCTTATCACTTATTAGTCCCATACCTAATTTTTATTATCTTAATTATTATTTTTTTCTCTTAGTTGATTTCTTTGTATGAACTATCTATTGTTATTGTTGTAAATTTATTATTGATGGAATGCTTTTATTGGTTCTGACTATGTCATTTAAATTGTATATAATCAAAACTGTAAATGAGCTGTTTGCTTCCCAAATATATAAAATAAAAAAAAAAAAAAATAATTTTAATGAAAGATGAAATTTTTATAGTAAAATTGTTTATTAAACTGTAATATTTCACAACTTTCATTAGTATTTTTGTAATCGCCGTTTTTTTTTTACCTCTAAATCATTCTTTTTTATTCATATCCCTCACACATGTATGTTCTCTATTGTCGTTAGGCTAACTAAATGTTACGTTGACGTGACGTGTCAAGTGAAGGGCGGTGTAAGGAAAGGAAAGGGTAAGGAGGTGAATGTAAACATAAAAACATCGTCTGATCAATTTTTGACCAATGCACAGAGGACTGGACTCGTACCACAAAAATATACAACTATCTTTCCGCACGATTCTGCACGCCAGATATCCTTCAACTTTGCAGACAAGTTACTACTAACTACAATTATTACTAGTGGCTTTATGAAATATTATCAATTTTTTTGATTCACTAATTGATAATACATTTTTGTTTTATTTAAAGGCAAAAAAGTACTTATATTTTTTATCTTTATTTTTTCAAAAGGTGAGGACACGTGCTACACAATAAAGAAACAACGATATATATTTTATTTTACAAAAAACGAGTATCTAACTCAACTTCTTCTTCTTTCTGTGCCGTATCAGGTCCCCCCGACGTTGGCGATCACTCTGGTGAATGCTTCTCTGTCCTGCGCCATTCGGACCAGCTCTCCCACCTGCGTTATTCCAGTCCTCTGTCGGATATTGCGCAGCCAAGACATCTGCCTTCTTCCAACTCCACGACGACTCTCAATCTTGCCCTGTATTATCAGCTGCAATATTTGATACTTTTCTCCTCGCAGAATGTGGCCCAAATATGATATCACGAATTTTTAAATTTGTCAGGAGTTCTCTGCTTGTATGTGCTCGACGCAAAACTTGTTCGATGGATATTAAATCTGTATACGGTATTCGAAGCATTCTTCGATGAATCCACATTTCAAACGCTTCTAACGCTTCTATTTCATTGTATTAACTCGACTCACCTTTGAATATTATAACATTTTTCTTATAAAAACCGATTTGAAAATGTGTCAAAATAGAAAAAATGTGGCGTTTGGTTCTCTCTGCCTACCCCATGAGTGACATTGCATGATATGGCGGTTATGTGTTCGTCGAATGTGTTAGTCTCTTGGTCCAACTTGGAAATAGTCTCATGAAATCGGTTAAAATAAGATGATCGCTAAGAATCTGCAAAAGGACAGCAGATTGTTGATTGATAGTCTCACAGATTCAGACTTATTGGAGAGAAAAGGCCAAGGATAGTAAGGATAAAATGAAATATCAGATCTATAGTGGGAACTTTCCGACGACAATGCTGATGTTTATAAATTTTGTAATGTGAGCCTCCACGTGTGTATCGCTAAATTGTGGAACCGTGTCGACTTATAATAGATAACGAATTTGTCATCGTCCGCACCCACACATTGCAAGTTTGCAAAATATAAACATCAGGCGCAATTTGCCTTTGTCTCACCGTCACGACACGCTCAAACCGTTTGCTTTCGTCTCATCGCCACCACGACAAACCCAAGCCGCTCATCCGTATCTCGTCGACACGACAACCGGAATCCTCTCACCTCGCCTCATCGACAGGACAAGCTGCTCGAAGGAAATTTTTCGATACCCAGTCTTTAGTAATGGTACCACCCCGTTCCAAGATAAGGTTGATACGATTTCTTTGCTATAGAGAAGTTTATGTTTCATTATAATCACTGACATTGGATATTTCAGAGCACGTGTGATTATTAAACAACAATATCTACAACATGTAATAGGAGATATCGAACTATGCACTACTTCAAGATAGCGAAACCAGACCAGGACTTAGATTTCATCATACCTACTCACCAGGGCCGCACTCGCAGAAAATACGAACATTAGTTTTTATTATTTTTCTTGTGTTATCCTGTGTATTTAAGTATGTAACCCATAAGTTTATAATTCATTCATTCAATTTAAAGAACTTTCAATAATTGGATTGATAGGAAACTCTATTAGGAGACATGATTGTTGAACGTTGCGCAAGCGCAATAAGTGATGACGTAAAGCAGCCGATGACAGGTCGTAAGATAGGTGGCTTATTATAAATCTGTCTGCGACCTCCAGTGACAGAATGGCGTAGCCCGCGCCATTCCTACAGCATACATTCATCTCTTTCGCACTTTGATACATCCCACTCACACACCACTCTTTTAAAAAGTTAAAAGAAGCTGAAAATTTGTCTTAAAATATCATTGACTCCCGACAGTGAAGAAAATCCAATGTTTGCATAATACTAGTTGCATTTAACACATGAGATCCAACTGTCGATAGCGATAGTATGTATAGTTGAAGAATAAGTACCAAACTATAAACCCATAAATCCAAATTATTGAATATTTTAGGATATTTTATTTTCTATACAACACATGTAGGTATGTATGTCAAGATAGGACAGTTTGGAGGTCAGTCCTTTTTTCTACCCAGAATATGAAAACAGCATGATGGTATGTATATATGTATGTTTGGAGATTTAAGTATCAAACTATTAATGGTCACTTTCACCAACGTCCCCTAACTCTTAGGTGCTACCTAAGAATTCTTATGTAGCACCTTACGTGAATTTTCGTTTCACCACCTACATAAGAGTTACCTAAGACGATAAGAGCCCCCTAATTCTGGGGAGCCGATTTCCGCCAACTAAACGAATACTTAAGAAACAACTGTCAAAATGACAGTATAATATAGCGATTTAGTAGCATAATTTTGTCAATTGTGTTTATAATTTTAATTTTTCGTCGATTTACACGCATTCTGAAAATAAAAATGAATAGGATTATAAATGCCGTAATGTTTCAAACTCTCACATCGACGGTAAAATTTGGTTGCCGTTTTCTTTCGATTGGCATTTCCTAAAACACAAGACAGAATTATTAAATGATGTCCTCAATATTTATGTATAACATTATTGCATTTTTAGGCATTGAATATACATATTATTAGTAATAGCACAAGTAATAGTTACTTATTAACGAGAAAATAACTAAAATCAACTAAACGAAAACTGAATTATTTGGAAATGTTGAACGAAATCACAACGTAATTGACAGAAAGTGACAGTCATAGAAAAAACATGATGCAATATGATGCATTCCAAATACAAATGTTGCCACTGTATAAACAAAAATAATCGTTTTGAATTCCTAGCTACGGAACAGATAAAATAGACTGGTGAAAACCAAACGATACGTTAGGGGCTACCTAAGCTTAGGTGATACCCAGCTATGTGACAGTTTAGGTAACATTGGTGAAAGTCACCATTAAGTCTTCTTACATATTGTGTATAGGCGACTGCCATACAAATTGTATGAAGCGATGTCGTCACTAAATTCAATTTTTATAAAAATTGTTAAAAAAATTGAGATTGACTTCTACAATAGTGATATTTTTTATAGAAAATTAAATTCATCTTGCGAAGCCTCTAAATTGGTGTTTTTTGACTTCAAAGTTGGAAAAGCCGTGAAAAAAGTAGACCCTGCATACAAAATGTTCCTTCATACACGCGTTTTAGATTTAAACTGCCTCTTCCTTCAAAAGAATTTCATTCTCTTTAAAGAATCGACAGTTGGACAATATGCAACAATGAAAATATTCGATTAGTATTGCAGCCCAACGTTTAAGAACTAGCGGAGTCCGCCTCATTTCACCGGTGACATTGGCCCCGATACGCGACGCGCTGCCTCCAACTGTTGTCATCTCCCTCTGTTGTTGCGGTGATAGAGCGAGATAGCTGGTGAGTCAACTGTCCTACCTACACACACACATACATCTCCACCATATTATGCCGGTGTTAA
This sequence comes from Molanna angustata, assembly GCA_963576475.1. Lineage (NCBI taxonomy): Eukaryota > Metazoa > Arthropoda > Insecta > Trichoptera > Molannidae > Molanna > Molanna angustata. The sequence goes on from OY754983.1 coordinate 27,852,911, forward strand.
CTGTTAGACAGCCACGTGTATAACACACTATGCGATAGGAAATATAGATAGGTATATACTTTTTTATATATATATAAGACAACCCACCCTATAAGGAGGGTGATTTGTGCCATGACGAAACGAATATTTGTATATTTAAAAGGAAATCAATTTGTTATATGAGAATATCTCTTAAAGATTTATTGCATTTAAATTAAGAAATTTTGATATAATTGAGTGAACTTTAGTCGAATTTAGGGAGAGAAGATGCGACATATTTACAGGCAGAGGGACACGCAGCTTGGCATAAAAGTCGAATTTATCGTGAATTGGACACTCCATGAAAACGTGATCCAACGTTTCCACCTCTCCACAATCACACAAAGGACTGTCCCTTATGTGTATTTTGTAAAGGTGGTTTGCGATCATGCAGTGACCAATTCTCATTCTGCATATGTTTGAAACATCCCTTTTTGACATTTTTTTTCCATGAAACCATGGATTGGATGGAACTGTTATCTGTATAATTTTGTAAGCAGTCCCTTTCACACGGCTTGACACTTCCCATTCATTAGACCATTCGGTCAAGAGGCGCTTTTTAATGATTGAGGTGGTGAAATCTTGGAATGGAATCTCAAAATTAAGAGGTTCAGTGCCAATCGTTGTAGCTTCTTTTGCCAAACGGTCTACAGTTTCATTTCCATTTATACCACGATGTGCTGGTAACCATACAAATGTAACATATATATTTGATGTAAAAAGGTTGTATATATACTTTTTTATTTCGCAAAGTATGTAATCGTCAGGGGATCTAGATAAATTAGAAGATATAGAGTAGATAGCGCTAAGGGAGTCGGTGAATATTATAATATTAGAAGAATCGAGGGTATGACATATAGATAAGACCTCTTTGATTGCCCAACACTCAGCTGTATAAACTGAGCATTCGGGTGGAAGTTTGAAAAGTCCTTTAGTGTTGTTATACGGAATATAAAATGCTGCTCCAGAGTTGCTATTAGGTGAAAGCTTGGATCCATCAGTAAAAATTTGAACGTGAGATGGCCATCTTGAACGAACAATGCCATCGAATTTACTGTTGATTAGTTGGGAGGGAAGATTGCAGTTTTTGTCCAAACCGAGAGAAGGACATGTATCGGGAATGAATTTTGTTGCGAAATATGGTGTTTTATAGTAAGGAAGATAATTATGCGAACAATTGACAAGTATTTTTGATTTAAGAAGGGTGTAACTTTTACATAGTATTGGAGTGGAAGATTTTGACCAATATCGTTTTAATTGACATAAATGTGTTATTGTGGATAGCTTTGATGTTAGTGGGTGAGAATTAAGGGAAAGTCGTTTTAGAACAAATTTGTCTGAAAGATATTGACGTCTCAAGTGAAGTGGGGAATCTAACCCCTCCACCTGAAGTGCATTAATCGGTGAAGATCCCATTGCTCCGATTATAAGTCGTAAACATTTAGACTGTATTCTATCTAATTTGGATTCAAGGTATTTAGGAAGAGGATCGAATAAAAAACAACCATAATCCAGGTGACTGCGAACTATGGCATTATAGAGCAATTTCATTGTTGATGGATGAGAACCCCACCAGACTCTCGATACAGCTCTCAAAGGATTAATGTTTTTTTCGCATTTAGATACAATTGAGTTGACATGAGAGTTCCACGATAGTTTTCTATTAAGGATTACACCCAAAAATTTAATTTCGTCCTTTATAGCAATGTTTGTACCATCGATATTTACAGAAATGTCCGGAAGTTTATGTTTACGCGAAAAGGCGACTACTTGGCATTTTTGGAGCGAAAGTTCTAAACCATTAGATTCAAGCCATTTGTTTATTCGACTTAATGTTTTTGACAATTTTTTTGCAGCAATTTGTGCGTTTTTGTGGGAGACATATACGACAATATCGTCGGCAAATTGTAATATTGAGCAAATATCCTCTATTACCGTAACAAGATCTTGACAATATATATTAAATAAAATAGGGCTTAATACCGAACCTTGAGCTAAGCCTTTCCAAACTATTCTATCAATCGTGGTATAAATATTTTCAGCTACAATTTTTCTCTCAGCAAACATGTTATAAATAAGTGTTGCCAAACTCATTGGAATACCCAAATCTACTAGTTTTTTTCTTAAAACAGACAGTATCACGTTATCATATGCAGATTTTATATCCAAAAATGCTGCAATAACAAACTCTTGTTTGGAAAAAGCTATTTTGATATCTGAAATCAAGATACTGAGGTTATCTAAACACGATTTACCTTTTCTAAAACCAAATTGAATTGACGGGAGAAGGCAGTTCCTTTCAATATGCCAGTCTAAACGGTTTTTTATTATATGCTCAAGAATTTTTAGGAAAACTGGTGATAATGCGATCGGCCGATACGAAGATTCTGATTGAGGGTCTTTGTTAGGTTTCAAAATAGGGACTATTCGTTGTATTTTCCAGTCTTTTGGTACGTATCCGTTTTTTAAACAACCATTATATAATTCTAATAAATGTTCAAGGAAATTTACTGGTGCATTTCGAAGAAAAGCATAAGGAATGAGGTCCATTCCGGGCGAAGAATTTTTCAAATTTTTAAGTGGGGTAATGAGTTCAGAATATTCAAAAGGTCCATCTAACCATGATTTAGACAAAGAATGGGCAGGAAGGATTGGCATTTCTATTTCTGTATCATTGGGGACGTATGGTGGGGCAAGCCTCTTTACAAAAGCTTCTAGAATGTGTCCATTTGGCAGATATTTCTTAGAAGTGGATAATGATGTTCTGAAGCGACGGATCATATCCCAGACTATTGATAGAGGAGTATCTGGTGAAAGAGTGTTGCAAAAGTTATACCAGCCTTGTCGCTTTTTCTTTCTGAGTATTTTTTTTGTATTTGCTTGTATATTTTTAGCATATAAAAAATTTTGTAACGTCATATTTTTCCTGTACTTTTTCATAGCTAATTTTCTTATTTTGATAGCCTCCGTGCATTCATTGTCCCACCAAGGGGCACATTGAATACGTTTCGATTCTGCTTTTCTCTTCGGAATACTAATATCAGCAGCTTTGTAGAGGATTGACATAAGTTCTGAATTTTTGTGAGTAATGTCGGATGACAAAAAAGATGGTGTAGAATCTTCAATAGTTTTATTGAATATATCCCAATTGGCTTTTCTTATATTATGTCCTTTTTTACTAACGGCTGTTTTTGTTTTGGATTTTGTGATGGTTTTTATAATAATGGGAAAATGGTCACTTGCTAGGGGATCATCAGATATAGACCATGTAGAAGTGGAGGCTAAATCATTTGTACAAATGGAGAGGTCAACAGCACTCACATTTTGAGTTGGTGGAGTGAGTCTAGTTGGTGAACCGTCATTTAGAATGCATAGATTATGTTTATCTATAAATGAGAGAATGAGGTTTCCCGAACGATTTGATAGTGTACTGCCCCAAGATGGAGAGTGGGCATTGAAATCACCTAATATATAAAATGGTGAGGGTAGCATATCCACAATTGAATCCCAATAAATTGGGTCAAATGGAGAATGTGGAGGAATATATGTGGAAACATATACAACTCCATTCACTTGAACGGCAACCACTTGTAATGATGGGTGAGTTGGAACAATAATTTGATTATATGGGATGGAAGATTTGATAAAGATAGCTGTTCCAGCTCTCCCATCATTGCGGTCGGATCTAACTGACAGGTAGCCTGGGACATTGAAAACTGAACCTGGTACAAGCCAAGTTTCAGTAATGCACGCAATTTGAATTTCGTGTGTGGATAATAGAAATATGAAGTCAGGTTTGTTTGCTGTGACGCTTCTACTATTCCATTGAAGGATATTGTGAATTTGATGAGCCATTGAGGAGGGTTGTATTAAGAGTTTGAAGAATTTCGGCAGCGTTGGTCGGTAAAATATTGTTATTTGTTAATATAGATATAAGGAGAGAAATAAGTGTTTGAATAAATGATGAATTGTCGTTTTGAATTTGGGAGGTTGAATTAGAAGTTGGTAAATTCATGTTTGGTAAGGCACATCCGTTAGGGGCCTGTGATGAATAATGTCCGTTTTGGTTAAATAGTAAGGCATTGTGTTGGGTTGTGTCATAGTTGGGGGCAGAAATATATCTTGGTTTTGAGGGTTTAAATATGGTTTTTTTAAATGAAGTTGAAGGTGGAGAAATAGGTTGAGTGCTTGACGGTGCGGTGGAAGTTATATCAGCAAAAGATTTTTTTGTGGGTGGGACGAGTTTTGAGGCCTGAAAATATGATATATTATCTGTTGCCATTGTCTGTTTGATATTTTTCTGTCTTGATAACTCTGGACAGGCCGTGCTAATTGCAGTGTGATTTCCAGAACAATGGAGACAGATTGGTTCCTGTGAAGTATTTGGGCATTGTTCGAATGAATGATTTTCTCCACAATTGTAACATCGAGGAGAAGATCGGCATACTGTTTTAGAGTGTCCAAATCGACAACAGTTGAAGCATTGTATGGTTGGAAACTTGTAAATTTCTACTTGTAAGGAATTATAGTATAAAAATACCCTGGGTGGTAAAATTTGGCCCTCAAAAGTAACAACCACCGACTGTGAAGGTTTCCATATTAACGTACCCGTTGAAGTGTCTTTGTAGTTCAATCTTCTGGCTTTAACTACTTTAGGTATGTTGGTGTGTACGTTCAATGCCTCAACTATCTCGTCTTCGGGTAAATCGCTCGGGATACCTCTGACCAGTCCCATACGCGTCAAATTGAATGTTGGTATATATGCTTTAAATTTATTGTTTGAAATGTTCTCTATATTTTTAACAAAATTGTTGGCAGATATGGCAGTTTTAAATTGAATCGATATTTTATAGCGGCCTTCCGATTTGATAGACCCATCAATTATTTGTATGTTTAAAGATTTATGCATGAAAATAAATTTTCCGAAATCGAGGGGGTGGATTGTTTTGCCTTGTTCCGATCTCTGTATATGGACAATAAAAGGAGAAGAAGAAGAAGGTCCATATTCCATTTCCAATTTAGGCGGTGAAAAGGTATTTATAGTTTTTGGGTCGTTATTGGTGGTAATTATTATTTCGGGGTGAGTTTTTTGTTTGTTTGGGATTGACTCGGATGAATGACGAAAAGGTTTACGTTTTCTATTTTTACTAGCAATAGATACCTGACTGGCATCTGATTCTGAAGTATAATTTATATCCGAGTTAATACCGGGATCCGGCGGTTTATTTACCTCTTGTTCCATCACCAAAAATTAATCGGTAGAGAAATACACAAATAACACAAAATATGTAGAAAACAGAGTGAAATAAAAAGTAAATAATAATGAAAATGAAACAATAAAATCTTATCTGTTCGCTGAGCAGCAACAAGGTTTGTAGGTAGGACACCACAATGTAACAACACAACACAACCGATCGCTACGAATGAACCGACGAGACTCAGGTATATACTTACCAGAGTAGAAATTATGTAAGTCTACGACGATCTTTGCCATTTTAAAGAATAATGCATTATGAACTAGGTACCTGTTATACTACAACTGCTATTCTACTCTTTATGTTAGTCCTTGTGCTTTTTTGTATTTATGTAAAGTTTTTTTTTGTAATTATTTTGTACATTTATTTTCGTATAAATGTAAAGTTTTTTTGTATTTATTTTGTATAAATATTTTCGTATTATTGCATTGTTTTTTATTTGTATTTATTTTGTATATACATTTTGGTATAAATTTAATGTTAAGTTTTTTTTTATTTATTTTGTATATTTATTTTGTTTTGTATTATTGGTTGGCTTTAGCTGTGAGGCACCGGCTTAGAATAGTGCTTCCACTCTTTTCTATTATTGTTTTCGAGTGTCCCGTAAGAGCCGGGTAATCCAAAATACAACAGGCAACAATAACATCTCACATAGTTCAGCAATGAGGTTCACCACCCATTCTGAATATAGTGCCTTTTTAGTTGAGACGAGACTGGTGTGTGGGTATACACAGATGTGTTGTGCTCCCTTTTATAAGGTAATGCACACCCGCACACCTTTCGCTGGTTACCACACATTGTGGGATATACCGTGATGGTATGAATGAATGAATGAATATTTTGTATAGTATATATTTAAGTTTTAATTTAAAGATTTTTATTTATTTTTATGTATATTTTTGTATTATACTTCCTCTTCTTCTTCAGCCTGTTTTTATCCATTCTTGGACATGGGCCTCCCCCTTGATCCTCCACAACAACCTGTCTTAGGCACACTGCATCCATCTCCCTCCGGCACATTTCTTGATGTCATCAGACCACCTTGCCTGGGGTCTGCCGACACCACTTTGGCTTTTTGACAAAGAACCAAAGTAGCCGATGTAGCGGAAAGGGTCGCTGACCTTAAGTGGAGCTGGGCTGGGCATATTGCCAGATGCCAGGATCCACGATGGACCAAAAAAAAAAAAAGATCGTATTATACTTAATTAAGATTTTTTTAAATTTATATTCTGTATATATTTTTGTAGGTATTTATGTAAAGTTATTATTTAATTTTATGATTTTTTTGCGTATCTGCATAATATATATCTTTATATGTTTTTGTTTGCATCAATTCATTAATTTAATCTTCATGTACAGCAAGTGCACAATTCATTAATTTAATCTTCATGTACAGCAAGTGCACAATTCATTAATTTAATCTTCATGTACAGCAAGTGCACAATTCATTAATTTAATCTTCATGTACAGCAAGTGCACATTTTGATTAACTACCATAAGGCGATTTCTTCATAAGTCTTTAATAAAGTAAATTTTAACTTAGTTCACAGTTTAATCATGTTTAGAAATGTGTATTATTATTTTATCTGTTTTGTACATTGAAAACATATAAAAACAGTAAAATATTATTGTTGCATCTAACGGAATAAAATTATAATTTTGCTAACGCTCAGCCGGAAACATACTTTGTATAAAATACAACATTGTTAAATTATATCTAAATGAAAAATTAATCCAGCTGGAATTTGAACATGCATCGTCATTGGGAATACACAAAAAAATATCAGAACTCGTTCGGGAAATTCCCGTACAGACACGTGTTTAGTAAAAGAAATATAAAGAAAAGAGAAGAAAAAATAAAACACTGATCAGACGGGTTGACAAGAAGACCACGATGCGATCTTCATTATATAATACTGACATTCTAATTTGTGAGTTATTGAGTCGATGAACATGGAGAATAAAAGAGGAGACAAAACACCACCTTGAGGGACTCCAGACTTCAGAGTGGTATGATCAGATAATATATTACATTCTCCGCCGTTTTAATAGCTTGTTTGCGATTATATAAATAGTCTGAACCATTTCAGAGAACTACAGCACATACTTTTTTGATTAGCTTTTTTGTCTCATTGGGCCAGAGTCAAAGTGTAAACGCTGTTCGCTTTCGCAGAGCGCTATATTTTTGTATGATATTTTTGTTGATCGTTGCTGCAGAATAACTTTCTACGACAAACGTCTAATCGAAAGGTATTTGACGATTTGACTCAGACGGACTATGTATGTATGTAGGTAGATTATTATTTTTTACCAAGTGTATGATTGTTATGTTTTCTATAATGTTCTTATCGATATGTGTTTTATAATGTAAATATTTTGTAAAAGGCAATTTATGACGTAAAAAGAGTAAATAAATAACACATACATTACATATCAACACTTCATGTACCCCTCGGGGTAGGCAGACAGAATCGAAGGCCACGTTTTTTGATACGCACCCATAGCCATATCTGCAGTATTCATTCATCAACTCATACATTGCTTGTCTGTTGTTAAAGTTTCATACATTTCCCATTTTATTTACTTATTTAATCTTCTTATGCATATAATTAGTACACTGGCGGGCTTATTGCCTGATGGCAATTTCTTCCAACCAACCAGAGTAAATGTGTAAAATACAAAACAATGTGTACTATGGCAATAAGTGAATCACATTACAAAATAAATAAAGACAGCAGAAGAAAAGTAATAAAAAAAAGAAAAAAAAACACAAAAACAAAAACAAAGAAGAAAGCATATAAGAACAAATCATAGCATATAAGAACAAATCATAGCAATGATAGGAAGACTAAGGGATAAGGAAAGGAAGAGGAGAGGAAGATGTAATCAGGTGTTGTCAGATAAATATTTTTGCTTTAGCCTTTTCTTGAAGATGTTTAGTGAGATAGACAACGTAATATCAGGACTTAGGCTATTCCATAGTCTAGCTGAATGTACTTCAAATGAAGAACTAAAAAATTCAGAACTATTAATAGGGATAGATAATAAAGTACGTTCAGCAGATCGAAGTGGACGCCCGTGGCTTGAAAGATAAGTGAATTTATCTTTGAGATACTGAGGTAAATTTGTATTAAAAAGGACATTGTATAGTAATGACAAGATATGTATATTACATCGTTGTCGTATCTTGGGCCAACGAAGAAGATTACGGTAATGAGAAATATGATGGAATTTTTTTAGTCCAAAGATAAAACGGATGCAAACATTTTTCAGTATGTCCTTTTCACATGTGCATGCCTTCTCATTCCATTCCAATCGACTTTTATATTTCATGACAGACCCTTATAAAAAATATTTTCAAGGCTTTCCATGACTTGGATCCGCACTATATTCAATAACTTTGTCAGAGGAATGTACCATCAGAGAGACGCTTAACATTGAGATGGTCAGTATCACAGAATACCAATTCGTTAAATTTTTAAATTTGATAGAGCCAATAAAGCGGATTACATTGACCGTGGTTTCAGTGAAAACGGACCTATCAAATGGAATAAATTGCCTTCTGAAGTACGAGGAGAGCAGAGTTTTGGAACCTATTTTGGAGTAAATTGCTTAAGACGTCTTCAACAAATGAGCAAAAGCGCCCTTGGAATGGTCTTTTACCATATAACGGCGCTATATAAATTTGATTATTATTATTGTTATTCAAAGCTTCCTTGCACCCCGCGCAAGTGGCGAGACTATTGCCAGATGTTGATTCTTTCCACATAACGATTATTTCCAGCCCAGAGACGCAAGATTGATCTAGTATAAGACTAATAATCGGAAATTTTAGTTGCGATTCGTCCTAAACACAGCTGAATATTTTGAAACTCGTTCGTTGATTAAGAGAAGATAATCCCGCAATGCGAGGTAACCAGCGGCAGGTGTGAAAGGAAGAACGGCGCGTGCGCGTATTCATCCGTACACACTAGCCTCGTGTCACATCTAAAAGTGTTGTTGAAGTGAAAAAGATTTGTTGAAGTGAACCTCATTACTGAACTATAGTCCTTTTCACTTAATAATTCCTTATTTATGGTAAGATTTGTGATCTATATGCTGTCCAGATGTGACAGCATATAGATCACACTAAGTTGGGTAAATTAATTCTTTATCTAGTATTGGTCACGAAGTAACAATAATAAAAATTGTTTTTTGACTAACCACCAACAGTCAATAAAATGAGTTTTTTTAATTTATTTATAAAAGCAGACTCCGTAACACCCGTGACAAAGAATGGTCAAGTGTTATGTGTGGTCAGTTCTGCTTTATGGGGTGGAGGTGTGGACTCTCAAAGTTAATATTATAAACCGCCTTGAAGCATTTGAAATGTGGATCCACCGCAGAATGTTTAGAATATCGAGGAGTGACATGGTCAGTAACACTCAAGTACTACGTAGACCCAACACCAACAGAGAATTATTCACCAATATTAAGCTCCGTAAAGTGTTGTACTTCGGCCGTATTCTGAGAGGTGAAAAGTATGCCATCCTTCAGCTCGTCACGAAGGGGAAGATTCAAGGTCGTAGAGGGGTCGGAAGAAGGCAGCTTTTCTGGCTGCGAAACTTCCGGGAATGGACCGGTATAAGAACTGCGGAGGAGACCGGTATGAGAACAGGGAGGCTTTCTCTTTGGTGGTCGTCAACGTCGGGGAGACCTAGCTAGCTACACCCACCTCCACCCACTCCGCATATGGGGACTGAAAACGGCCCCTTCGCAGAACGCTAGTAAGAATGACAAAGAATGCATGACACGAAGAGTAGCTCTAGAAGCTCCTCTAGACTCGTTGTCTCGGCACAATTGTGAAAAAAAATAACAATCAACGTCGGTGAAGATAATATTCACAAACATGGATTGTCACGAGAGTACGTCAAGCCTGTGACTGTAAAACTGGGCATCAGAGAATTGACCAAGGACACTCTGGAATTTTTATTTTTTATTTTTATTATTTTTATATACAATTTTGCGACTGTGAAGTTCTTCTTAGGGAACACTAAATCCTCATGCCCAATTGGACTTTGAAGAGGCCCACGGACTGCAGCGAAGAGCTCCGTTCTGTTGTAGGACACATTTGGGTGAGAGCATTACCAGAGGATGTGCTCTGAAGTTTGGTCAGGGTGATGGCATAACTGACATGAGGACGAGTTTACAAGGCGGAATCTATGAAGGGAGACCTGACATGACACAAGAAGAAGAAGACTTCGTAAATATACAGAGTAGCGAAATATTTAAAAGGTTAGCAACTCCATACAACTAAATAATTGGCCAGTGTCAAATATGCAAGCTCGAGTTACTTTATTGTGCATAAATATATGCACAATTAACTTCCAAACTATATCAGAAATCAGAACAAGTGCATTTTGTTATAGTTTCATTATACCTATATCAAACAATGGAATTATTTTGTATAGGCATTGTTTATTTGATCTAATTAAGAAATGAATGTATATTTTTATGCACTTTGAACACAAATTAGCCTCATTCAAACCATCAAGCCGTTATCCTATTTGGGGTAGGCAGAGAGAACCGAAATGCAGCAATGCGCGAGATTCACATACCACCTATAATAAACTCATTGAAATGGTAAAATTAACAATGGATTGTATACAATGTCGTGTAAGGGTACAAAGTCATCTATCTTCATCATTTTAGACATTGAATGGGTTGCGACAGAGGGATGCTATGGCATGCCTCCTATTGCTTTAGAAAAAGTCATCCGGGATGCTCTAGTAGAAACAAGTGGTACTATATTCTATAAATCGATGACCTGGATATCGTTGCAAGATCTGAACCTGCTCTTAGGGAGACATTTATAGCTCGGGAAGCATCAGCGAAGAAAATGGGTCTAATAATTAATGAAAACAAAACGAAATTCATGCCTGTTGTAACCATACCATGCTCATTCCCTCAATTTGTTGTTGATGCTTACAAATTTGAGGTTATGGAAGATTTTACATACCTGGGTTCACAGATCAATAACAAAAACAACACATCGGATTAGATAAGAAAGCGGATAGTGGCAGCCAACAGATGTTACTTTGGACTTACAAGACAACTTAGATCCCGTCTACTTTCACGGAAGACCAAAGTCATTCTCTACAAGACCCTAATAAGACCTGCATGGCTACTCATGAATTGTATTACAGTAAACTTAAGATCCAGCTTCAGACTTTAGCAATCTCTGCTGGATGTAAGCCTCTTCTAAGTACTTCCATTCGTCTTTTTGGACCCATCTCCTTCCAGCGACAGGGACAATATCATCGGCTCACCTTTTCTTAGGCCGGCCCATTCCCCTTTTCATATCCCATGGTCTCCATTTCAGAATTGCAGAGCATTTATATTCATTATACTCACAGGATTCAGGATACCGCTTTACAGAATATGTATAAACTTATATGACCAATTTAATGACAATTTATATTGTATCTGAATCTATATTCAAAAGGGAAATTGTAAAAAAGATCACAGATATAGCCACTTGAGACCAGAGAGGCTACCCATGACATGTTCGTAGAAGTTATTATCTTGCATTAATCTTAAAAAAATGTATAAATCAATACCCGATCATAAATTAATCTTTATTTTTATATACATTGAAACTAATAAATGAGTTAAGACCAAATGGAATTGATGCTGAATTTTAAAATTGTGTAAAGACCATTCAATATTGAAATGTTGAAAATACTTATGGTATTATTTTTAGAAAAACACCGAATAAATTGGGGTTTTTAGATTTATATGTACCATTAAAACCGCGATGGGTAAAAATCGTAGTGCGGTAGGAAATAAATATTTATAACAGTTTTTTCAGGAATACAATCGCACTAACCTCAACCAGCGAAAAGAGAAGAGTCGAGCTGTGGAAGGAAGGGTTAGGAAGTGAAAACTTACATGAACCAACAGAGGTACTTCCAACGGGTCACCGACTACCATATGCAACCTGGAAATCCCTGAATAGACTGAGGACGGGTGTAGGAAGGTGCAAAGTAAACCTGGACAGATGGGGAATGCTAGAGGATGACCAGAACATGGCATGCGAATGTGGGGAGACGCAGAACATGTCACACCTGCTGAACTGCCCACTTATGGAAGGAGGTTGCTCTGAGGAGGATCTGTGGCAAGCAAATAAGAATGCTATTATGGCTGCAAATCACTGAGGGACATAATATAGGTTGATGATCTTGGACACGGAAAGTAAGTAAGTATAATTAGATTCACATTCCTTGAAAAAAATTCCGATTGTCATAAAAAAATAAGTAGGCATTTAAAAATAACTCCCTGTGAGACATTTTTAACAGTAATTTTAATGTGACATTCACGTCTGTGATGTGACATTGAAATATGACTAGACTCTTACGTGTGGTGACCACACTACATACTAAGAAATTCATACACATGGTGATGTTGGTACGACTGTCAGTCAGTTAAATCAACTGAGTATCCAAATTAAGTTCCACTTATCTTATATTTTAAACTTCACAACACGAAATTGAACAAGAAAACAATCTGTGTTTAATATGATATTAGGTATAATGATACATGTCTTTCTTTAATTATTTTAAACAAACCACACCTATTTTGGTAAAGGTTTATGCAGATTTATCAGAATTAACTTTTTAAAAATTACAAAAGAAAAAAACAATGCCTAATTGAAAAGAATATACTTTTTTTACCGGTACCATATTTAGAAAGTCAAGTCAACCGGTACCATCTTTATAAAGTCAAGTCAACCGGTACCATCTTTATAAAGTCAAGTCAACCGGTACCATCTTTATAAAGTCAAGTAAACCGATACCGTCTATAGAAAGTGAAGTCAAGTATTGGTATACCTATGCAGATGACATTGACATAATGGCTAGAACACTGGGATGGCTGGATGACGTACGTGCTGTGCGATATAAGAGAAATGGAACTTATAAATTGGAGAAGACTGACGGTCGATATATTTCTGGAGGAGGCCAGGGTCCGCAGCGGACTGATGATGATGGTCCTGTTTTAAAGTATAACAACACAACATAACCGCGAAGTGCATTTTCAAATTAAACGTATTTTGTCTGTAATTGAATACAATATTATGGTCACAGGACAAACCCACCTCAACATACCGGCCTTGATGGCGGCCAAGTCACGTGACCTTCTCGGGTTACTATAACAGCAGACCACTTTCTTCGTCTCAGTGCCGAACGCAACATCCGACACACTTCCTACTGAGACACGCCCACATATTCAGGGCTGAACGCACGTCAATCATATTCGCGCTAGCACAATAATGAAAACAGTGAGTCATACATACATATGTATATATTCAATACACCCGAGAATTAAGTAACTGTGACCAAAATATTCAAGTAATTGATGGTTTCAATGATGGTAAAACGCGTAAATTAAGAGTTTTAAAAATGACAAACGAATGATTTTTATTGACAAACATTTTTTCATCATCTCAATAGAGACGAAGTTGGGATATTGTAGAAGAACCAGGAACTCGAGAGTCCTACATGGCTTACGACCTGTCATCGGCTGGTTTACGTGATCACTTTATGCGCTTTTTTTTTTTTAACATGTCTACGTAGGGGACGCCAGCTATTAGGATTTGGGTCCATTTTACTCTTCCGAAGAAGCGCACTACGTAGCGTTGGGAGGGGTTTGCAATCTAGAAAAGAGTTTATTAATTCGGATTTTAAAAACACCCGGGTTGTACGAAGATGGAAACACAGAATTCGTCGGGCTGCTGTATTAATAAAGGAGTTCGAGAAGCGACTTGTTCGTATATGTTGAAGGTCCACTGTGAATGGGTGCTGCGATAGAGTAAAGCGAGTGACTCTGTTGCGAGTGGGTGGAGGAGGGACCAAAGATGCAAGTTCTTCTGAGCAATTCCCGTGGTAGTATCTATATAATAAACTTAAAATACCGACTCTGCGTCTGTGTTCTAGTGATTGCAATCCATCAGTCAGTGATGGATCATCAATCAGACGTATAGCACGCCTTTGGACAGCGTCGAGGGTATTCAGTAGGTATTGGGGGGCGCCACTCCAGAGGTGACTGCCATATTCAATAATTGGACGTATTTGCGCTTTGTAGAGTATACAGATCTGGGTCTTAGTAAAATATCTGCGCGCTCTATATATATATATATATATATATATATATATATATATATATATATATATATATATATATATATATATATATATATATATATATATATATATATATATATATATATATATATATATATATATATATATATATATATATATATATATATATATATATATATATATATATATATATATATATATATATATATATATATATATATATATATATATATATATATATATATATATATATATATATATATATATATATATATATATATATATATATATATATATATATATATATATATATATATATATATATATATATATATATATATATATATATATATATATATATATATATATATATATATATATATATATATATATGTTATAATATTTTTATCTCGGTTTTCCCGTGTCAGTAGGTCTTGACTAAGACCATTTGTCTTCCGACGTTTCGCCTGAATATCACCAGGCATTTTCAAGGACTTAACGAAAAGCACGCGCGCGACACACGTCTACTCACACTGAAAGCTCACCGTCAAGTGACTCGTAGCGTACAAGATGGCCGCTTATGTCAAATATTGTTAGCGCGACGTGATTGGCTCCTTGTGACACGCCCACCTGCTGTCGTGTTCGTTGGTAATAATATTTTATCATTATTTTTGTGTTGTGATTTATTGTTAATTTTAGTTGTGACATTAATATTATTATTGTTGTGTTTTGGGGTTATTTTCGCTATGATATTATTAATATTATTATTGTATTGTTTGTCATATAAAATGTTCTTCCAGGTACTAGGCAAACGAACTCCGTCGTCCCGATTGTTCATTATATCCCTTCTCTTATATATTTCTATAGCTTCCCTGTAAATTCTGAGAGGTTCACTGTTTAAACTTGCTATTATTTTTGAATGGTCAAAATCTATTGTATGTCCTTCTGTGAGCGAGTGTTGTACAAGTGAGGATGTAAGTTTTTTGTTTCTCATGTCGACATGTATATATATATATATATATATATATATATATATATATATATATATATATATATATATATATATATATATATATATATATATATATATATATATATATATATATATATATATATATATATATATATATTCAAATATATAGAACTTTCAAAAATTCATCGATAAGGGAACTTTTGTAAATTATATATTAATCCTACTCATTGTAATTTTTTACCTAGTGTTGTTTGTGTGCAGTTTAATTATGTAAATAAAAAATAAATAAATAATGGATTTATATTGTATATCTGTAAGTTATAACTAAAATATAGTAAGTATCTATTTAATATACCTACGATTATTTTACCAACCTAGAACATTTCTTCTAAAGAAATTGAAAGTAGTCAGATCAATTCTTCTTTTTCTGCTTTAGTTAGGACTGTGTCCTGTTATTCTCGGAGCCTGCTCTTTTGAGGTGGATGTCCAGCTATCCTTCCATCGCTTGGGTGGTCTTCCAGGGGGTTCTGCCATTTGTTATCTCCCCATCCGCTGCCATCCTCACCACTCGATCCGAACCCGCTCTCCCCACATGATCTCTCCAGAATCGTCTTCGTGTTCTTCCCCATCGCACAACATCTTCGACATCACAGATTCTTCTTATCTCTGAGTTCCTTACTCTGTCACGAAGTGTTACGCCTGCGATGGGTCGTAGAGTCTTCATCTCAGTGGTTCTTAGGAGGTTTTTTGTTCTAGAGGTGTCAGCTCTTGTTTCTATACCGTTTGTCATGATCGGTCTTACACAGGTCTTATAGATTCTTGCTCTCCTTCAGCATAGCTCTGTTTCTCCATACAGCATTTTTCAAGCATCCAGCCACGACGGCGGCCTTATTCCCTTACTCTCTTACTTCGTTCAAAGAGGTTATTGCTGCTGGACACTTCGACACCCAAGTACTTAAATCGCATCACTTGTTCTATGGTTTTATTTTCGATTGCAATTTTGAATCGTACTGGACCTAGAACGGGCAAGAGAAGTGTTGGAAAGCCTCTAACCAGGTGGTCTGATGATATAAGACGAGTGGCTGGAGTCGGATGGATGCAGTCTGCCAAGAAAGGGAGCTGTGGAGGTCTCAGGGGGAGGCCTATGTCCATTACTGGACGAAAGAGGGCTGACGAAGAAGAAAAAGAAGATCGTACTGGATGCCTTGGAGTGACCATGCTTTTTGTTTTGTCTACTGAGATTTTCATGTTAAATCATTGAGAGGATAGGTTTACACATATATGTTACAAAGATAGTAGGTACGCAAAAAGATACTTGGAGTGTATAAAAATGATGTTAATGTATGTGGCAGCCCTGCCTTGACCCAATGACAAGGACGCCATCAATAATTCAGTTCAACTTGTAAATACTTAATTATAACCCAAGCATCTTGCGGAAGTCGAAAATAAACAAAGTCAACCTAATTTTATTCTTTTAATGAATATTTTAAGTATTTGAAGGTTATATATTTTATTTTAAACATCAAACGGAAGAGAGGTAAATGTGTAGTGCGTTGCGAAACGCCGAAGGTAAAATTCTTACAAAATAGTTCTTACTTATAATTTTGTAATTAGTTCAGAATTGATTCAAAACATTGATTGAATTTCACCAGACATTTTTTAAAGTTTTATGTTTCACCATTTTCAATGTGTTAGCTATAGGACTAATTTTAAATTATTTTTTTGCAAACTGAAAGCGCCCTTGAGGTGACCACGGTTGTCACTAAACGGCGCTTTAAAAATTGTCCTTATTATTATTATTATTAAAACGGAACGATAAAAACGTGTAATCACGGAGAGAAACCCAAATAATTCAGTACCTTCCCTATTTAAAAGTGGAAAATGAGCTTCTTTTTATTACCTATGTGGCGGTAAATTTAATTCGGCTACAGAAAAAAAAACGGAAAAGAAAATTTAGAAAAGTGTTGGGTAAAAAATGACTATTAAGGCGAAATCAATATTCGCATGTAAATATTTTAAAGGAATTAAGGTTTCATCCAAAAGATTGGCAAAACTATACGAGAACGACAGTCAGACTGAGACAAAAATAGTGACGATCGATCGCAAAGAGCCATACACTGTCGATTTATCGTTACGATTGCATGGGTTTTTGTTGCGATCTCCGCTATCGTCTTCGACCAAGTAAATCGTTAAGGATATTGAAATATCATTTCGATCGGTCTGAAACGACGAACGACGATGGGGCCCTTAATATTCCAACTTCGTCTCTATTGAGATATCAAAAAATTTCATGATTAATACTCTTGTATTTTTATCCTTGCAATCATTCCTGGCTTCATTTACATCCATGTGTCGTCCCATACATGCTCGTCGATTGTTCAGGCTTCTTATATTTATACATAATTTTGGAGGTGTTTATCTGTTGTGGTGTGAATGAAGGTATGGATGAATGTATGTATGTGTTATATTGTCTAAGATAACACACTGACAGATCATGACATCCGCTTTGAATCCACACCCTCCCCCAACCACCCCTTCTTCACATTTCCAACCCGTCCCTTTGTCTATGCTTTCTGATGTGAACTCAGTCAGTCCATTGTCAGGCGTAGTCTATTGTCACAAATGCCTCGCAAGAATCATAGACAATCATAACGACTGATTAGAAAAATGCACTTCTATATATTCAGGGTTACCATACGTCATCTCATATGTACGGGATTGTTATCGTATCTGACCAATCGCGTCCGATATTCGTCCTGTTTTTTTTTTTTTTTAATTGCGACAAAATACGGAAATGCATAGATCATGCAAATAAGAACTTCCTTGAAATCAACGGTGGTAGAAAAATATATTAATGTTTTTTAACAGATTTTTAATTATCTCAATAGAGACGAAGTTGGAATATTTATTGTAGGAGAACCGGGAAATCGAGGCACCTACAGGGCTTACGACCTGTCATCGGCTGATTTACGTGATCACTTTATACGCTTGCGCAACGTTCACCATTAATGCCTTTTTAATGAGATCCCTATCAATTCAATTTTGAAAGTTCTATATATTGTAATACTGAAATTCTTTTCGCTTGAAAATAAGGAATTTTTACTACAGCCATCTATGGGTGAAATTATGAACAACAATCTTGATGACAGGTCGTAAGCCCTGTAGGTGCCTTGATTTCCCGGTTCTCCTACAATAAATATTCCAACTTCGTCTCTATTGAGATAATTAAAAATCTGTTAAAAAATATCTTTGACTCCCGACAGGGAAAAAAATCCAATGTTTGCGCATATGCAATAATAAAAATATTCGATATATTAATGTGTTTTGTTTTAAGCTACTGCCCGGTATACGGGTCGTTGATGGCAGAAAATAGCTCACAGAACTAAATGGAAAAGTTTAGAAGACGCCTTTATGCAACAGTGGATCGAACGTGGCTAAGAAAAAGAAGGGAAGGTAACAGCTTCTTTACAGTCAAGTACAATTTGAACATAAATATTATACTCTTGGCAACGTATGATGGCCATTTTGACGTTTGGAAGTTCCGTAATTATTGACAGATGGGCTGTCAAGTATTTTAATAATCATTGACTGTTGGGTTCTCATGACGTTCCGTAATTTTTGACAGTTGGGCTTTCATGATGTTCCGTAATTATTGACAGTTGGGCTCTCATGAAGTACTGTAATTATTTACAGTTGGGCTCTCATGAAGTTCCGTAATTATTGACAGTTGGGCTCTCATGAAGTACTGTAATTATTTACAGTTGGGCTCTCATGAAGTTCCGTAATTATTGACAGTTGGGCTCATATTAAGTTCCGTAGTTTTGGACAGTTGAGCTTTATTTAATTTAATTTTATTTTATGTTGCTTCTCGGGCAACTAAAAGGTACTATGTCAAATAATTATTTTTCACACACCCAATAACAAGTTGCCACATTCTAGAAGCTTACGATATTAATCGCTTCACAGATCCAGACTGAAAACACAATTAAAAACTGTGTCTTCACCGGGAATCGAACCCGGGAGCTTTGAATCAGCAGTCAGATACCTAACCAACTGAGCCACGAAGGCCGACAATCTGATGTTCCAAAGGCTAATGTTCCATAATTATAGACAGTTGGACTCTCATGAAGTTCCGTAATTATTGACAGTTGGTCTCTCATAGAGGTACCTAATCATTAACTGTTGAGTTCTCGTGATGTTCCGTAATTTTGACAGTTGGGTTCTCACAAAGTTGGACAAATGCGGTACTTTATTACGTAGACGTACGCAATCTTGTACCCAATATTTGTACCCCCACGCATGAATGTCGATAATTACGAAACTTCGTGAGAGCCTAACTGTCAAAACGCCATCACCTTCAGTAAAACCTAACTACCTCTGAATTAATCTCCGTTACAAAGGCGAGTTCTTAGCGAAAAATTCGAAATTAGGATCGGAAGTCATGAGTTAGGGCGTAGGTCGAGAAACTCGCGATCTACCTAAAGGTGGGCCAAAAGAAGTCATACGATGTTGTTTGGCTCTCCAAATGGATACCCACTAAGTTGTCAAGTTCAGGCAGGTCGAAGTTTTCGATACTTAGGATAGGATGTTGTGCACATGTTCTACGCAACACCATGTCAACAGCAGCCGGTGTTGTTAAATTGTCAATGTTGAATACAATAATCAAGATATTATGAATTCATACCTTGACTGTGAGGACGAAAAAATTTAAGAGGTTTTGTGAATATGCTGATGTTAACAAAATGCATGTTTATAATATGTATGTTTTGGTGAAACATCGAAATAAAAAAAATCTAGTTTCAGTTTCACTTATATTTTAATAGGCACTGACTGACATCGGTAGGTATATAGAAAATCATCGTGCCTTGGTGTAGTTGTGTTTGCGTCACAATGTTTGATGTACATAGTTGCGTTTGCGTCATAATGCTTTGGTGAAGTTGTATTTAAATAAATAAATAAAACATTTATTGAGACGAAAAGAAGTTTACATACAAATACATAGACATTATATCAACAATTGAAAAGAAAAACAACCTTTCTGACTCAAAAGGACCATGCTCAGCTATACTGCAGGAAGACAAGCCCCCCAGCAGCTGATTTTCAGCATGATCCCATTGCTTATGTTTTTATAATGCGAGATCTACTTTAGTTATATGCAGATAAATATGAATACAAAAAATGATCCAAAAATACACATATAAAATATACATACACGCACATACATATATACACACATAAATACACATAAATTCTTACATACTTCACACTATGATTGCGAGGCCAGAAGCATCGTTCGACAATTCTCTTTAAAAATATAGATATTTTGCGTTATAGTACTTTAATAGTAAGAGAATGTTAGAACATAATGTACCTAAATTGCTTATTATGATGCTGGCATCTCTTAAGAAATGCAAAAGCAAAAACAATCTTAAGAGACTTGTCAAGGAATGGCTATTGAGATGTGGATTTATATATACATAATTAACAGATCACAAACGATTTTGATTTTTTCTCATTTCATTTATTTTTATTATTTTAAATAGATAACTTTTGTAACATAAGTTGAAGGAGTGTGTTTTTGTTTGGAAGATCATCTTTGTGTGACATTTGTATGTCTCTTTTTATTGTAATGTTGTTGTTATTTTTTAAAGTATACATAGATATTGTCTTGAGAACACGCCGACAGTCTAGAAATTAGACTTGGCGTGACCCAGAATCATTATTTTCTTTTTGTAATACCTTATGGAGCTGTAAGTCTGTAATACCGAATGGAGCTAAGTCTAAAGTAATGGTATTTGAGAAGAGCGAAAGACGAACAATATGCGAGATACGAGTTAATAATGAACTACTAGAACAAGTGGATGAATATGTGTATCTAGGAAGTATGTTTCAGCGTGATGTAAGACTGGAAAAGGATTTAGAAAGAAGGGTAACGGCAGCAAATATGTAGGATGAACGGTGCATAAAGAACAATAATGGCCGACCCGATTATCTCAAGGCCAGCAAAGCTCGCTGTGCACAATGCAATAGTCGTACCAACATTAATATATGCAAGTGAGACATGGACATGGCAGAAGACGCATGAAAATAAAATTGACGCTGTGGAAATGAGCTAAGACGAATGTGTGGTAAAACAATTTATGATAGGATAAGGAATCAAGATATCAGAAGAGAATGTAAGATTGAAAGGGATATTTTGAGTAGAATGAAGATAAATGCTTTGCGATGGTTCGGACATGTAGAGAGAATGTTTTGAAAAGAGTGGAATGAGATGTAAGGGTCGACCGAGAAAGAGCTGGCATGATCATATAAATGAGATTTTGAAAGAGGGGAATATACCAAGTCAGAATAATAGGAGAGCATGTATGACGCGATGTATGAATGTAAATGAGGCAAAACAGGTATGTCAAGATAGAAGAGTCTGGCGTTCGGTTCTCTCTGCCTACCCCAAATAGGGAAACGGCGTGATGGTATGTATGTATGTAATACCTTATGTTTTATTATTTTTCAATAAATAAAAAAAAATGTAGTTGTGTTTGCGTCACAATGCTTTGTTGTAGTTGTGTTTACGTCATAATGCTTTAAAATTAGTTTCGTTTTAGCATTGCGATTGTCAAAATATCCCGTTTGGGTTCCTAGAAATTATGGAAACCTTACCTACCTACATACATATATATCTCTTATCTGCCTCCCTATGTGTGTGTCTAGTGTCTAGTCATTTAGAGGCAGCTTAAAAAATACACTACAATATTTGCATTAGAGTTTGACGATTGGAATAATCTAAGGAAAAAACTCTCTCCAGTCTCCTTTTGTCGACAACCGGGTTTTTGTCTTTTTAAATTATGATTTCTAACCTAATAAATTGATTAATGAACATTTGAGCTTATTATTTGTGGCCCTTCCCTTTATGAAAATCACATTTTTACAATTCAACTCCCTGTAGTATAGGCCCGTGTCGCTTTAAAGCCGATCCATTGTTCTAAATTCAAAAACATTAAAAAGGGCGCGAGACGTTTTGTCTTTGGATTTTAAAAGTGTTCCTTTTTCAAACGCCACTGTCCGATGGCACAATACAAAAACCATAGACAAAGATCACGTACTATGTATTGTATAATCTATGTATATCAGAACTATAATTAGATTGTTACGATGACACTTGAAGGTATGAAAAAAATTGTGAGAAAAATCTTTGGTCCGACTTATGAGGGTGGATTATGGAAAATACAGTTTACTTAATCATGGACTAGAGCTAATAATGTGTATTGAACCTCATGACACGTAATACAATCTATATATATAAAAATGGATCGTATATTTGTTTGTTTGTTTGTTTGTATGTTAGCGATGAACTCCTAAACCAACCATCCGATTGCGATGAAACTTTAGGAATTTGTTCAGCTCATTCAGGAGAAGGTTTATGCATTATAATTTATTTATTTATTTATTCGATATCTCACAAAAAAAAATTAAAAAAAAAAATTGTATCGAAGTGAAACTTAGTAGGTTTGTTAAGCGCGCACACGAGAAGTTTTATGAATTAAATTTATTTATTTATTTAATATCTAACACAAGAATTTAAAAACATATATCTATTTGGGATTGTCAATTAATATCAGGGATTACATTAGCGCATATAAGAAAGCGTATTTGAAGTTAAATTCAATTATTTAACTGCTCGCCGAAAAGTTATTGAAAAAATATCATATAAATAAATTAATAAAGACATAAATAAGTGAATAAATAAATAAATAATAAGAAAAAAATCATATATACCCATATATATGCTATTTATATGCAATGTATGCTATTTGGATGCAAATGAAGTGCATCTCAATAAACTTGAACGTCACAAGAATAAAATGTATCAGATTCATCTTTGGGTTGAAAAAATTTGATCGCATATTATCTTACCGCAATCTTCTTTGTTGGCCCAGGATACGCCAGCGGCGCAATATACACATTTTGTCACTATTATACAATATTCTCTCGAACCCAAACCTGCCACAGTACCTCAAAAGCAAATTCACTTATTTATCCAGTCATGGACTTCCACTCCGATCTGCTGAACGTACAACACTATCCATCCTTATCCATAATACAGAATTTCTCAGCTCTTCGTTCGAAGTACAATCAGCAAGATTATGGAATATCCTTAGTCTGGATATTGCGTCGTCTAACTCACTTAGTATTTTCAAGAAAAAACTAAAGATGGAATATTTATCCTTGAACACCTGATCCCGATTTCCTCTCCTGTCCTTACCATATCCTTTTTATTGCTATGAATTATATTTTTTTTTTGTTTTAATAGTATTTAAGTGTTATACGTATTTTCTTTGATTTCTTTTATATACTCTTTTTTATTTGCTGTTGTAGGTACATACACAATGTTGTCATACTTTGTAATCTGGTTGGTTGGAAGAAATTGCCTATTGGCAATAAGCCCGCCAGTGTACAATTATATTTGTTTATATTATGTACAAAAAGATGTATAAATAAATAAATAAATAAATATAAAATGGTATATCATATAATACTGGTCATTAGAACAGTTGTGACATACGGGTGAGAGGCGTGGACAGTGACAAAAAAGTCAGCAGAGGTACTGGACACCTTCGAGAGGAGGGTAGGTACTGCGTAGAATACTGGAGCCCGTGAATGATGGCGAAGGTTGGAGAGTGCGCTAATTCGATGAACATAATATACAAGGTACAAAGAATATCTATACATGCCATACTAAACAGGCTAAGATGTGCAGAGAATGCCGTCATCACGGGCACCAAAAAGGATCATGGAAGGGCACCCAGGTGGAAAAAGGAGGGTCGGGAGGCCAATGCTATGGTGGGAAGACGAAGTTATCAGGGATGCAGCCGAACTGCTCCAGGCAACAAAATGGAAAGCCGAAGCGGGAGACAGGAAAGGTTGGGGGCGAATAGTCATGGATGCCAAGGCTCGATATGGGCCGTAGAGTCATTTAAGAATAAGAAAATATAAAACTGCTATAATGCTAAAGGTTCAACTACTTATATTTGTTTGAATAATGAAATAAAATTATAAATGGGCTGGTCACATAATCCGAATGGACGACGACAACCCCGCAAAACGCCTCACACTTTCTGTGCCACAAGGTCGAAGGAGGCCATGAAGACCAAGGACTCGATGGATGGACAGTGTCGATGCGGATGCTTCCACAATAAATATTAGAAACTGGAGAACGAGGGCAACGGACAGACGGGAATGGAGGAGACTCCTGGATTCAGCCAAGGCCCACCCAGGGCTGTCGAGCTTATGATGATGATGATGAGTGTATTTATAAGGATTTTTCAATAGTTTGAGATGGGTGGTGGCAGAGCGGTTAGCGCGCTGGGCTAGCAACCCAGAGGTCGCGAGTTCGAATCCTGCCACGACCGATTTCCATTCACCTATAGTACAAGCATTTATGCTTAGTTTAGGGAATGTATAAGGATGTATATGTACTTGTTATACAAGGACATATTCATTCTTTAAAAAAAAAAAAATAATAAAAAAAAAAAAAAAAAAATAGTTATTTTTATTTTGATTTTTAAACGAGTGTAAAGTCATATTCGCAGTCATATTATTATGTATGTAGAGGTATTCTGTTGTTGTATTAGCTTTTTCACACAGCTATAACTTAATATAAGTTCGTCTCTTTCTCAGTTATTATTTGGTGTGAAAGATAATTAAAATAGTGTGATTGCACTGGAGTAAAAGATAAAATATGTCTGCAATGTCTGTCTCACTATATATTATTGGATTATCTCAAAGCACCCGGTTGATTAGGAGGTAAGTACTGCCTCGAATTAGGCACTAGTTTGTTGCGCTAATGCACTTAATAACTCGTGTTCAATTCAAGGCACGTGTCCTCCAAATACACACGGTTTGGCAACGCAAACTGTTCCTGCTAATACGTGTTGAATTCAAGGCAATCAATTATTGAATATGAAACATAATATATAGCCATGAAGTTGGCGCGCTATTTCATTTCGCTCGCATTTTGTCTGTCAATGACACATTTGTATTTTGTTCTTGTTAAATATACTGGTCATTTTACAAATGTCATATGAACTGTCAAAGTTGACATTAAACGCTAAAATTTTCAACAAAAATAATAATAATAATAATAATGAAAACTTCCTTGCTCCCCGCGAAAGTGGCGGTTTTATTGCCGTATGGCAATTTTTCACAAATAACCAGTGTTTCCAACCCAGAGAAGCAATATTAGCGTGAGAAATGAATTTTAAAAAAAATTCCTCTGCTGTGGGAATCGAATCCAGGACGCCCGCACAGAAACCGAACGGCTTACCAACTACAAGTAGTATTAAAAATAGTAAGTATCATACAATTACTTAAATAATATGTTGAGAAAACTAATTTATTTGATAAATGACATGTGATCAAATGCGAATACATAATAAACTTTTTCCTAACCTCAAACGGCAAAGGTGTTGATAAAATTATTCCTGTAACCAATTTTCATTCAATTTATAAAGCAACTCGCTCACGCGAGTCGCTATTATTCTTAAAGACAAACTAAACCTAACGGAAATAGAGTTTTACGTTCACATCATACTGTTATATACTGTCGTATTTTATTACATCCCGTATAATTTTCGGTTATGTTTAGTTAGCCTTTAATGATAAAAGTGACTCGCGTTAGCGAGTTGCTTTATAAATTGAAACGAAATTGGTTGCAGGAAGATTGTATCAACACCTTTGACATTTGAGGTTAGGAATAAGTTTATTATGTATTCATATTTGTCAAGCTATTTGATCACATTTTTTAAATAAATAATATATGTCAACATATTTTTATCTACTTTTATGATTTTGAACACTAAGTAACTAAGTATTTATTATTTTTTTATGATTAAATTTTCGCGTTTAATGTCAACGTTGACAGTTCTAATGAAAGTTGTAAAATGACCTGTGCGTTTACTAAGTTCTTGTGATGAGGCCAAGGATATAGAGATATAGAGCTCTAGTGACACGAGGAAGAAGATAAAGACAAACGCATAAAAAAATGATTATCCAATAAAAGCTACTGCAGGCTAAGTCTGTAAGTAGATCTCGACCCAAAAATGTCGAGATTATCTCGACCAGTCGATATTTTGACAGTTTTGGTAGTCACTAAAGCAGATAACGCGTCGAATCGTTCTCGCCCACTTATTTGACGGCGAGATTGGGTCGACATCGAGTCGAGAGACAGGATCTAACGCCGCCATCTTGAATTAAATGTCATTTTTTAACAATGCCGATTTTCATATTTATTTTGAGAATAATTATATTAACGTCTTAAACGTCTTCAAACCCTTTAAATATTCCGCGTTTTTCATTTAAATAATAGTAAAAAATAACACGCTGACCATAATATATTTATATGACCATATTATATTTATTTAACAAATTTGACATTTATTCAAATCATGGGGAAAATATTGTGTATTGTCATAAATGATAATTCAAGAGTGTACCGCAAGCCAGCCCAACGGCGACAAATACTAATAATGGCCAGTTTCATAAAAATTAAAGGAGACTTACAGCCAGTTTCATAAAAAGCTGCAAAAGGACCCATTAGTTAAAGGTTCTTTAAAAATTTAAAGTCGCCTTTAATTCGTTGCGTTTCATAAATAATAATGCCGCGTACTTTAGTAAAAGGCAGAAATGTCACCAAAATACCTGAAAGTTGGTAATATTGCTACCAAAATCTATGGAAACATAGCTCATAGCATAGGTAAATCTTTCTGTTTACTACCATGTAATATGTTATTTCTGTCATTGAATAGATCATTGATGAATAGGACATGTTTATGGAACAAAACCTATCAAAAAATTCTCCTTAATTCTACTCTTCCATGTGGTCGATTCTTTTCCTATATAAACTTTTCACCGCCGTATCACAGTACGCATCTTCTAATTATCTCATTTTGAAAACATCATTTTGCTTTATTATTTATAAAAAAATGTTTAAATAATAACAAAACTATCGAATATTAGTAAGTAATATGCACATGATCGTCAACATTCAATTGACAATATTGACATCAACAAGAACTGACTTGAACATTATGTCATATTGCAGCACACTCTGGTGGCAAAAAAATGAACTGCTCTTAAAGAAGACTTTAGTGACTAAAGTACGAAGATACTGGACTTTAAATTAAAGTGAACTTTAAGTGACATTTTGTTGTTATGAAACGCAATTTATTTTAAAGTCGACATTAAGTCTCCTTTAATTTTTATGAAACTGGCCATTAATGTCGACTTTAAAATAAATTGCGTTTCATAACAACAAAATGTCACTTAAAGTTCACTTTAATTGAAAGTCCAGTGTCTTCGTACTTTAGTAACTAAAGTCTTCTTTAAGAGCAGTTCATTTTTTTGCCACCAGAGTGTGCTGTAATATGACATAATGTTCAAGTCAGTTCTTGTTGATGTCAATATTGTCAATTGAATGTTGACGATCATGTGCATATTACTTACTGATATTCAATAGTTTTGTTATTATTTAAACATTTTTTTTATAAATAATACCTATAACAAAATAATGTTTTCAAAATGAGATAATTAGAAGGTGCGTACTGTGGTGAAAAGTATATAGGAAAAGAATCAACCACATGGAAAAGTAGAATTAAGGAGAATTTTTTGATAGGTTTTGTTCCATAAACATGTCCTATACATCAATGATCAATTCAATGACAGAAATAACATATTATATATATGGTAGTAAACAGAATGATTTACCTATGCTATGAGCTATGTTTCCATACATTTTGATAGCAATATTGCCAACTTTCAGGTATTTTGGTGACATTTCTGCCTTTTACTAAAGTACGCGGCATTATTATTTATGAAACGCGACTTTAAATTTTTAAAGAACCTTTAACTAAAGGGTCCTTTTGCTGCTTTTTATGAAACTGGCTGTAAGTGCATTTACGAACTCGACAGCGCTTAGTGACTACGAATTGTCGTCACGGGCGTAAACAAGGCGAGAAGAGCGTCGATACGTTGTCGGATATCGACTTTTTTACTGACTTGGCCTGCAGGTTACATTTTTTTTTGAACAAATTAAATAATTGTGAGTCGATCGTGTGACAGAGGTACACAATGCGGACTTGTAATGTTTTAAAATGAATTTCTCGACAGTTCAATGTACAAAGTATTTGTCTAAATTATCAACTATTAGGTATATGACTATTCTGGGACAAACTACAATCGTATGATTTTATTTTTACGACAATTTTTTATCATCTCAATAGAGACGAAGTTGGAATATTAATAACAATACATATATACAAAATACATGAAAAAATGTAGTTAACCCTCCAATTAAGCGCTTTCACACCTTGCTTCATATTAACATGTCAATAACGTCACTATACATTCACATAAAAATAAGTTAACCCTCCAATTAACCGCTTCCACAGCTTGCTTCATATTAACATGTCAATAACGTCACTATCATATTTAATTATTGTTTAATTCTCATATTTCATTTGTTTAATTTGTGTATTCATATTTCATTTGTTTAATTGTTGTGGACTCAAATATAAAAATCTTTGGGTCTACAACTATGAACTTACTATGTAACATAATTATTATCTTCTTCTTCTTCTTCTTCAGCTAGGACTATGTCCTGTAGTTCTCGGCACCTGTTCCTGGGAGGAGGACGTCCAGCTGTCCCTCCATCGTTTGGGTGGTCTTCCTGGAGGTCTGGTAACTGTAGGATGTTCATCAGCTGATATCCTCACTACTCGGTCTGAGCTTACTCTCCCCACGTGGTCTCTCCAGAAACGTCTTCTTGTTCTACCCCATCGTACCACGTCCTCAACATCACAAATTTTCCTTATTTCGGAGCTCCTCATTTGATCACGGAGGGTTACTCCTGCGATGGGCCGTAGAGTCTTCATCTCCGTGGTTCTAAGGAGACTTTTTGTACGGGTGGTGTCAGCTCTTGTCTCTATGTCGTATGTCATGATTGGTCTTATGCAAGTCTTGTAGATCCTGTGTATGTAAAATAGACACTGCACCTTTCGTACACTGCATAGTGTAGTGTAGGTAGGAAACTGTATAACTACATACAATACATACATACAATGTACTTCCTATGTATAACTGTTAGGCGCAGAAAATTTTGGGCATTCATGCCTGTGTCTGTGCTCAATTAAATAAAATAACGTCGCTATACATACACATAAAAATTAGAATATTGAAACAATCAGTAGGTAGGTATAAATGATTGTTTTTGCAACAGTTAAAATATCACAGAATGTTATTGGTGTTACAATTGCTAGCACGAAAAGTTGATATAAGAAAGGCAAGTTCTATATATTTTAATTAATAGTTTTGAAAATAAGCTGAAACACTATCGCCATCTATGAAGTGACGATGAAAATTTTTTGTAACGCCATCTATTGAGAAACAGGTTTGTAACCAATGAAAGCAACACTCCTTATACATTACGTGACAATGCTTCAGCACAGATGTCACCCTGGACTGCGTCCAAATTATACGTTAATTTTTGGCTTGTAGGTATACTTGTATCAATCAATCAATCAATCAATCGTCCTTTTCCTCATGACTGAGGATAGCGGCTGTAGTCTGTCGCCACACGTATGACCCGCCTCCATGCCAATCTGTTTTGGGCTGAACGCAGAGCACCAGTCACCGAAGACCCCATTGTGGACTTAACCAAATCTATCCATCTGGTCGGTGAGCGACCACGAGATCTCCGTCCCTCCACGCTGCCCATCACAACAAGCTTCTCGAGGCAGTCTGGTTTTCTTCTGGCAATGTGTCCAAAGAATTGAAGGATACGTCTGTAACATATCGTCGACAGACGATCTTCAATCCTTAGCTCGTCTAAAATTGACACATTGGTTCTTCTGGCTGTCCATGGGATGCGCAGCATACGCCTCCAGCACCACATTTCGAAAGCATCGATCCTCTTTCGCTCTGACTCCCTAAGTGTCCATGTTTCCACGCCATAAAGGAACATCGGGAATATCAGAGCCCTGATGAGTCTAGCCTTCGTAGTTTTCGTAATGGTCCTGTCCTTCCATACTCTTGTGAGCTATCCCAGTGCTCCCTTTGCCATGGCGATGCGATACTTGTATATGATGTTAAAAATTTGTCATAAAATACGTATCACTGAATCCCGACAGGTAAAAATATCCAATGTTGTTTTTAGCAACGGTAAAAAGATATTCGTATGATTTTCCTTTAGTTAGCTACTCAACGAATGAGTGTCATCGCTCAATTAAATTAAATAAATTACATATTATATTTTTTTTCAAGGCATTGGATAATTTGTATCAAAAAATTAGAGAAAAAACATATAAACTCAGACATGGAACTCAAAAGGAAATGTAAAAATTTAAAAATTCACAAGAATTATAAAATTTCAAAGTTGGTCTTAAGTGATTTTATGAGGATTGTTTCAATAAGTCATAATATAATACCTATTTATTTAAAGGTACTTCTATTAAGGGCTTTAAACAAATCATCCTGTAGCAAAGTGGCTGTTGAATATAGACTCCCCTCCTCATCCTAACATTTTTTTAGTCACAATATGTCCTATTCTGATTCGTTTCAGAGTACCTACAAAAACGTCTAAAACCATCGGGCGACTTGTGTAAAAGGATTTCATTCGCGCGGTGTGACGTAATGATTCCCGTATAAATGCAGTCAACTTTTTGACATTTCTCATATACTAAAATTCAGACGGATTAATTTAGACGAATCAGAATAGGACATAATGAGTCAAGGAATCAGCTCCTAAAATACCCCGTATTCAGTAACTATTGGAACTTAATTAGGAACATTCTAAAATTGTAGATTTTAGATTTATGGTCTTATTTCAGCGTTACAAAATATAAACTTGGACTAAATGGAATAGGAACGTTCTTAAAAAGTTACTGAATCAGACGCATTATGAATAATTATGAAAATTATGAAATTTTCATTATTTTAAATTATGAAATTTTTATAATTAATCAAAATACGTCTGATTCAGTAATTTTTTAAGAACGTTCCGGCCAATATAAGTAGGTACGTTTCTATCCCATTTAGTCCAAGTTGATATTTTATAAAGCTGAAATGAGACCGTTGTACTAAAATGTACAATTTTAGTATGTTCCTATTTTAGTTACAATAGTTACCTACTGGTAATACGGGGTAATATCATCGTTTCATTTTTCATCGGAGCATGGTCTTCCTCTGAGATCGGGTAATAACGGTCTTCTTGTGATTCCCTCCCACCGATCGGACTTCTACACTAATTCTTTTACTGTCCATAGTGCCAGGCTCTGGAATCAACTTCCCGTTGATACTCGAACCTTACCATCATTTTTCTCTTTTAAACAGCGGGTGAAACTCTGATGTCTCTCTTCCCTCCCTGCCTCATTTTCCTCCTTACCACTATCTCCGCCCCTTCCTTTTTTCCCCTTCCCATCCCCCCTAAATGCATATGTGTGTATGTATGTATGTGTGTGTATATGTATATATATGTTATTATATATTTTTATATTATTTTTATTTTCTAAGGTTGACTGGAAGATGTTAACTTCATTAAAAAGTCCGCCTTTTGGCTTTTTTTAATGTTTTATCTTGCTCTTGTTTGTACTTTTTTTGTAATGTTATTTAAGCCAATAAAGAATTATTATTATTATTAATAATAATATCTGTATCCTGTATAAATGATATAAATACAAAAAGAATGCTATTTACCCGTGAGATTCAACAGATGTCTCCTTAGCGCTGATCCCCCTGTATCTTATCCTCTTCTCTCGTTCTCCATCCGGCAGGTTATCCTTCATCACAAAATCGTCCGTCATCCAGTTGAAGTCGCCGCCATCTTTGATTTGTCCGTCAAAATGGCGGCGGCCGGATCGCGCCCTTTTCTTGGAGTCGTGTCTCCACTTGTTCCTCTCAACTAAATCACTGAACCCTTCACTCTCTTCACTCGGTTTCAAATCGAACGAATTATTTGAATTTAAGCCGTTGAAATCCGCGCCGTCTTTGTTACGATAAACGTCCGCAACATGGCCGCCGGCGGTACTGTCGTGTTGACAGTCGACACTTTTTATTGCTGATATCAACGCCAAAAACAATATAAATTTGTTGATTTCCTTCAAACATGACGCATTTTTGGTAGCCATTATTAAGGTGATATGTTAGAACTGTTCATTTTAGGTGCGAAATATTCTTTCGTTGTGTTGTTGAAAAAACAATCAAGTTTTGTTGCGGGCGAATGAATGGATTCACACCGATCTGCAAAAAAAGAAAACAAAAGATTATAAGTACAAACAATTCCAAGTACCGCAATAAAATGCAAGGTTGGCAAATATTTTGAGAATTGTAATCGTGAAGAGGGGATTGTTGCACATATGTACATGACCAAGCGAAAAACAAAAAAATACGCTCTGTGAATTCCACATTGGTTCCTCAATTATTTACCGAAAACTATAGTCATTTTTTTCATAACACCAAAAGCAATCTTCTTCTTCCTCTTTTTTTTAGATCTATGATCTTTTTTTACGGATAACCTAGTCTTCACACCATTTTTGTAAACCTAACCTACAAAAGTTTGGTAAAAATAGGTTGGTTAGGTTTGTTTGTAGTTATAATCGCGACTGGCGTGATCCACTTGCATTATATATGTATGTAAAAAAAGTAACTAAAATATTGAAATAAATGACTAAATTGGTATTTATACCAAACTTTTGTAGGTTATGTTTAAAAAAAATCGTGTGAAGACTAGGCTATCCTTTTTTTACAGGTCCTGGGACGTGAATGTCCAGCTCTCCCTCCATCTCTTCGATGGTCTTCCCTGTGGTCGGCGTCCCTCTGGTATCTCGCGCATTACAATCTTTGGCAGCCTTTCTGGATTCATCCTTTTAACATGATCTCGCCAGTATCGTCTTCTTTACCTGCTCCACCTTACAATATCCTCCACATTGCAGGTTCTGCGGATCTCCTCGTTGGGGATTCTGTCTCTGAGGGTTCTGCCTAACATGTCTTAGTGTTTTCATCTCCAAAATGCAATCATAACTACGAAATACACTTTTAAATGAAACGTACTCTACAAGAGAAATCTATTCAACACTTTCTTTCGCCCTGTGCAAGTGGCGAGTTTATTGCCAGATGGCAATTTCTTTCAAATGACCACACCGGAAAAGCAAGATTTGCGTAACAATTTATTTTATTTTATTTTATTTTATATATTTGGGAAGCTAAGTCAGAACCAATAAAAGCATTCCATCAATAATAAATTAACAACAATAACAATAGATAGTTCATACAAAGAAATCAACTAAGAGAAAAAAATAATAATTAAGATAATTAAAATTAGGTATGGAACTAATAAGTGATAAGGAGGGATGGGAGGGGGTGGGGGGGGAATTAAGAGCGCATCACCTTCAGTATTTCTTCACGAAACCTTTCATATTTTGCACTGAAGATGTCCACCCCAGCTGAGAACAACGTGTTGTGAGAATCACATATGCGCGAAATAGTGGCATTCTTTCTGACACTAGTTCTGCACACCGGTACATGCAAAAGTTCAGGTCGGCGAACTATTCTACCTGGAACATGGATACCTACTAGATTAACAAGCTCAGGAGAGTCGATAACACCGCTCAGAATTCTATGCAGCAGCGACTGGTCGTATAAGACTCTTCTACATTCGAGAGTATCGAGTCTGTGATATTTTAATGATTCCTGATAGTTCTATTGACGTGTATTGCATATAAAGGTGACCAAATTTGTGTACAAAATTCAAGGTGAGGGCGTATATAAGTAGTGTATAAAGTGTAGAGTGTATTAATGTTTCTGAATGGCTTGCTTATGCGGATAATAAATCCCAACATCTTATTTGCTTTGCTAATTATATTATTAATGTGATCAAAGAATCACACCCAGGTCCCTTATACACTTGACTTAGTTGATATTAGAGTCGTTGAAGGTATATGTGAAACTTATCATGTTTATATTGTGAGTAAATGTTATTTTATTGCATTTCGATATGTTAAGTTTTAGTTTATAGAGTTAATTGCGAGGTATATTTATATATATATAGAGATATATATAGAGATATATATATATATATATATATATATATATATATATATATATATATATATATATATATATATATATATATATATATATATATATATATATAATATATATATATATATATATATATATATATATATATATATATATATATATATATATATATATATATATATATATATATATATATATATATATATATATATATATAATATATATATATATATATATATATAATATATATATATATATATATATATATATATATATATATATATATATATATATATATATATATATATATATATATATATATATATATATATATATATATATATATATATATATATATATATATATATATATATATATATATATATATATATATATATATATATATTATATATATATATATATATATATATATATATATATATATATATATATATATATATATATATATATATATATATATATATATATATATATATATATATATATATATATATATATATATATATATATATATATATAATATATGTTATATTTGATGTTTTCACGGGTGAAATATGTTATAATATTTTTATCTCGGTTTTCCCGTGTCAGTAGGTCTTGACTAAGACCATTTGTCTTCCGACGTTTCGCCTGAATATCACCAGGCATTTTCAAGGACTTAACGAAAAATAAAAGGAGCACCTATGGGTTTGTCATTGTCACCAGCAGTCGCCAACTTATTTATGACGAGGTTTGAAGAAGAAGTCTTAAAAAAAGTAATACTCAAACCAAAGAAATGGCTAAGATATGTGGATGACACATTCGTAGTATGGTCTCACGGAGAAGAAGAATTAAATAATTTTTTTGAACACTATTAACAGCATTCATAAAGATATAAAGTTTACAATGGAGAAGGAAAATAACAGACAAATACCTTTCTTAGACGTTTTAGTGTTAAAAAAAGCAAACGGTAAACTGGGGCACACAGTATATAGAAAGCCCACACACACCGATAGATACCTACACGCAACGTCCAATCATCACCCCGCACAAATATGCTCAGTCGCAAAAACACTAATAACAAGATCAAAAAGAATTGCAGACCACGAGCATAAAAAACAAGAATTAGAATACACGAAAAATGCTCTACGTTGTAATGGTTTCTCAGACTATATAATAAACAAAGCATTAAAGAGTCCAAAAACAGTGAAAGAAAAATCCAATGAAACACCATTATCAACAGCCCGACTACCATATATCAAAGGCGTCACCGATAAAATCAGCCGTCTATTAAACAAAAATAACATACGTACCGTTTTCAGCACAACAAATAAAATATCAACCTTTCTAAGAAACCCGAAAGACATCATTCCACTTGAAGCTCATGGAGTATATGAAATACCGTGCGGATCGTGCAATAAGACTTATGTAGGAAGAACCAATCGAAAAGTTGAAGCACGAATAGCGGAGCACAGAGTCGACATGAGAAACAAAAAACTTACATACTCACTTGTACAACACTCGCTCACAGAAGGACATACAATAGATTTTGACCATTCAAAAATAATAGCAAGTTTAAACAGTGAACCTCTCAGAATTTACAGGGAAGCTATAGAAATATATAAGAGAAGGGATATAATGAACAATCGGGACGACGGAGTTCGTTTGCCTAGTACCTGGAAGAACATTTTATATGACAAACAATACAATAATAATATTAATAATACCATAGCGAAAATAACCCCAAAACACAACAATAATAATATTAATGTCACAACTAAAATTAACAATAAATCACAACACAAAAATAATGATAAAATATTATTACCAACGAACACGCCAACGAACACGACAGCAGGTAGGCGTGTCACAAGGAGCCAATCACGTCGCGCTAACAATATTTGACATAAGCGGCCATCTTGTACGCTACCAGTCACTTGACGGTGAGCTTTCAGTGTGAGTAGACGTGTGTCGCGCGCGTGCTTTTCGTTAAGTCCTTGAAAATGCCTGGTGATATTCAGGCGAAACGTCGGAAGACAAATGGTCTTAGTCAAGGTCAAGACCTACTGACACGGGAAAACCGAGATAAAAATATTATAACATATATATATATATATATATATATATATATATATATATATATATATATATATATATATATATATATATATATATATATATATATATATATATATATATATATATATATATATATATATATATATATATATATATATATATATATATATATATATATATATATATATATATATATATATATATATATATATATATATATATATATATATATATATATATATATATATATATATATATATATATATATATATATATATATATATATATATATATTTATATATATATATATATTCATTTTGGTACACACGCCCATGTCCTACGTTCATTATCAACAAATGCTTATCAGCATGACAATTTTATACATTCGATATACATAAATATTATTTTATATATTAATATGTGTGGCTCTTCGGATTTAACCGATTCGTTCGCAATGAATTATTTGAAACGAGTGGGATGTGGCCAACACTAAACTCTCCATTACACATTTGGTATTAATTCTCGGGCAACTAAGAGGTACTATGTCAAATATTCATGCAAGCTGACATAATATTCTCTAGAGATGTATGTATATCGACTCACAGATCCAGACTAAACGTTGAAGTACATTCAGCAAGATTATGGAATAGCCCAAGTCCTAATGAGGCACCGGCTTAGAATAGTGGTTCCATTCTTTTAAATCATTGTTTTCGAGTGTCCCGTAAGAGCCGGGTAATCGAAAATACAACAGGCAACAATAACATCTGACATAGTTCAGCAATGAGGTTCACCACCCATTCTGAATGTAGTGCCTTTTTTGGTGAAACGAGACTGGTGTGTGGGTATACATAGATGTGTTGTTCTCCCTTTTATAAGGCAATGCACACCCGGACACCTTTCGCTGGTTACCCCACATTGTGGGATATGCCGTGATGGTATGAATGAACTAATATTACGTCGTCTATCCCACTAAACATTCATTCATACCGTCATGGTATATTTATTTATTTATATAATTTCATGCGTTTATTTATTTACCTACATAAGAGCAATTACAAAAAAAAAAAAATCAGACCAGAAAAAACACACACGTGCATTACTAAAATCATAAAATAATAATAAAATAAAAGTTATAAGCAAGTAAAATAAATGATAGAGAAAAAAATCTAAAAATACTCAGAATAATATTTAAAAAACAATAAATATAAAAAAAAAATTAAATTCTCATAACAAAATTTAAAAACAATATGTTGAAAGTTTCAAAAAATAAATACTTAGAAGAAAAATAATAATAAAATACAAACAAAACGAAAATCCTTTGCAAATTAATGAGTTTCATCATCAAATTTCTTTACTTACATAGTTCAGATGGAACCACCCCATAAGTAAGAAAGATGTGGTAATGAATTATAATTAGGTAATTGCAGACGACTTTGAATATTGAAGAGTTTGACGTTTTTTTATTCAGAACTCAATGAAACTTATATGTGTGATCATCTCCGAAGCACTCCAATTCAGATTAAAAATGAAATCATTAAAATCCAACAATGTTATAGGTATCGGTTGCAAGTAACCGAAGCCAAAAAAGTGGCCCGAAGTCGAATGTGCCATTTTGGTCGAATGTGGCCAAAGTCGAAAGTGATATTTTGGTCGAAGGTGGCCGAAGTCGAAGGAGCAAATTCAGTCGGTGATTGTAGTCGAAGATGGCCGAAGTCGAAGTAGCCTAAGTCGAAGGTGATATTTTGGTCGAATGTGGCAGAAGTCGAAACTACTATTTTGATCGAATGTGAATATTTGGTGGAAGGGTATGGAAGAGGACTATATCCAGCAGTGGAGGAAAGAGGGCAGAAGAAGAAGTAGAAGTGGCCGAAGTCTAAGGTGGCATTAGTCGAAGGCAGTCGTAGTCGAAGGTGGCCGAAGATGAAGATGCTATTTTAGTCAAAGGTGGTCGAAGTCGAAGGTGCTTTTTTGGTCGAATGTGGCCAAAGTCGAATGTGCCATTTTGGTCGAATGTGGCCAAAGTCGAAAGTGATATTTTGGTCGAAGGTGGCCGAAGTCGAAGGAGCAAATTCGGTCGGTGATTGTAGTCGAAGATGGCCGAAGTCGAAGTAGCCTAAGTCGAAGGTGATATTTTGGTCGAATGTGGCAGAAGTCGAAACTACTATTTTGATCGAATGTGAATATTTGGTGGAAGGGTATGGAAGAGGACTATATCCAGCAGTGGAGGAAAGAGGGCAGAAGAAGAAGTAGAAGTGGCCGAAGTCTAAGGTGGCATTAGTCGAAGGCAGTCGTAGTCGAAGGTGGCCGAAGATGAAGATGCTATTTTAGTCAAAGGTGGCCGAAGTCGAAGGTGCTTTTTTGATTGAAGGTGACCGAAGCAGAAGGTTCGTCTGGATACTACTTTATCCCTGACCTTTGCAAACATACAATTTTGTAACTGTCACCATAATTTTCTCACTTGTCGATCTCTACAATGGTTCATGTTGCAGAAAATAATGATGAAAATATAGCGACATGTGGTGTTATCTTACAAAGGTCAATATTATTGCCACGCCACATGCATAAAATAGGATGATAAATAAGATATTGTAGAGTACAGGGTGTGTCGCCATAGATTCAATGACAAACAGAACACGCTGTAAACAAAGTATTTATAAAATAAATAACATATTTTATATTAAATAGTTTCTAGATGATATCTAATATTTTAATAACTCATTCATTCAATAATTTATTGTATCTCCTTAGTTAATTATATATATCGTTATTTCTATGTACCTAGATATTACAAATAGGTTGATGACAAAGTACTGTTAGCTGAAAGTATGGAAGAGTTACAGTATCTTGTAAGCATGGTATATGAAGGATGCATAGAGAACGGTCTGAGAATGAATGCCAGCAAATCAAAGGTAATGGTCTTTGAAAAGAGTGAAAGCAGAACAGCGTGTAAAATAAGAGTAGAGAATGAATGGCTCGAGCAAGTCGACGAGTATGTATATCTGGGAAGCATGTTTCAACGGAATGGACGACCTGATAAGGATATCGAAAGAAGAGTTATGGCAGGAAACAGAGTGAATGGAGCACTGAGACCAGTTATGAATGATCGCAACATATCAAAGGTTGCCAAAGTTGCCATTCATAACGCTATCTAAGTGCCAACGGTGACGTATGCAAGTGAGACCTGGACA
>OY754983.1:27897649-27930048 GCA_963576475.1 Molanna angustata
AAAATAACATCTCACATAGTTCAGCACTGTGAGGTTCACCATCACACATTCTGAATGTAGTGCACGAGACTGGTGTGTGGGTAAACACAGATGTGTTGTGCTCCCTCTTATAAGGCAATGCACACTGGTTACCCCACTTTGTGGGATATGGTATGAATGAATAAATTTCTATATAATATAATGTTACGGGGTGACGAATAACCTATTTTTGTAACGCCATAATACTGGGAAAATGATTTGTTAACAATCAAAGCAACAGTTCTTATACGTGAGGTGACAGTGCTTTCGCACAGATGTCACCCCTGAACTGCATCAGAATAATTAATAAAGTTCAATTTTGACTTATTTTCTGATTTGTAATAAAATTTTAATTTTAATTTACTATGTTTGATTAATGTTTGGAAACCATCGAGTGAGTGTAAGAGTCAATTAGATATTATATTTTAGCGGTAGGTAGGTATAGAAGAATGGTTTTCTATAGAAATGAGTGACAAAGCAATATATGTATGTAAGTTACTATACTATACTAATGAGTGTATTCAACAATATGATGTATGTAGAAATGTACTAAGTATGTACAATATGATGTATGTAGAAATGTACTAAGTATGTACAATATGAATAGATAATCATGATTAAATCTATCGATGTACATAAGTATTCAAACCGCCATTGAATAAATTAAAATTTAATGTGAAATTATTAAATTCATCAGTTTTTCTTGAATGCATTTTATTCAACACAACATACATAATTTAATTCAAATTTGAAATTATTTAGTTAATTATTTTCTTGTTGAATAATAATAATAAGTCATTTGTATAGCGCCGTTTAATGATTCAAGATCATACCAAGGGCGCTGAATCACACCAAGGACGCTGAAATGTATGTTATTCAACGCCTTTTTTCAAGTTTTTTGTTGATTCAACTCGTTCTACACAATTTATTAAATAAAAGTGTAAAATGGGTTGATGACAGAGCGGTTAGCGCGCTGGGTTAGTATTCCAGTGGTCGCGAGTTCGAATCCTGCCTCGACCGATTTCGTTCACCTATAGCACAAGCATTTATTTGCTTATTTTAGGGAACGTAGGAAGATGTATATGTACTTGTTTAATAAGGACATATTCATTTTTATTTAAAAACGAGTGGGTTGTGGCCAACGCTAAACTCCTCACTAACAAGTCATTCTATAAAGTATTCAAATTTTGTATGGAAAATTTTCAGCATTTTCATGAAATGAGTTTGTTAAATTATTTTTTATTTAAATATTTTATTATGAAAACTTGATAACTCTTCAATGCCATTTTATGAATGTGATGTGCCTTTTTACGAATATGAAAATAAAAATTTCATATTTTAATTTTCCTGAGCTTGGGGTCACTTTGAAATATTTGACAGTTAAAAAAATTGAAAAGCACTATTCATATATCGTTCAAAATCTAATGGGATCTAATCGAGTATTAGATATATATATTTGCAAAATTTGAATAGAATTGAATGAGTACTTTAGTCTATAATCGATAAAGTAAAATGAACACGCCGTACATAGCACACACACACAGATACATTGTGATGAAACTTTCAGATTACAATCTCAGCATGATACTAGTTGATAATCTGCAAAAAAAATAGGCTTGAATATTGCGAAATCATAACTCCCCACTATATCACCTTGGGTTAGTGAGGAGTAAAAATGTGAAATAATTAAGGTAATTAGTTTTTTGTTGTATATAATGTTATTCAACGCGTTCTACATGATTTAATAAATAAAATGTATTTTGTTGAACGTAGGTACAGGTGTTCACAGGGCCGGATAAATCATAGAACAATCAGGAACAAGAAGTCAGGGCGGTTGCCTTAAAAAGGGCGCTTTAAAATCTAAAATGTTAATCATATAAATAAAAAATCCGCAGGTATGGCGCTCGGTTCTCTTTGCGTATCCGGATGGAGGCTCGGCATGATGGTGTGTATGTAAAAAAATCCCGCTAATTATGATTCGTCATTTTAGACACGATGTAATTTTACATAATTTTTAATTGTCCTACATTTAAAATTCCAAAAAAATGGAGGGGGGGGCGGATTCAAATATATTGCTACGGGTGCAAAAACACGTTTATCCGGCCCTGGGTGTTCAACATGTTTTAGATAATAACAGTAAGATGTGAAATTATTAATGAATTTTTTGTTGTGTTTACATTATTCAAAGCGATTTCTTTTTATAAAAAAAATGTAAAAAGTTTTATCATTTAAATATGAATAATTATAATATTATGTTATTCAAAGCTTTTTTTTTTATTTATTCAGAAGTTAAGTCCTTATCATAAACTACTATAAGTAGTAATATTAGTAAGTAACAAAAATACTAAACAGGTACCTATGTTTTTTTAACAGATTTTTAATTATCTCAATAGAGACGAAGTTGGAATATTTACTGTAGGAGAACCGGGAAATCAAGGCACCTACAGGGCTTACGACCTGTCATCGGCTGGTTTACGTGATCACTTTATGCGCTTGCGCAACGTTCACCAATTATGCCTTTTTAATGAGATCCCTATCAATTCAATTTTGAAAGTTCTATATATTGTAATACTGAAATTCTTTTCGCTTGAAATTAAGGAATTTTTACTACAGCCATCTATGGGTGAAATTATGAACAACAATCTTATTATTTTTTATTTATTTTGTTGTAACGCCATCTATTGAGAGAATTGGTTTTTTGTAAATAATGAAAGCTACAATTCTTATATCTGAGGTGACAATGCATTTTTCGCATAGAAGTCACCCCTGAATTGCGCCAGACTTATAAGGTCATTTTTGTCTTATTTACCTACTTGTACCAATGTATTGTACAATAATTGGTGAACGTTGCGCAAGCGCATAAAGTGATCACGTAAACCAGCCGATGACAGGTCGTAAGCCCTGTAGGTGCCTTGATTTCCCGGTTCTCCTACAATAAATATTCCAACTTCGTCTCTATTGAGATAATTAAAAATCTGTTAAAAAATATCTTTGACTCCCGACAGGGAAAAAAATCCAATGTTTGCGCATATGCAATAATAAAAATATTCAGGTACCTATGTTAATATTTAATATTTAAAAAAAAAATGACTGTTACGGTAATTTAAATAAGATTTACATAGATATACAATTAAATGATAATTATGTCCTTGAAAAAACTACATATGTAATATACATCCGCCGCTCGCCGTGGCACAGTTGGTAAGCCATTTGGTTTGGTTCCTGTGCGGGCGTCCTGGGTTCGTTCCCTAGCAGAGGAGAAATTTATTTCTCGCTAATATTGCTTGTCTGGACTGGAAACACTGGTCAGTTGGAAGATTTTGTCATATTCCAATAAACTCTCCACTTGCGCAGGGTGCAAGGAAGTGATTAATTAAGCATTAATTCTTGCGCTATAGTTGAACGAAATCAGTTGTGCATGGCAGAATTCGAACCCGGGACCAATGCATTACTGATCAAGCGCGCTAACAGAACCTAACAAAATCGAACCACTAGAATGGCATTATCCCTAAACTATATGGATGTAAATGCAAAAAAAAAATCCTATTTTAGTTCAAAATGTTCTGAAATGGATGTAGGTACTGTATTGAAGACTAGGTAAAGGTCACACATGGTGTCAATTTATTCTGACGAAATATATGTACGAGTAGGTATCATGTGACCAGTCATTTTGGCCATATTGATTTGCAAGTCAAGCGAAAATCAGTGTCAAGTTTAGACACACAAACAATTCGGGGTCAGACTAAATAATTAATAATTATTCACCTAGTCTAATAATTATCATAACCACATACAAAATATTATGTGGATTTTTACATTATGATGCTACGATCATAATATTAATCGGCAATTAGACATGGGTAACTCAACAAAATTCCTTGCGTCAACTCAGTGCGTCATGACGCAACAAAATGAATACGCCTAGTGAGATGTGTAGAGCGCACCATCTACATGATACATTCAAAGATTCAACAATTCACAGGCTCTTGTACCTACATGAATAAATATTAAGCGCATGAATAAACTGCGTTGACTTGAGTCAGTAAGTGAGTTTAAATGAGAATAACGAATAATATGGATATTTATGAAAGTGACGTCATTTTATCACATATTACCATTTATTTAAAATGTTTAAAGGTAATAATAATTTATTTACTTTGCTGGTACAACACCTTTCCATGTAACTCAATAACGGTGCAGCTCACAACTCACTGCGCTGGGTCATTAAGCTAGTAAATTTTTTTTTTATACGGCGCTGGCCGATTTACTAATGATATTAATAACACATAGGAGTTTGGATTAGGTATTGATACTGCATCTCAGTAGAGATGAAAGGGAGGTAGGTATGGAAGGAGATCTTTCTTATGGAAGGATTTTTTGATCCAGAAACCATCCCGGGCATACTCTCGACAATTCACCAA
The DNA here is from genome assembly GCA_963576475.1 of Molanna angustata. NCBI lineage: Eukaryota > Metazoa > Arthropoda > Insecta > Trichoptera > Molannidae > Molanna > Molanna angustata. The sequence goes on from OY754983.1 coordinate 27,902,089, forward strand.
AGTTTCATTGCAATCGGATGAACGGTTTAGGAGCGCATTCAACACATACATACATAGATACATAGATACAAACATTCAAATTTATAATATAGGTAGATAAATAAAAAATATATGTTTATTTATATAAATAAGGTATGTATTTGAATATTTTATGATTAGATCCAAATGAAAGTTAAAACATCACTCAACACTGATATCAAAAAGGATATGTTGTCAACAAAGGGATTTAAATTACGAATAGCAAATATTTACCTACTTTTACTTACTGCTATATACATGATTTATATTTATACATTGAATGTGTTCTACCTCATTTTGTGTACCAATCCTCTGGCCTTATGTTGTAGCTTATGTCAGCTCTGTATATTCTTTATTCTGTGGTTCAAATGAATTCTGGAATTTCCAACTTACATATATGATATATCGATACAATTGTTTATGTATTAAAATTGATTAAATGAATTAATTATTTAAGTATGACGACCAGCACATAATAATGTGTACATGGGTATCTGTGAATAGATGTAGGTACCTACATAGTTTGGAAACGTTTTTTCAAAATATGATAAAATTAATACATTCTGCGCAGTTGAAATACACGGCCGGATTCCACAGCGTGGAGAAGCTGTTACGTTTAGCCCAAGACAGATATGCCAGATTGATAACCGACGTCGATGATAGCTGAAATTGAGAATGTCATGCAAATAATGCTGAACATATTCCATGTGGTATCACAGAGGCTAAACGTGGAAAAGTGGCAAAATTCTGAAGTTATACTATTGTATAAAAAGGGGGATCCTGAGAACTTAGAGAATTATCGACCAATAAGTCTGCTATCCCATACTTACAATATCGTTTAACACCTAAACTGGATTTCTACCAACCAATTGAACAAGCTGGCTTTAGAAAATATTTTGGAACTACAAAACATATCCAAACTCTGCGCCTACTAATTGAGAAAACTACTGAATATAATATAACAATTATTCATCGACTATAAAAAAGCATTTGACTCTGTAGAACAATGTGAAATAATAAACGCATTAAATGATGTGAGAATTGACTCCAGATATTCAAGGCTTATCAAATTTATATATGAACACGCCACTATGGATGTAAGAATCGATGAAAACACAAAAACAGAAAAAATCAATATAAAAAGAGGTGTCAGACAAGGAGATACCATATCACCTAAACTATTTACATTGGTTTTGGAGGGCATATTTAAATCTTTGAACTGGGAAGGCAAGGGAATAAAAATAAATGGAACAAACATGGCTATATCAGTCAGTAAAACAAAAAGTATTACTATATCCAAACAACCTTCAAGGTGTAAGCTAGTAACTATTGATGATAAGCTCGTGGAGCAAGTAATGAGTTTCAAATATTTAGGAGTAGAGATCTGCAGCCATAACGACCTATACTCTGAAGTACGCCAACAAGTCAATAAAGCATCTGTCGTATCTGGATGTTTGAAAAATATGATCTGAAAAAATAAACACATGCGTATTGACAGTAAGGTCAGAATATATAAGACATACGTGCGACCGATCATGACGTATGCTGTGGAAACACGAGCAGACACTGTACGAACCAAGGGGCTCTTAAGGACAACGGAGATGAAGGTCCTAAGGTCAATCACTGGTAAAACTCTCCGAGATCGTGTTCACGATGTTCAAATAAGGAAAACATGTGGAATAGAGGACATCGTTCGGTGGAGTAGATCCAGAAGAAGGCATTGGAGGTACCACGTAGCCAGGATGGACAGTGATAGATGGAAAGATAGCTGGACTTCGTCATCCCAAGAGGCATAGTTTCTGAAAGAACAGACCAACTAGGTCTACTAAACGAAGATATTGTGTATAGGCGACGGCCATAAAAATTGTATGAAACGATGTCGTCACTAAATTCAATTTTTATAAAAATTGTTAGTAAAAATTTGAGATATACTACTACAATATATACATACATACATACATACCATCACGCCATGTCCCTTACGGGGTAAGCAGAGAGAATCGAGCGCCATACTTCTCTATTTTTGCACACATTTCTGGCTTCCTTTACATCCATGCATCGTCTCATACATGCTCGTCGATTGTTCAAACTTTTTATGTTTCCTTCTTTCAAAATATCATTCACATGGTCATGCCATCCCTTTCTGGGGCGACCTCTGTTATTCACTCCATCTCTTGCACCCATGTATATTTTTTGGTCAGTCGTTCATCGTTCATTCTTTCTATATGTCCAAACCACCTCAAAGCATTCACCTTCATTTTTCATATAATATCCTTCTTTATCTTGCATTCTCTCCTTATGTCATCATTTTTTATTCTATCATATATCGTTCTATTACATACTCTTCTTAGTGATCTCATTTCCACAGCATTTATTCTACTTTCACTGGCATACATCAAAGTGGGCACTACAATTGCATTATGTACGGCAATTTTGGCTTCCTTTGAGATGCTTGGATCGGACATTACTGGTCTGAGAGCTCCGTTTATTCTGTTACCTGCCATAACTCTTCTTTCAATGTCTTTATCAGGTCTTCCATTCCTTTCAAACATACTCCCCAAGTATAAATATTCCTCTACTTGTTCTAGCCATTCGTTCTCTACTTTTATTCTACACGGAGTCATACTTTCAGTTTTTTCGAATACCAATATCTTAGATTTACTCATAATCCAGTTGTATAAAAATTGGCCTTACCAGCATGGTGTGGTTTAGCATATTGCACCTTCTGAGGCGATGAAGCACTTTCAAGCACCCGTGCTTTCTAAGAAAGACACTTTCCTTGTATGTGGGAATATCTCCTACGATTGGGAATGCCTCCCAATGCTCTCTGGTGACATTATCCTATTTTTTGATTTATTATGTATATTATTAGAGAGCCCCGGGCAGTAATTTACTGGTAAGCCAAGACTCTCCAATGCTCGCAAATGCAATTATGTACCTACTATCAATTAATCTTTTAACTTCCACAGAACTAACTAATTTGATAGGAGGTGTTTGAAATAACGCCTTTATGTGTTTTTCGACTTTGAGCCTATTATTTTGGTACCGATCACACAGTATATCCCATGCCACTAAATAATTCTTGTTCGATATCTCTAGTGAAGAGACCAAGCGATATGCTTCGCCCTTCAAAGATGACAGGAGGTAATGAAATTTCTGCAGTCCGGACAATGATTCATTACCGTGAATTAGGGATACAAAGATGTCTTTAAAATGCAACTAATGCTCATAGTCGCCAGAAAAATTTGGTACCTGAATTGGGGACAGTTTGATATCGGCCACTGCGCGCACTGACTGATACAGAATAGCTTTTGCTCTGCCCATCTCTGAATAAAACAATTCCTCGCAAGGTATTCTGTTTTTGCTCTCATTGGCATCCAAATTTTCAATTTCATCTTGTATATTGGAAAAATTTGAAAATAATTGATCAATTTTTGCTAAACGTATTTCAAGCTCGGAATCGTTACATCTGGTAAGTTGCCCCTTTAGACAACCTCTGCGCGCTATTAAAGATTTTAATTTTTCTGTCGACATTTTTTATTAAAGAGCAAAATTAACCCATATATGAAAATAAAGAAAAGGAAAGGAAAGGAAATAAAGGAAAGGAAGTAAATATGAATATTAAGGAAAGGATGTCACCTGATATCTGAATTCTTCCTTGTTAGATGTCCTCTTCATGATTTAATTGCAGAATATGCATTATTAATCTGTCGTCTGGGTCCTCAATATGGCGATTTGCGATATGCCAAAAACGCCGATAATTGACATTGCCGTTTGATATATTCACAATTATGTACTGGGTATAAAAAATAACTCCATTTCCTTTTTTCATAAATTGATATAATTTTCAGATTTACATTATTTCATGTTTTTAGTTGTTAGGCGGTCGAAAAAATATTATACAAAAACATCTGAATACAACAGAAAACATTGCTGTATTTTTGAATTGTGGAACATAATTAATATTAAAATTAAAAAGAACATTATTACTTTGGTACCTTAATATAAGAATAACCACGGATGTCCAGTAAGAGGCGGGTAATGGAAAATACAACAGGCAACAATAACACCTCACATAGTTCAGCACTGTGAGGTTCACCATCACACATGTCATTCTGAATTTAGTGCCATTTTAGGTAAGAAGGCTTCGCTATTTGGGGAACAAAAATATTCTAGCTTAAGCGATATTTATTATCTGTCATTGGCAAACTATAATAACATTTAGAAATCAACACTTTTTGATTCAAAGTAACATTTTTAATCGGGATAGTTATTTATTTTTCGCATTTTTAATGCACTTCGTGGTATTTATATGGGCCTTCTTAGAATGCACTTCGTGGTATTTAAATTGGCCTTTTTTAATGCACTTCATGGTATTTAAATTGGCCTTTTTTTAATGCACTTCGTGGTATTTAAATTGTCCTTTATTTAATGCACTTAGGGTATTTATATGGGCCTTTTTTGAATGCACTTCGTGGTATTTATATGGGCCTTCTTAGAATGCACTTCGTGGTATTTAAATTGGCCTTTTTTGAATGCACTTCGTGGTATTTAAATGGGCCTTTTTTTGCTCTTAGGGCATTTATATGGGCTTTTTATCAATGCACTTAGTGGTATTTATAAGGGCCTTTTTTGAATGCACTTAGGGTATTTATATGGGCCTTCTATGTATTAAAATTTGCCTTTTTTTAATGCACTTCGTGGTATTTATAAGGGCCTTTTTTGAATGCACTTAGGGTATTTATATAGGCCTATTTTAAATGCAATTCGTGGTATTTATATGGGCCTTTTATAAATGCAAATCGTGGTATTTATATGGGCCTTTTTTGAATGCACTTCGTGGTATTTAAATTGGCCTTTTTTAATGCACTTAGGTTATTTATATGGGCCTTTTTTAAATGCAATTCGTGATATTTATATGAGCCTTTTATAAATGCAAATCGTGGTATTTATATGGGCCTTTTTTGAATGCACTTCGTGGTATTTAAATTGGCCTTTTTTAATGCACTTAGGTTATTTATATGGGCCTTTTTTAAATGCAATTCGTGGTATTTATATGGGCCTTTTATAAATGCAAATCGTGGTATTTATATGGGCCTTTTTTGAATGCACTTCGTGGTATTTATATGGGACTTTTTTTCTTTGGGATTTGTATTTTATTTTTGGCATTATTATTTTAAATAATGTATATGTCCTTGAAAACAAGCACATATACATCCTCATACATTCCCTAAATTAAGCATAAATGCTTGTGCTATAGGTGAACAAAATCGATCGTGGCAGGATCCAAACTCGCGGCCACTGGATTACTTATCCAGCGCGCTAACCGCTCTGCCACCACCCATCTAATTACATTAGGTTCTAATTTATTTATTTATTATAAATCCTTTTTTTACAAATTTAATAATATATTATGTATATATAATATAACTTAAAATATATAGTACTATAATGAACTTAAAATTAAAGTTTATGTTTTTTATTCTAATTATTTTTACATTAATTTTTACAGGTCACCGCCACTGGATAGTTGGAAGAAATTACCATACGGCAATAACTCGCCACTTGCTCAGGGTGCAAGGAAGTGTTCATTATTATTATTATGACGTTGTTATTATTTATTTACATTCAAGTAGCCAAGACTGATAACCGCCGTGGCACAGTTGGTAAACCATTAGGCTTCAATGCGGACGTCGTGAGTTCGATCCCCAGCAGAGGAGAAATTTATTTAAATTAATTTTTCACGCAAAAATTAATTCTGGGCTGGAAAGACTGGTGAATTGGATGAAATTGCCATATGGCAATTAACTCGCCACTTGCGCAAGGTGAAAGGAAGTGTTCATTATTATTATTATTCGTTTATTATTTCATTTGTAATATTATTTTTTTTCTTTTTAATATAATTTGTTTTTGTATGTACCTATTATCATGTTAAAATACTGTTTCATTTGTAGGTATGTGTAAAAGGCTATCAAGCCGTTAATTGTAAAAATAAAAAAAAACTAAGAGATTCACATCCCGAGTTGTGGTATATGTCGTGATGGTATGAATGAATGAATTTTCACAGTAAAATATGTTTTTCTTAAAGAAAATCCCAATGTATCATTATGTACCATTGTACACAGTTTGCTGTAGTACACACTTGGCTATCGTACTCGTACTTTATACCTGATTGGTTGAAAGAGGTTGCGGAACGGCAACAAGCCGCATAACATATTCTAATATCTTTCCCGACGGAAATCAATCTCGTACCTATTATATGATCACTTAATTAAAAACATTATATACAAAAAACTTTAACCTATAGCCCTTTTATCTACGCCATTACCCCCTATTCAGTAACTATAATAACTAAAATAGGAACGTACTAAAATTGTAGATTTTAGATTTACGGTCTTATTTCAGCGTTATGAAATGTCAACTTGGACTAAATGGAATAAGGAAGTACCTATATTGGCCGGAAAGTTCTTAAAAAGTTACTGAATTAGACGTATTTTGAATAATTATGAAAATGATGAAAATTTCATACACTGAATAGGGGGTATTATATACAAAAAACTTTAACCTATAGCCCTTGTATCTACGCCATTACCCCCTATTCAGTAACTATAATAACTAAAATAGGAACGTACTAAAATTGTAGATTTTAGATTTACGGTCTTATTTCAGCGTTGTAAAATATCAACTTGGACTAAATGGAATAGGAACGTACCTATTTTGGCCGAAACATTCTAAAAAAGTAATTGAATCAGACGTATTATGAATAATTATGTAAATTATGAAATTTTCATCATTTTCATAATAATTATTCAAAATACGTCTAATTCGGTAAATTTTTGAGAACGTTCCTACCAATATTGGTACGTTCTTATTCCATTTAGTCCAAGTTGATATTTTATAACGCTGAAATAAGACCGTAATGGTGATTGATAGAGCATGTAAACTCCCCCCAATAAACTCTCTAAACCATCTTGAGATAGTACATATTATGACTTCACATATCTGGGTTCCAACATACATATGTGACACCGGTGGTTGTGAAGCGGAAGTGAAAAGACGCATCGCCATGGCAAAGCTCACAAGAGTATGGAAGGACAGGACCATTACGAAAAACACGACGGCCAGACTCATCAGGGCTCTGATATTCCCGATGTTCCTGTATGGTGTGGAAACATGGACACTTAGGGAGTCAGAGCGAAAGAGAATCGATGCTTTCGAAATGTGGTGCTGGAGGCGTATGCTGCGCATCCCATGGACAGCCAGAAGAACCAATGTGTCAATTCTAGACGAGCTAAGGATCGAGGATCGTCTATCGACGATATGTTACAGACGTATCTTTCAATTCTTTGGACACACACCAGAAGGGGACCAGACTGCCTCGAGAAGCTTGTTGTGATGGGCATTGTGGAGGAACGGAGATCTCGTGGTCGCTCACCGACCAGATGGAGAGATTTGGTTAAGTCCACAATGGGGTCTTCGGTGACTGGTGCTCTGCGTTCAGCCCAAAACAGATTGGCATGGAGGCGGGACATACGTGGGGCGACAGACTACAGCCGCTATCCTCAGTCATGAGGAAAAGGACGAATGAAATAAGACCGTTGTACTAAAATCTACAATTTTAGTACGTTCCTATTTTAGTTATTATAGTTACTGAATAGGGGGTATTATGTAAAATAAATTACCTTATAATGTAAGAAACATGAAAAAATTATTGTACCTACATACATATATCACCGAATTTGTGACATACAATATTTTTCGTTAAAAAATGGTAAAATTTAGAGGTTTATTTTTAAATAGCAAGAATTGTAATAAAAATATTTAAATAGCCGGTAGGTTTTCATATTCTGTAAAATCTACTTCATATACCCGGTATTTTTTTTGATATTTAAAATAAAAAAGGGTTTTATTCAAATTAATTTTAAAACTACATTATAAAAAACTCACGCAATATAATATATGTGTAAAATAAATTGATATTTAAACTGATCTTTATTTCAAAGACGTATCTCTTGAGGGTACCGGGGAGCGTATTTACGTTTCCGTGTTGATTAGGAGGCAAGTACTGCCTCGAATTAGGCACTTGTTTGTAGCGCTAATGCACTTAAAAACTCGTGTTGAATTCGAGGCACGTGTCCTCCAGTCGCCTGCATTTTTTTTTTATAAAAAATGAATATGTCCTTGTTAAACAAGAACATATACATCTTCCTACGTTCCCTAAAATAAGCATGAATGCTTGTGCTATAGGTGAACGAAATCGGTCGAGGCAGGATTCGAACTCGCGACCACTGGATTACAAGCCCAGCGCGCTAACCGCTCTGCCATCGAGCCATCTTTATATTTATCGTCTCGATGAGCTTCTTCCAAAACATTAAAATAAGCTGCAAGCGCGCCATAAATAAGCAAACAAATTATATTTGCGCAAAAAACACACGAAGATAATTAAAATAGTTAGGAATAGGTACAGTTAAATAAATTACAGTTAAATAATGTATAATTCAAAAATACTTATAACTAATGTTTTAATCCTAATAAAAACATTAGAAATACACTTAAAAGTACTATTATGAAAAAAACTTAACAAACTTACGTTGTAAAAATTAGTATTAGAAATACACTTACTAAATATTATATTAAAAAACAAACAAACTTACGTTGTAAATTGTTGCATATAATGTTTAAATAGTAGAAATAAAATTAATATCAGTAAAATGTATGTTCCTAGGAGTCTTCTTAGTATATTATACCTACCTCCATACAAATGTGTGACAGTGACAGACGAAATGCGAGCGAACTTCATGGCTATATTATAGGACACGTGCCTCGAATTCAACACGGGTTTTTAAGTGAATTAGCGCTACAAACCAGTGTCTAATTCGCGGCAGTACTTGCCTCTTAATCAACACGGAAACGTAAATACGCTACCGGGAAATAGATTTTCAAAATATACTATAATAATAATAATATTTCATCTTTTTGTTCATAGTACACTGGAGGGCTTATTATTGTCATAAGACAGATTCTTCTTTCCAACCAGATTACAAAAGTGAGAAAGAATTGAATTTGTTCAACAATAAAAAGATTCATAGTGTAAAGAATATATTATGTAGGTATATAACATTAAAATTACCTGAATAATTCAGTCGGCTGCAGCTTAAAAAACTCGTAAAAATTGGCACGCACACGAACACACGCTGATTTTGAAAGGTTACACCGAGAAACTGCTTACAATAATAAATAGAAAGTAAAAAAAAAACTCTTGAATAAAAAAAAGTGCAACAGAAACTTCACCAAGTAGATATTTTTTAGTTTAAAAGTTGTAATTATAATTAGCTTTAAAAGGAACACAGGATAATTTGAAAAAAATGGAATGCCGAGTTTTGTTTTATGAATGACTTATTATTATTATTATTGGACCGAGGATGAAATCGCGCCAATTTTTAAATTCCGAACTGTTACGTGACTGCTGTTGAGTGCATTCGCACACGAATGTCGTATTATTTTTGTATAACTAGGCAGCGGTCGTTGAGTCCCGTTTTGATGCGCCAAGAGCGGCTAACGAAAACTTACTGAGACCACTTTAGTACTTTTGTGGGCAGATAGGAGACCAATAGGCAGATCTTGGCGGCGCACTACACTACGGGGGGGGGGGACAAGTCCGCACACGATAAAACGGAGAGAATTTCACCAACTTTCTTGAGCGCCGCGCACGGACCGGACATGTTATTTTTGGAAAAGAGTACAAAGGGACAAATTCATTATAAACTGCGAGGTTTACATAATATATTATTATTATGTTTCGCAACAAATTAATTTTGACAATCACCAACGAGATGGACCACGGCAGGGGCACAATTCCCGAAAAAAAAACAGGTTTTCAAAACCTTCTGATGGATATAGAGCAGGGGTGGCCAACTTCATTAGATCCAAGATCTACTGATTACTTAGGAAGCCCTGAGTGATCTACCAGTTCCATACTTCTTGAAATTTTAAATTAAACAGCATAGTTCAGTACACAATTAAGTAGTATTTTTTATTTTATTAAGAGGGAAAACATAAAACTGAAAATTATTCTTAGTAACTACTTATGTATATTAGTGTGAGCACTGCGTCTGAGCATCTTCCGCTAGATTAGCAAAATCAGGTTTGTAGTTTGAAATTGCCAACCTTAAAGAATCCAGTGTATGAACGTCTGTCAAGTGAGTACGGTGTTTATTTTTTGTTTGTTTTAAGTAGGAAAATGTTGACTCACATGAAAATGTTGAACCAAAACACGAATGCAATTGTTCAACACATTTCTTCAAACATGGATATTTCTCATTGGAAACCAATGCCTAGAAATCTAGATTCATAAAATAACGTGAAGTTAGTGATTACGTTGCGCAGTCTGTTCTATAAATTTATGATTATATTTTTTGACTTGTTAGGATCGACTGGATTAAAAGTCGCGATCGACCGGTTGGCCACCCCTGATATAGAGAGAAGGGAATATTGCCCCTGTGTACCTGGTGGCGAACTTCTTCCTTCGTATCGGAAGGTCTTCAGGAAGGCACCCACTCTATCATAATATATATCACAACACTATGTATAATGATAGGTAGTATATACCTAACACCACTTCCAAACATGGTTTGGGTATTATATGTGCACGGCGCGACGACGTTTGGGTATTATATGTGCACGGCGCGACGACGTTTGGGTATTATATGTGCACGGCGCGACGACGTTTGGGTATTATATTGGGTATTATATGATGCATTTTTTTTAAGAAGTTGATATCTTAATATAATAATTAATCATACCATCACGGTAAATCCCACAATAAATAACCAGTGACAGGTGTGAGGGGGTGCATTACATTATAAAAAAAACATGACATTTCAAATATTGACTGATTGTAATAATATTTACTTAATTTTGTATAACAATAATGCTGTAGTTATAAATTTTGATTTCTTTAAAGGATAATATGATTTTTTTTAATTTTGAATTTTTGTATATCTTTTGATTGTACCTATATTATGTTGAATATATTAATGATTTGTACTGTAAATAAATAAAAAAAGGAACAACAACACATGATTGTATCCACACACACACCAGTCTCGCCTCGCCTTAAAACTTACTACATTCAGAATGTTATATAGTGAACGCCATTGCTGAACTGTGTGAGATATTATTGTTGCTTGTTGTTTGTTGAAAAACAATTATTTTTTTATTTGTAAGTTTTTGTGCATATTATTTGCACATTAGTGGACTTATAGCCAAATGACAATTCATTTCAACCAACCAGAGTTAATGTTTAATATACATTACAGTATGTTGGTACTATGGCAATAAGGTTATTACGTGACAAATAAAAATAGAGATTATAAAAGAAAAGAGTAAAAAAAGATTGAATATAAGAAAAGTTGATAGCAATGATAGAAAAACAAAGGATTATAGCAATGATAGAAAAACAAAGGATTATAGCAATGATAGAAAAACAAAGGATTATAGCAATGATAGAAAAACAAAGGATTATAGCAATGATAGAAAAACAAAGGATTATAGCAATGATAGAAAAACAAAGGATTATAGCAATGATAGAAAAACAAAGGATTATAGCAATGATAGAAAAACAAAGGATTATAGCAATGATAGAAAAACAAAGGATTATAGCAATGATAGAAAAACAAAGGATTATAGCAATGATAGAAAAACAAAGGATTATAGCAATGATAGAAAAACAAAGGATTATAGCAATGATAGAAAAACAAAGGATTATAGCAATGATAGAAAAACAAAGGATTATAGCAATGATAGAAAAACAAAGGATTATAGCAATGATAGAAAAACAAAGGATTATAGCAATGATAGAAAAACAAAGGATTATAGCAATGATAGAAAAACAAAGGATTATAGCAATGATAGAAAAACAAAGGATTATAGCAATGATAGAAAAACAAAGGATTATAGCAATGATAGAAAAACAAAGGATTATAGCAATGATAGAAAAACAAAGGATTATAGCAATGATAGAAAAACAAAGGATTATAGCAATGATAGAAAAACAAAGGATTATAGCAATGATAGAAAAACAAAGGATTATAGCAATGATAGAAAAACAAAGGATTATAGCAATGATAGAAAAACAAAGGATTATAGCAATGATAGAAAAACAAAGGATTATAGCAATGATAGAAAAACAAAGGATTATAGCAATGATAGAAAAACAAAGGATTATAGCAATGATAGAAAAACAAAGGATTATGAGAGGAAGAAAAAATGAGGTTTTATCATCAGGTAGATATTTTTGCTTTAGTCTTTTTTTTAATATCATGTTTAGTTAGATGACGTACTATTAGGACTCACCCGCATTTAGAGATAAAAACGAGTATTGAGGAAATCTAAGGCCTCATTTTTTCTCTTTAATTGGAATAATATAACAGTATTGATTTATTATTCGAAATAAAGAAAAAAATTGAGGCCGAAGGCTTCCTCAATCTCTAAATACGAGTGTTAGACTTCTCCATAATTCTACTTCTTCTTCTTCTTCTCCTTTTAAATAGACCTTCAGGTCTGTTTTTTAATAGGCCTTCTCTTCCTGCGAGGTGGACCCCCAGCTATCCCATCATCTTTTTGGCGGTCTACCGCGAGGGCGGGTTCTGTGAGGCTGATTGTGAAGCACGATATGAGGAAGTCTGGTGCCCATACCAGTCCCTCCTCCGCTGCCTACTCACTCCATCTGATGATATCGTCAACCTCACATAGTTCCCTTATTCTGGAGTTCCTCAATCGGTCTATCAGGATTTTGCCTGCAATAGCTTTCAATGTCCTCATTTCTGAAGTCCTCAACATTTGTTTGCTTCTGACTGTGTCTGCTCGTGCCTCTATACCATATATCATCACTGGTCTTACGCATGCTTTGTATCCTACTGAATTTATTTATTTATTTTATTTAACAAAATAACAATTTAATACATTCATAATAATAAAAATTACAAACATGAGTATCTTAAAATTAAATTATGTAAGATCTATTCGTCCCTCAGTTGAGATCAAATCTCGTGTTCGAGGGAGGAGCACAGTCATTTGTGCGGTTCATTTATTTCAATAAAATTACTTATAATATTATTAACAATAATACGCATAGATTTACAATTAATACTAGTTGCATGTACTACATGATATACAACTGTCGATAGCGATAGTATGTAAAGTTGAAGAATAAGAATCAAACTATAAACCCATAAATCCAAATTATTGAAAATTTTAACACATGTTGGTATGTATGTCAAGATAGGACAGTATGGAGTTCAGTCCTTTTTTCCTAACCGGAATATGAAAACAGCATGATGGTTCTGTATGTATGTTTTGAGATTAAGTATCAAACTATTAAGTCTTCTTACATATTGTGTATAGGCGACTGCCATACAAATTGTATGAAGCGATGTCGTCACTAAATTCAATTTTTATAAAAATTGAGATGCACTTCAACAATACTAATATTTTTTATAGAAAATTACATTAACTAGTTGGGGTGTTTCGGCTTTTTTCGATATTTTTAAAAAATTTGAAATGTATTTCAAATTATGAATTAAAAATAAATATAAATGTATTGAATGTTACATTAATATGGCACATAACGTTCTGAATTTATGCATTTTTTATGCACATAAAAATTTATTCCTGTACGACACATAGTTATGGATTAATTTTTAAAAAAATACTATAAAATACAATATTTTTAATACTTTTCAAAGGAATTCATGCTGAATTTTAAAATTGTGTGACGAAAATTCACTAAATGAATGCTGAAAATACTTATTTCATTTCATTTCATTTTTATTTATTTCTATCCAAAAATATACAGTATATATGAGATACAAAATATCTTAAGATAATATAAGCTTATTCATACATAGTTAAAATACAATGTAAATATAAGTTATCTCATTTCAATAAATATCAATTTACCACTTCACTGGTGCTTACATAGTTTAAGCCATATCTTTTTGTTTGTATCTTTGTTACTAGCCCCCTCACTAGGCATAGCCTGTGCTAAGGTGAGCTAGTGAGCATGTTATTGTCTATTACGTTGTTTATTTATAGATACATTTACATATTATATATAAGTACATGTACATACATACGCTACGCATTCAAACGTATGCATCTTTCCTTCTAAATACAATTTTTCATTTTGAGTCATGCACACACAACCAAAATTTGTGGAAATAAATTATTTGTTTCACTTTTTTTCAATTGTTTTTTAAATTCTTTTGCATTACTGATGTTTTTAATATTTGTTGGTAAACTATTGAAAAGTTTTGTTGAAAAATATCGTACATTACGTTGGGGCCTTACTTTCTATTTATAATACGAGTTTAATCTAATGCTAAGTCAGTTTCGACCATACAAAAAAACTGGGTAAGTTTCAGCTTAAACACTAATTTCAAATAGCAAGTAAGACCAATGGTGTTAAAAAAAGACTGAATAAAATATTTGAGAAATTTGATTTAAAATTGTAGTGTTTACTTTTATGTATATACCCTCTTAAAGAATATAATAAATTATACATAGAAGTATTAAATGAAAAAATATATTGAATAAAAAAAAAATACACAAAAATCAAGTAATACCCTTTTGATTCCGGGCCCCGTAGGTCTGTGTATGAACATGCGGTTTGGTTGCAAAGTCCACCTTCTTCTGGTGGCAACACGAGACTCCTCTGTACCTACACTAGTTCTCAAACTTCACATATCATATCCCCAACAAACGTAAATTATTTATGTATTACTTTTATGGTTCTATATAAAAATAAAACAAAATATCCCTGCCTCGATACTCCATAGAGCCGTACATATTATGGCAACAGACAGGACGACCTGGAGAGCAATGGTCCGCAACAGAGTATATGATGGCCACGACCCTCAGCACTGAGGACGACGACTGGTAAATATGTAGGTAAATATCAATAAAAAAAAATAGCGTCATAATGATGTTGCCATACTAATTACAGATATCACTCGACTATTTACAGAATTCAACATGACAATAATCTAAAATTAAAACTGACACTGACATTTTCCATGACTCCATAGAAACTTACCGTAAACAAATAAAGATATTTTTCAACCCAGTTCCCTAATTCCTTCAAACAAGCTATATCCTTCACTCCAATAATACCTCCTTTCCCCCCTTTTCCCCATTTTATTTTCATTATGTATTGTATTTTTTTTTATTATCCATTGTTTTTTTTTTCTTCTCTTATAATTGTTACTGTTTTACCTACTGCTCAGCATACAAGTTATTTGTAATTCATTCATGTAAATTGAAGAAAACAATATTGGCTTGTAGTAATTTTAAAAGCACCAAATGTAACGAAACAATTAACAAAGCTGTAGTAAGAAAAAAAAATGTTAAAATACTTTGAATTAAAAAAATTGTTCAAAATTATGATTTTGCAGGCATTATATTTCAATGAAACAACTAAAAGTTATCCTATTCTTGTCCCCCCCCCCTCTCCTGTCCCCTCCGTTTCTTTATTGATTTTGTTTTATATGTTTTATTTTATTTATTGCTTTTGTTTGTATTAAATGTTAAAGTCATTAAAATGTTGGTACATACCATAAATTTTATATAATAATAGTTTTTCACCAAATGAATATGGCTGGTTGGAAGATATTGACATTTGGCAATAAGCCCACCATTGTGCACTTGTGCTCAAAAATCTTAAAATAAAAAATATATAAAAAATAAATAAAAGTATTGCACTATTATGAAATTAAAATATTTTAACTATACTGTTACCTTAATCTTTGTTCGAGAAACACAGCCTAAGGCTAAAATATCAATGATTAAAATATCGTTAGAATACTTTGATTTCATAAAATTATTCAAAAGTTTTGGTTATTTCGTTTGAAATCTAATGCCGTCAAACAAGGCATTTTTGAAACAATATATTTCAACTATACTATAAAACCGTTACTTTTTTTTTAATATATGTACATAATTCATAATACGATGCAGGTTTCGACCTACGACAGCTGATCAACTCAAGGAGAATACTCCTAGAGCACATAGCTGCTGTTGTCATCGGATCTTATCATATACCTTTTTTTTTTTTTTGTTTCTTGCCGTTCACCAACGTTTGTAGTGTTCTTCGGCATGTAACAAGTTTAATTACATTGTAGATCTATATTAGATCTTCAAATTATGTACTTTGAGGAAGTTGGATAAAATTTTCAATGTCATGGGGTTCATATGTGATAAAAGAGTATTCACGTTTATTGGAAGCGGACTATATGGGATCATTTTGAAATAAAGATCATTTGTATTATATTTAGAACAGCTAAAAAGGACATGGTTCAAATCCTCCTTCTCTCCATCACCACAATCGCAGAGGATCGAGTCCACGATATTCAACTTGTACAGGTGATACTTAAGACAACAGTGTCCTATTCGCATCCGACAAATTGTCGACACCGTTAGTTTGTCGAATCTTAAATTATTATACCACGGAATTTTTGCGATATTGGATTGAATTGATGCGTAATTTTTTCCTTTTGAAGTCGATGATTCAGCCCATTGTTGTGACCAGTCATTAAACAGATTAATTTTGCAGTTTACTAGAATATCAGAAGATGGGATTTTAAATTGGTAATTTACCTCTAAATTTTCGGATGCTCTTTTAGCTAGATGGTCAGCTTTTTCGTTTCCTGTGATTCCGCAATGACTTGGAATCCAGGCTAGAATAACTTTTTTATTACTCTGGCAAAGTTGATATATCTGTGATCTTATACTAAGGCATATTTCATCTACGGGGAATGAGAAAGGTGGATTTTTAATTTTTTGCAAAACACTTAGACAATCGGACAGGATAACAGATTTATGACATGATTTAGATTTAATAATTGTTAGTGCTTCTAATATTGCGACAGCCTCTGCTGTGAAAACGGAACATTGTTTATGCAGGGTTATGGTGTGCTCGATGGTTAGATTAGAGTTGTACACTGCAGCACCGGTAGATGGTGAGGAAGAGGATTTTGAGCCGTCTGTGAAAAATAAGTTCCAGTCTTTCCAGTTAGATTCTATTATATTATTAAACTGATTATTTGCATATGGCGTGTTCTCGATTCCAAAGGACAGAAATACCTCTGGGATGTTAATTAAATGTTCAAAAGGTGTCGTGTACAATGGCAGTGATTTGTAACGGTGAATATGTGGTAATATATTATTGTACATCTGCCAGCTATTAATTAATAATGGTTTGGGACGATTGATTCTTGAATGCTCATTAGTTATTGCATTAAATAATTGACTGACTAGGTTGACGATCGGATGAAATTCAAATGCGAAATAACTGAGGAAGAACTTATCTGCACACAATTGTCTCCTCAAGTGTAATGGTGGATCTACCACTTCCACTTGTAGGGTGTTTATTGGGGATGACTTCATAGCTCCAATTATTAATCGCAAGGCTTGCGATTGAATTCTGTCTAATTTGGATAGATTTTTTTTTGAAGTGGGTTCTATTATAAACGTTGCGTATTCCAATAAACTACGAATATATGCACTATAGAACATTTTTTGCGTGATAGGGTGACATCCCCACCAGACTCGTGAAATCGCTCTCATCATATTTAGTCCCATTTGTGCTTTAGAATATAGATAATCTGTGTATTCGTTCCATGAGAGTTTTGAATCAAATATTACTCCTAACAGTTTGACTGAGCTAGCTATTGGGATTTCTTGGTTTTGTACAAAGATTTTCAATTGAGGTATATATCTTTTTTTGGTGAATATTATAGCTTTACATTTTTCGATTGAAAGTTCTAATCCATGCGAAGTTAACCATAAATATATGAGTTCGAGTGCTGATTTTAATTTCCTTTCTATCAATAAAAGATCTTTTCCCGTGATGTAGGTATATAAAAATGTCATCTGCAAAGCAAAGTATTTTAATATTAGAGGGTATTTTTGAAAAAATATCACTCAAATATAAGTTGAATAACAATGGGCTAAGGGCAGAACCCTGGGGAAGTCCTTTAAACACTGTTCGATTAATTGGATAGTTTTGGGGTGTGTCGAGTGTGATTTCTCTGTTGATTAAAAGGTTCATAATGAACGAAGATAATTTAGTCGATATTCCAATTTCATATAGTCTTTCTTTGAGTTTAGGTAATAGAACATGATCATATGCACCTCGTATATCTAGGCTTATGCCAACAAGAAATTCTTTTTTTGTATATGCAAGTTGTATTTCTGTTGCAAGTAATGTGATACTTTCTAAGGTGGAATGTTTTTTTCTAAATCCAAACTGGAACTCGGAAAGTGTTTTTTTATTTTCCACATACCAATCCAGTCTATTTTTTATCATTCGTTCAACAGTTTTTAGGGGTGTGGTAGATAGTGCAATAGGACGATATGATGAACCTAATGTTGGGTCCTTGTTTGGTTTTGGAATTGGAACAATTATTTGTTTTTTCCATACATTTGGGATAATACCTGATTGAAAAAAAGAGTTTGTTAAATTAAGAAAGTATTCTTTAGAAGTTTCACCTCCATTTTTTATAAAGCTAAATGGGATATTGTCTATTCCGGGTGCAGTGTCTGAGACGTTTTCAAGAACTATATTCAGTTCTTCCATTTTGAAGGGTTTGTCCAACAATGACTGTTCCGGAAGGTTGTAACAAGGCACAGATTCCTCAAAGGTTGGTGCAAAGGAAGGAGCTAGTTTGTCTATAAATTCATTTATACATGTTTGCGAGTTAGGAAACGCCGAATGGGGTTTGCAGTTGGATCGAAAACTTTTTATTGTTTTCCAAATTTCGGATGCGGGTGTATCAGGTGAAAGCGTACTACAGAATCTCTTCCAATCATTACGTTTTTTGTTTTTAAGGGTTCTCTTTGTGGATGCCTGAATTGCTTTGTAATTTAAGAAGTTTTCTAGTGACATATTTATATTATACTTTTTAAGGGCCGCTTTTCTGAGACGTACTAATTTATTGCATTCATCGTCCCACCAAGAGGCAGGTTGAGGTTTATTTGTATTTTTCTTTTTAACATTAATAGTATTATTGGCTGCTTCAGTAATGCTTCTAGACCATTGTTCATAACATTTCAAGGAATTTTCGATGGTTGGGTGAGGGAGTTGCCTAATTCTGTTTTCGACATTTTGAGTAAATCTGTCCCAATTGGCAGTTTGAGTATTATATCTAATTTTCTTTGATTTATATGGAGCAATTTGGCATGGATCATTGTTGTCAAATTTAATAATTATTGGTAGATGATCACTGGGACCTGCGTCATCTAGAACCGACCAAAATAATGTGGATATAAGTGAGGGTGAGCAAATACTTAAGTCGACGGCGCTTTTGTTTTGGTGAGGAGGTGTGATTCGAGTAGGTTTACCGTCGTTAATAAAACATAGATTGTTTTCTTCCAAAAAGTCGAGGATATTAGAACCCGATCGATTTGTACATCCACTGCCCCAACAAGGTGATTGTCCGTTGAAATCACCTAGAATTAGTATAGGTGCGGGAATTTGTTTAATGAGATCTGACCATATGGGTTCTGAGAAAATAATATCAGGAGGAATGTAGACTGATAACACCGAGACGTTGTTAATATTTGCAGCTGCTATTTGAATATTATTTGGAACATTATTAATATTAAGTTCAGAAAAGTAAACATTATTTTTAATACACAATGCGGAACCGGCTCGTCCGTCTGCCCTGTCTGATCTAATTATTTTAAAACCTGGTATATGAAATGGTACATTTGGTTTGAGCCATGTTTCGGCTATGGCTGCAACAGAGATATATTCTTTATTTACAATGTTCATAAATTCAATCTTATTGGCTACTATACTGCGAATATTCCACTGAAGAAAATTTATATTTTTTGTATTATCCATGTTAAAATAAATGTATTATAATAAATCTCAATTATATATCTCTGTAATTCTGACTGTATTTTTATTCATTACTAAGTGATGTTTTAGGATAGTTTATTAAAAGGTCTTTTAATGGTTCAAGTAAATTTGCAGCGTAGGACGGTGAAATGGGGTATTTTGCCATCGTTTCAATTATGAGTGAAACTAATGTTTCGATAAAAGAAGAATTCTCATTTTGTAGTTTTAGCGAAACATTTGATAAGGAGCTATTCGAGTTCTCATATTGTTGGGCGAAATTTAAAGCACACCCACTTGAAGGATTTACTTTCGAATTTCCATTTGGATTGAAAACTAAGGAATTGTGCAAGTCCCTGTCATACCCTGGTTTTTGTTGTATGCGAGGTTTATTTGGTCTAAAAACAGTTTTGCTATACGAATGTGTTTGCGGATTGATGCCAGATGTATTTTTAATAGTTTCAGCATACGATTTTTTGGTTGGAGGGTGCATTTTCGAAGCTTGGAAATATGATAAGTTCTCAGAAGCCATCGAAAACTTGATATTTTTTGGCGGTTTAGTTCTGGACATGAAAAACTAGATGCTTTGTGATTTCCTGAGCAGTTTACGCAGGATGGAAGATCCGGATCGTTAGAACATTTATCTGTGAAGTGTAAGTCGCCGCATATACTACATCGGGTAGGTGATCTACATGCTGCTTTTGTGTGACCAAAGCGATAGCAGTTAAAGCATTGAACTGTAGGATAGGTATATAATTCTACATGCAAAGCGTTGTAGAACATAAAAATATGGGACGGTAAAGATTGTCCTGAGAATGTTATCACAACGGATCGTGATGGCCGCCATTCTGGTTTTTCGCCAGACTTGTCCTTGTAGTTAAGTCTTCTGGCTTTTATTGGTTTGATTGACTTGTCCGATGTGGATATTATTTCAATGATATCCTTCTCTGAATACTCTGTTGGGATACCCTTAATTAATCCTAGTCTGGTTAGGTTATATGTTGGGATAAACGCAGTATATTTACTGTTTGATAAGATTGAGATATTTTTTATAAAGTTGTTTGCGTCCCTAGATGTTTTAAAATCGACTGTTGCTCTAAATCGTCCTTCAGATTTTAACGATCCGTTAATTACATTGAGTGTTTTTCTGGAATACAAAATTTTTCCTATTTCCAAAGGGTATGTTTGTTTTTTGTCTGTTCTTTGGATATGTACTGTGTACGGCCCGCGCGCGTCTTGATCGTAAAACTTCATCACCGGAATGAATGAAGTGTTTTTTGTTTTGTCATTAATGATATTCTTATTTGAATCTGAACTTTGTGCTGGTTGGTCCGTTACTATTACTTCTTTATGAGCCTGATCCATCGGAGATGGAGGCCTTTTGGATACTCTTGGTCTTTTTGATCGAATAACTATCGAATCGGAGTCAGAATCCGACGCGTATTTTATTCCGTCGTTCGCCTTATCGGGAGGCTCAGCTTCGTCCATACTTAAACTAGTTTAACAGTATTTTTAACTTATATGAATATAAACCTCTATAATTTTATATTATAAATAAAAAATATTGTATAATAACATTATACATTATAACAATAAGATATGTAAAAATAAATAGACGAAAATGTTCCGTAAAAAACAAAAATATAACAAACAAAAACACCGGGTCTATGACCAAATACAGAGAATAAATTTCTCTACAGAAAAAGTAATAATATTATAATGTAGGTAGGTAAATAATAATAATGATTGTTTATCTTGTAGGCTGGGTATGTTTGTTCACAGCCGAGTTCCTCCTTCCCCGTACGTCGCACTGCACTACAATACACAATAATCGTCGAATTGTCAAAAATTTACACCACGTCTTATCGCCACGACTACCGTAACTGCACTCGTCATATACCTTTTTAAGTGGGTAAAATATCTAGGACATGTAGTGTATATATGCAAGAGCTTGTGGCGAGAATTCGCCTTTACAAACAAATAAATTAAAAACTCATTAATGGAGGTCAGTGAACTCGCCACGACCGTTGATTGTTTCACTTACAACAATAAAAAAATATTAATAGAAATCTACCCTTAAAACTCCCCAGCAACCGGAAGGGTCGATCACCCCGTGATCGACCGTTTCTAAAACATCGTCAACAGAGAGTATATAAGCAAAACTCACAGCATAAAAAAA
Source organism: Molanna angustata (assembly GCA_963576475.1). Classification (NCBI taxonomy): domain Eukaryota; kingdom Metazoa; phylum Arthropoda; class Insecta; order Trichoptera; family Molannidae; genus Molanna; species Molanna angustata. The sequence continues at coordinate 27,924,183 of OY754983.1, forward strand.
CACTTCGTTATTCTCAACCTGGTACTCTCGACTTCACTCTACATACTCGACTTCCGCTTTCATAAATTGACCTACGCATCGTTATTGTTTATTCTTGAAAAGTGCTCTATTTAATGTTATTTGTATTTCTTTGTTATCGTGAATTTAATTGTGCGCAGAATACAAATACGTAAGTTTATTCCATTCGTTTTTTATTTCCTCTCTATATTTCTGTTTCCCTCTGTCCAATTCTATAGAGTTTCTGAACCTTCAGTTTCTTGTATTGTGACCTGACGGAAGACACCTGAGTAGCTCACTCAGGCGGTCAAGAGATTGACCTGGTGACCCCTTTCAATATAAATCGCCGTCACGTCACATCGAGAAACTTTTCAGAAACTCTAGTTCAAAACTACAATCCCTTCTGGAGTTCTATTTCGATTATCGGACTTTACGGAGTCAATCCAACAGTCCGATAATTCTTAGAGTAACCTAAAACTCGCAAACGGCTGAATTGGTCTATCCAAACAGCCACACTTTAGGTTTACTTGCATTGGGTACACACACGCCCAACTAGCTAAATTGGTAACCATCTGGTTACCACTCATCATCCATATCATTTAGTATTTTTGGCAAGAGATATTCCCATGTTCTCATGCCATATGCATTTTTGTACACAGATAAGTAGTTGAACTTTCGGAGGTTATTTCTACGTGAATTTATTTTTAATTTATTAATATTATCATGTTCGTCTATTAAGATGGCAATTTTTACTTTATGATATATAGCTAATACATTACAGTGTTTGAATATACCCTTTTTATTGTTCTGATACTGCATGCACCAACCCGAAAAATAGCCATTAAAAGGGGAGTCAGCCAAGGAGACACTATTTCCCCCAAACTATTCACTGCCGCACTTGAAGATGTCTTTAAGAAGCTTAAATGGGAGAACCGAGGAATAAATATAGACGGCGAATCCTTGACCAACTTGAGATTTGCAGATGATATCGTTCTCTTTGCAAACAATGAAGAAGAACTCGAATTGATGCTCAACGATGTCAATAATCTTTCGCGTCATGTGGGCCTAAAAATGAATTACTCTAAAACAAAAATTATGTGCACTGCAGAACAACCTCGACCAGTGATGATAGAGGGAAGGAATATTGAAAGAGTAGATTCATACATTTACCTCAGACATAAGGTAAAGCTAGGTGGAGACAATCAGGAAGCAGAGATCGAACGCAGGCGGGGCCTTGCATGGGCTGCATTCGGTAAACTGTCGTATATTCTCAGATCCAAACGATTTGCAAACCACTTGAAGAAAAAAGTATTTGATATGTGCATCCTCCCAGTACTGACATATGGTTTTGAAACTGTTATTTTTACAAAACGTACAGTACAGAAACTCCGAGTAACGCAACGAACAATGGAGAGAAGGATGCTAAACATTAGTCTTCGTGATCGAAAACGCAACGAATGGATCAGAGAAAGGACAAAAGTAACCGATGTTTCATACAAGGTAGCTTCCTTAAAATGGCATTGGGCTGGCCATGTAGTAAGGACAGCAGATGATCGATGGATCAAACGCACCCTGGAGTGGCGACCGAGAACTGGACGCAGAAACCCGGGCAGACCGCAAACGAGATGGTCTGACGACATCAAACGAGTGGCAGGAGGTCAATGGTACAGGGTGGCGAGGGATAGGGAAGCATGGAGGTTGAAAGGGGAGGCCTATGTCCAACACTGGACGAATAATGGCTGATGTTGATGATTGTTCTGATACGTAATTTTTATTTTATTATTTTTGAAACAACCCAGCCTAGAAATCTTATCAATGCAAAGATAAAAAAATGAAACGTTCAGTACAAATACCTACCTACGGCTGGTGGCAAGCACTTTTACTATTCACATTATTATGTATGCTTTCCTTCGAAATATTGTCTGTTTCTTCTATTCCCGTTTTAAAAGCAATACATTCATCATTATTATGCACATACACTGTGGTACAGTTAAGTGTGCGTACCACAATTTGATGTTCCGTGTTAAGTCTGCCAATAATTCCCGAGGAATTGACTGTTGATGTGGCGATTATACGGGAGGCACAGTTTAGGCGGGAACACTGCGACACAAGATGGCCGCCACGACCGCCATCTTGTCATTGTAGCCCTTTTGAAGTGAATAGGTACCTATACCCCGACTCCACCTTTACTAGGAAATGATAAATGATAACGATATTCATTTAAGTAAAACTTGGCAAAAATGTGTGTTGTGAGTATAGGTACCTATATATAATACGGTGTTTCTATTCAATTCCTTTTTCATTATATTATCATACCATGACGGCACACGCATGCACATACACACAAACATAACTTTTATAATAAATATTTGTTTATTCACTTACAACAATTCAAAATTACATAAAGATACCGTGTGTATAATATATGTAGGTAACTGTTGTATGTGTAGGTATGTAATTGTGATGGTAATGATCACCTCAAAAAAAGAAAGAGGTATAATGGTCACCTCACTAGGAAAACCTGTGTCAAGGTGTTCATTTGTATGTAGGTACATAATTATCTAAAACTCTTTTTGCCTATCAACATAATATACCTGCATATTCATATTATTTTATTGTATCAATTAAAATTTGGAAAGAAAATATGTAGAAACTGTAGAAAAGAAAGATTATAACACCGAGAAAAAAAATATAATTGCAAGAAAAATATGGAGAAATCACTAATATTGCACCCGTCGTAATAATGTAAGAAAATCCAATATGGCTGTCATGTCACATTTACAGGTAGGTACCTAATGATATAGGTAGGTACTTAATGATATAGGTAGGTACTTATGTGAAAGAATTTAACAATGTACATCTACATAGGTATGTGGTTGTGACATGAAAGTTTACGGATATGCAAACAATCAGTTAAATGTTAGAGGTAAGGTTAATTTACACCGTGAGGCACCGGCTTAGAATAGTGCTTCCACTATTTTCTATTGTTAGCCGGGTAATAGAAAATACAACAGGCAACAATAACATCTGACATAGTTCAGCAATGAGGTTCACCATCACACATTCTCAATGTAGTGCCTTTTAGGTGAGACGAGACTGGTGTGTGGGTATACACAGATGTGTTGTGCTCCCTTTTATAAGGCAATGCGCACCCGCACACCTTTCGCTGGTTACCCCACATTGTGGGATATGCCGTGATGGTATGTATGTATGCATACATGTATTAAGTAGGTGTATCCAGCAAATGTGGAGTAACCAGCGACGCGTGTGCGAGTGGGTAGGTATTATATTAAAAAAGGAAACAAGACACATGCGTATATCTATCCCCACACACATGTTTCGTCACACCTAAAACGGCACTTTGTATTCAGGGGGCTGGGGCCTAGCCAGTAAAGTTGGAGGTGACCGCAGCCCCATCCTAGGATTCTGGGCAACAGGTCGGTGCCCCCATCAATATTGTTACCTATGGGAGAGCACGGCAGACGTGTCAATGTCTCGCTCGACCGTATCGTGGAAATCGAAGAACTGAAAGTGCTGTCAATGCGTGGTGAAGGTTTCCCTGTTGAGTCACTGTTGGGTCGCCACGACCGCGACTGGCGGCCTTCCAGCACGTTTGTGGTTGGACTCTTGGTGGTATGAAAATGTTTGAGAGTTAGTAGGTAGTCCCTTGTTTCGCCACATGAGCAACCGCTCTGGGGATGAACACTGAAACATTCCTTATGAAGTGTGGTAAGAGACTGCGAAATACTATCTGTAGGTACATTCAGAATGCGCAACATCTACCTACATATGTGGGATGTTATTGTTGCTTGTAGTATTTTTGATTATCCGGCTCTTATTGAACACCCGAAAACCATGATAATAGAAAATAGTAGTAGCAATATTCCGAGTTGGTACTTACCTCAGCAAATTTCCATCTAATCAAAATAAAATACAATAATATTTTTGATTATCCGGCTCTTATTGAACACCCGAAAACCATGATAATAGAAAATAGTAGTAGCAATATTCCGAGTTGGTACTTACCTCAGCAAATTTCCATCTAATCAAAATAAAATACAATAATATTTTTGATTATCCGGCTCTTATTGAACACCCGAAAACCATGATAATAGAAAATAGTAGTAGCAATATTCCGAGTTGGTACTTACCTCAGCAAATTTCCATCTAATCAAAATAAAATACAATAATATTTTTGATTATCCGGCTCTTATTGAACACCCGAAAACCATGATAATAGAAAATAGTAGTAGCAATATTCCGAGTTGGTACTTACCTCAGCAAATTTCCATCTAATCAAAATAAAATACAATAATATTTTTGATTATCCGGCTCTTATTGAACACCCGAAAACCATGATAATAGAAAATAGTAGTAGCAATATTCCGAGTTGGTACTTACCTCAGCAAATTTCCATCTAATCAAAATAAAATACAATAATATTTTTGATTATCCGGCTCTTATTGAACACCCGAAAACCATGATAATAGAAAATAGTAGTAGCAATATCCGAGTTGGTACTTACCTCAGCAAATTTCCATCTAATCAAAATAAAATACAATAATATTTTTGATTATCCGGCTCTTATTGAACACCCGAAAACCATGATAATAGAAAATAGTAGTAGCAATATTCCGAGTTGGTACTTACCTCAGCAAATTTCCATCTAATCAAAATAAAATACAATAATATTTTTGATTATCCGGCTCTTATTGAACACCCGAAAACCATGATAATAGAAAATAGTAGTAGCAATATTCCGAGTTGGTACTTACCTCAGCAAATTTCCATCTAATCAAAATAAAATACAATAATATTTTTGATTATCCGGCTCTTATTGAACACCCGAAAACCATGATAATAGAAAATAGTAGTAGCAATATCCGAGTTGGTACTTACCTCAGCAAATTTCCATCTAATCAAAATAAAATACAATAATATTTTTGATTATCCGGCTCTTATTGAACACCCGAAAACCATGATAATAGAAAATAGTAGTAGCTATTCAATACAATAACATTTTTTAATGACAGTTGGTAAGTCGTTTGGTTTGAGTCGTGGGTTCGATCCCCAGCAGAGGAGAAATCTATTTAAATTAATTTTTTCACGCAAATATTGCTTCTCTAGGCTGGAAACACTGGTTAGTTGGCAACAATATTATTACCTACATAGCATTAAACTCTGTGTACTGTATATTATACTGACTAGTGAACTCAATACTGACTGGTCGGTCAGTATTAGCTCGTTTTTTTATTTGCGAATGCAGATGTCTAAATGGTTAATATACCTACCTACTCTTACCAACTCTTTTCTTTTTTATATTTTATATGTTTTAATATACCTGTGTTAAAAAAAATATATTTTGCAATTGTTAAATAATTTATGTACTTAGTTTAAACTATTAAAAGAACGTTTAAAAGGTTTATATCCTGTTAATATAATTATACCTATTGTAAATTCATATTTAAACTGTTGGTTCTTTAAAATCAATAAAATAAATAAATAAATAATCTAGCCACTTGTGCAGGGTGGGAGAAAGTGCTTATTATTTCATTTGAAATATTCATATATATTTTTTTTTTATTTATTTATTTATTTAGTGCAACAATATTGAAAAAAAAATATACTAATGATAGTTGCTTCACTAGACAGAGTCTGTTCCGAAGCAACTATCAGTAAAGTTGGTAAAGTTATAACATTTTACAATACTACATAATTTTACACTGTATAAACATTATACAAAAAATTAACAATAAAATATATATATATATATATATATATATATATATATATAATATATATATATATATATATATATATATATATATATATATATATATATATATATATATATAATATATATATATAT